>RCUC01149067.1:0-30409 GCA_003697995.1 Taxidea taxus jeffersonii | reverse complement strand
GGGGGGGCCCCTGCTTGCCAGGCATGCTGCCTTGTGCCAAGAAGCCGAGTCCCCCCACAAGCCAGTGGTCAGGGCCTCCCTTAGGACAGCCATGCAAGGCCGGCCCTCGGTGGGTTTCAGTCTCTCCCCAGCCTCACGTTCCCTGTAACAGTGGAGCCAGCAGGACACAGGCCCCCCTCGGACATGCCATGGGCTTGGGTCCAGGGTGCCACAAGAAAGCGAACACCGCATTCAAGCCGGTCTAGTGCAGGTGTGTGGCCTCTGCCCGATGGTCCGCTAGGTGTGCAGTGGCACGAAGTCTAAAAAACAAGGCACATACCTTCATCAGAAACGCTGATCATCCTCTGATGAGCTTAGTCGCCATCACTGGGCACAGATCAGCAGAACAAACATAAGAGTAATGAAAAGTTTGAAATATTGAGGGCATTACCAAAATGAGTGAGACACAGAGACACGAAGTGAGCAAAGACCATTGGAAAACCTGTGCCGATAGGCTTGTTGGACACAGGAGGGCCACAAAGCCGCCACGTGTGAAAACGCAGTATCTGCGAAGCACAGTAAAGGGGGGTGAGCTGAGAGCTGTGGGCGGGGATCTGAGAACCCGTGTTCCAGTCGGGGCAGTGCTCTGACCCCCTCTCTCTGCTCGGGACTCACATGCCAGCCGTCCAAACCCCCTCCCCATGTCTGTATGAAAACTGCAGATCCGGGACGCCTGGGTGGCTCAGTTGGTTAAGTGGCTGCCTTCGGCTCAGGTCATGATCCCAGTGTCCTGGGATCGAGTCCCGCATCGGGCTCCTTGCTCGGCAGGGAGCCTGCTTCTCCCTCTGCCTCTGCCTGCCTCTCTGTCTGCCTGTGCTCGCTCGCTTGCTCTAACTAATAAATAAAATCTTAAAAAAAAAAAAAAAAGAAAGAAAACTGCAGATCCAACACACACACGCACACACACACAGTTATTTAAGGTCCAAAAAGAATGTGTTGTTTTTCAGTGAATTATAGGGCAGTCTTATTTTATTGAAGCATTTTATGTTACCAGGCCAAAATTATGTGTTCTTCTATTTGCAAATGCATTGGTTGCAAAAATTATGAAGAAAGCCCAGAACGGAAAACCCTAATGAACATGCCCAACCATATGGAAATTGGAGGGTTTGAAGGCAGCCATCATTTGTCACCAGCTAAATTCTCCGGACTACCAAAATTCAGACAAGATAGGTAGGTACTGTGACCCGCGCTCTGAAGAGGGGAAACAGAGGTTAATTTGAGAAAGCCAGTCTATATACTGGAAAGAGCGTGTGTGTGTGTGTGTGTGTGTGTGTCTGTGTCTGTGTCTGTGTCTGTGAGGGGGGGAGAGGTGGGGATGAGGTGACAGCGCCCCTGCTGGACCAGCCCAAGATCCCACCTGCTGCTTCCGTGGGGTCCCCACCACTGAGACCGAGACCGCTCTGTGCTGTCTGTCCTCACGGACGGAGTTACCCGCGTTGTGGGCAAGCAGAGGGGCCCCGCGGGGATTGCCAACGGGCAGCAAGGGCACAATCTCCGGACCGCAGGCACCTGACCGGCTGCTGGCTGTGTGGAGTGACAGCCTGCCCGCTGCGCTCCTTCCTACAGGGGCGGTAAAGGACCTCACACTAGGTGGGTAGCGCCCCACTGAACCGGGCTGAGGCCATATTATAACCCCAGCAGATCTCAAAGGTTGGGTGATAATTTTACTATATATTAGACTAGATTTATCCACTTAAAAAAGTAACTTTCAACTCAATGAGTGCTATCATGATAAAGTACCAGATGTCACGAATTCATATCATTTTGCAAAGCGGAGTTCGTGCTTATTTGGTCAGAGACATCAGAGGTGCTCGTCCCTGGACGTGCAGAGTCTTCACCAGTAAAAATCCACCGAACACGGCCTCATTGTCTGTGAAAGGGGGAGCGGAGATGTTCTCTCGTGGCTCGGGATGCTGTGTGTCCCATCCAGCGTGATGGAGGCTCCGTAGGTCGGAGTCTGGCCTCCAGACGTTAGGGCTATTCCTGGTCGGCCCTGTTCCTTCGTCTTGAACAAGTCATTGTGTGTTGTCTGCACGGAGAGACTTTAACCCATCCCAACCCGTGTCTGTTTTCCTCCTCCAACACTTGCCAGCACTTCAGGAAGTTTTCCTGAATTTCTGCAGTCTGAGCGCGATGTGGGCAGCCGTCGAGCGAAGCCACAGTTGTCCCTCGAGCTCAGTGGGGGCATGGCCAGTCCTGCACGACAGACTACTGCTGTTCAGGGCTCCCGGGCGGCCTTTGGAGGGGGGCCGTGCCGACAGCACCCCTCCAAGGGGGCGAGTCCTCAGGGCGGTGGGCCTCCAGGAGCTCAGGTGCCCCTGGGGCACGGCCTGTGCCCGTGCTTCTCTAGGGCCTCATCTTACCCGAGAGGCCTGCCTCTACCCCTGCCTGGCCCCGGGGCTGGACGCTGTCGCCCCAGAGCCCCCGCACGTTGCAGGGGATCTCCTCCGGACCGACCTTACCCCTGCCGTGACAGGGGAGTCGAGAAGTGGATGGGTTACCCCTAAAAGCAAAACGCTGCGCATCGTCAAGGTTTCTGGGACGAGGAAGCCAGCGTTAGATTCCACCCGTGACCCTCTTTAAAATCCCGAGACGAGGACATCCCCTTATCCATAAGGTACTTAAAGCGCGGCGCGGAGGACGGGGCCTGTAACCGCTCTGTTTCCGCCAGGCGCTCGCCCTCGTGCATCTCCTGGGAGGTGGTGGAGGCCACGTGCGCCTGCCTGCTGGCCCAGGGCGAAGAGGCCGAGAAGGAGCGCTGCTCGGAGCGCCTGGCCGAGCAGATGATCCTGGAGGAGTTCGGGAGGTGCCTGGCGCAGATTCTCCGTACTGAGTTCAAATCCAAAGGGCTGAAGCTTGAGTAGAGTTACCGCGCAGTGACGGCCGAATGCGCGTAGGTTTTGTTTCAAGGTTCAGAGGGAAAGGAATGCTTAGTTTAGAAAGGTGGTTGGAGGGACACAAGGCCCGGCCTGCTCAGCGGCCGTGTCGCTAAGGTCAGGCTTTCCCTCTGCATCCGGGGCCCAGGGGGTTCTACTCAGAGGTCTTCGTGAGGGTCTCGGTGAGGGTCTCGGTGATCACAGACTCCCTTTTGGAGGAAGTGTGGGATACAACTAACCGTGGCTTAAAATCTCCAGAGAAGTTTGGAAAACCTTGAGGAGTTCCCAAGAGCGGATGTTTTCCCAGAGTCACACAAATCCTCCACTCCCCTTGGGCCACCCTGAAACCCGGGCAGCGGGCTCATGCTTGTGACTGCAAATGATCTAGGTTCTTACGTGTTTTCATTTGAGTGTGGAAAAGCTCCATGGTCCAATTAATTTCTCCCTAATTACTGTTCTAATATTATTATTGTTTGTTAAAATATCGTTAAAATAACTAGTTTGCAGAAACCAGCAGGTAAGGTTAGTTATTAAGTTTGGTTCTATTGGAAAAGCAAAGAGGATTAAAAATTTCAAATGTCTTCCATTGTTGTAATCAACTTAGTAGCTGAAAACGTATCGGTCATGTTTCTGTGTTTATGAATAGCCCCGGCCCCTTAGAGCCCGTTTAGCGCAGCGTGGTCAGCGCGGAGCCCCGCGGCCGCTGGCGTTTCTCAGAGCTGTATTTGGAACAGCGAGTTCTGACGGGGAACCACGGAGGGGAAGAAAAACACTTAATTCTTCACCATTTCAATCCCACGTTGGCTCCTTTGGATGGAGAGTCGTGGTGGCAAGCCAGAGGCAGATCCCCGCGCTAGATGGGGGTGGGGGGTTTGCCCAGGCTGGGTGCCCTGTTGCGGGGTGCTTTGGGTCCCATGTGCACCTGCCAGAGGAGCCCCGTCCACATCACCCCTGGGGCTGGGGGGCTCCTGAAACAGGGCTTCGTGACTCCTGGGGGGCGGCCTTCCCTCTGCGTCTCTCCTGAGAGCTGCCAGTGGCAATGTCTGCAGACCATGCAGGTAACTTAAAATTTTCTGGGAGCCACATTTTAAAAAGGTGTAGGAGAAATTTATTTTAATTATCCTTTATCTACTGTCACTGCAACAGGTAATCAAATAAACATGACGGAGATAGTCTGCATTCTTTTGTATGTACCAAATCTTGGGAATCCATCGTGTGTTTTACCCCCACATCCCAGCACACACCAGGAGCTGCAGGGCGCAGGTGTGGAGGGAGGCAAAGGAAACGCCGTTCTCCAGAACTGTTCTGAGCCAAGAGCTGCCCAGGAAGGCACTGAAGCTCGGTGTGGCCGACCTGCAGAGCCCGGAGAATGTCCTGGCCAGGGAGGAAGGTGAGCAACCACGTGCGGTCGGGGACCTGGCATGACCCCGGAGCTGCCTGGAGCCCAGGCTCACGTGGGGCGAGGGACCTGCGGGCCGGGCCGGGAGATTCTGGCTGCAGCCAGGGATATTGAGCTGAAGCCTGAAAATTAGGGAAAGGGAAAGGGCATGAGCCCTGGAGAGTCTCTCGCCAGGGAGAATGTAGTGAGCGCATACAGCCTGGAGGAAACTCCGTATGAGAAGGGAGCGCCAAGCAGAGCTGTGTTGTCAAGCCAGTGTGTGTGCCCAGAGGCCACAGCTACATAGACGACCACAAAGATAGAAAATAGCTCTTCTGTTGCTGGTAAAGAGCCAATGCCATTTTAAAACTGCATAAAACTAAACACAGTGTGTCCCCACTTCGGGCTGTGGCTGTGCAGAGTGACTCTCTCTGTGCTCGGCCAGCTCTGTGCTCGGGGCGAGACGGCTGGGTGTTCAGGGCTGGGGTCTGGTTTGGTTTCTCCCCAAACGCAGCTTAGCTTAAACCTTGCCCTGTCAAGAACCTGAGAGAAAGTCCTAACAAATGACGTGCTGGAAGAAAGCTGCTTGTCCCCTCAGGGCACTTGGACACGACACACGTGGCGTTTCCCCTCCACCGATCATTGTCCGTTTCTCGGACCCCGGCGGGATGTCCTGTCACTACCTCAGTCGGTTCCAACGCCCACTATCTGGAGTCAGTGTCGGAGTCCCCGCGGGAGGGCTCGGCCCCCCCAGACCACCCCGACCCTCGCACGCCAGTTGCCAGTGCCGGGCCCCCAGGGGAAGCCTCGCACTTCTGTCTGACTTGGCTGCCACTGGAGGTCCCCAGGGCCCTTCTTCGAGTCTGTGGCTTCGCTCTAACCGCTCACAGAACTCGGGGACACGTGACTACTACTACCGACTGATCGCAAAGGCTGTTAAGGGATAAAGAAGGCCACAGGGCATGGTTCGGGAGCACACTCTGACCCCAGGAAGCTGGGTTGCCACCGTCCTGGCAGGTGGCTGTCACCAGCCCAGAGACTCGGAACCCTGTCGGGCTGTATATGGTCGCTTCACGTCAGAGGCACAAATAAGTGTCAGCTCGATCTCCAGCCCCTCCCGCCTCCCCGGAGCCCGTGACTGGGTCTTCCTGGTGACCAGCCCCCAGCCAGGAGCCCACCCAGAGTCCCCTCATTAGAACAGAAGACACTCCGGCCACCCAAGAAATTACAAGGGCTTTAGGAGCCCTGCCAGGAACCAGTGCAGAGACGAAATCCGTATTTCTGTGTTACACATGCAGAAAATGTTCTCAGTTAACCATGAGCTTGTAAACAATGCAGAAAATCTGGGAACCTATGAATCATCCTGAAGAGAGAAGCTTCTGCTGCCTGGAAAACATCAGCAGGAACCTGTCTGTGGTCCTTCTCTTGGCTCCGAAGCTCTTCCTGCTTCACACAGCCCTGCACCACTCACCTGAAGTTCCACCTCCACTGGGGGTACGGCTTGAAACCGCAACAGACAAGTTAATGTACAAGCTAGGCTAGAGCACGTTTAGGGAACGGAAGATGGAAGTTTCTTCTAAGATAAAGATGGTGCCCGTGGCATCAGTCTGGGGGAAAAGAAGAGCCACTGGAGGGGAAGGGGCGGCGCCTTCTGCAGGGAGCGCTCCCTACGAAGGCCCCTGGGCACCTGTGGGCGGAGTTAAGTGGGACACCAGCGTCACGCTGTCCATGTTCTGGAGTTTGGCCCTTCCCTGGCGACGTATGATGTCATTTTCAGGGGCTCGCTTGCCTTCTGTGTACCTTTTCTAATGGGGTGTCTGTCCAGGCCTTTTGCCCATCTTTTAATTGAGTTGTTCACTTTCCCAGTGCTGGGTTTTAGGAGTCCTTTGTATATTTTGGATAACAGTCCTTTATCAGATCTGTATTTTGCAAATATTTTCTCCTAGTCAGGGCCTTTCCTTCACATTCTCTCAATAGTGGCCTTTGCAGAGCAGAAGTCTCAAATTTTAATGACGTCCGCTCATCCATCGTCCTCTTACAGATCATGACTTTGGTGTTGTATCTGAAAAGTCACTGCCATGCTCAGTCAGATTTTCTATGTTATAGGAGTTTTATAGTGTTGGGTTTTACATTCGTGTAGATGGTCTATTTTGTGTGTAAAGTGTGTAAGGTCTGTGTCTGGACTCCTTTTTTTTTTTGTCACTTGTGGATGTCCAGCTGTTCTAGCAGCTTTTCTTGGAAAAACCTATTTTTGCTCCATTGATCAGTTAACAGTATTTATGTAGGTCTATTTCTGGGCTCTGTGTTTCATTCTACAGATCTGTTCATCTATTCTTTTGCCAAGACCACACTGCCCTAATTAATAGCTTTACAGTAAGTCTTAAACTCAGGTAGTTGTGAGTCCCTCAGCTTTGTTCTTTTTCTTCAATATTGTGTTGGATATTCTAGGTCGTTTGCCTCTCCATATAAACCTTGGAATCTGTTTGGTCCACAAAATAACTTCTAGAGATTTTAATTGGGGTTGCATTAATTCTGTAGACCAAGCTGGGAAGAATGGACATCTCGAAAATATTGAGTTTTAGTATCCATGAACATGGGATATTTCTATTATTTAGCTCTTCTTTGATTTCTTTTGATTTCTGTCATCAGAGTTTGTGGTTTTCCCATGTGGATCTTGTACATGTTTTGTATGTATTTCATTTTTGGGGGTGCTAACATAAATGATATATTTTTAATTTCAAACGTCACTTGTCCATTGGTGTTATATAGGAACTCAATTAACTTTTGAGCTTTTTCTTAAGAGATTTATTTATTATTTGAGAGCGAGAGATAGAGAGAAGAGGGGAAGGGCTGAGATATGGGGGAGAGAGACTCTCAAGCAGATTCCCTGCTGAGTAGGGAGCCCATCATGGGGCTTGATCCCATGACTTTGAGATCATGACCTGAGCTGAAACCAAGAGTCGGTCACCCAGGGTGCCTGAGTGGCTCAGTGGGTTAAGCCTCTGCCTTCGGCTCAAGTTATGATCTTAGGGTCCTGGGATTGAGTCCCACATCGGGCTCTCTGCTCAGCAGGGAGTCTGCTCCCCCACCCCCTCTGCCTGCCTCTCTGCCTACTTGTGATCTCTCTCTCTGTGTCAAATAAATAAATAAAATCTTAAAAAAAAAAAAAAAGTCAGTCACCCAACCGACTGAGCACCCAGGCACCCATAAAAGTAATTAGCTTTTGTGTATTTTTTTTTTAAGATTTTATTTATTTATTAGTTAGAGAGAGAGAGAGAGCGAGCACAGGCAGACAGAGAGGCAGGCAGAGGCAGAGGGAGAAGCAGGCTCCCTGCCAAGCAAGGAGCCCAATGTGGGACTCGATCCCAGGACGCTGGGATCATGACCTGAGCCGAAGGCAGCTGCGTAGCCAACTGAGCCACCCAGGCGTCCCTAGCTATTGTGTATTGACCTTACATCCTGCAACCTCGCTATGATTGCTTTTTAGTTCTAGGAGATTTTATTGTTGTTGTTATTGGGGGTTTTTTCGTTTGTTTTTTTTAAGATTTTATTTATCTATTTGACAGAGATCACAAGTAGGCAGAGAGACAGTCAGAGGGGTTGGGAAAGCAGGCTCCCTGCTGAGCAGAGATCCTGATGCAGGGCTCGATCCCAGAACCCTGAGATCATGACCTGAGCCGAAGGCAGAGGCCCAACCCACTGAGCCACCCAGGCACCCTGTTGTTATTGTTGATTTTCTGGTTTCCTTACAGACAGTCATGTCATCTGCAAACAAAGACAGTTTTATTTCTTCCTTCCCAATCCATATGCCTTTTCTTTCCTGTCTTTTGGCATTAGCTAGGACTTCAACTACAAGGTCCCCAAGGATGAGAGAGGACATCCTTGCTTTGTTCCTGATCTTAGCAGGAAAGCTTTTGTTTTTGTATTATTAAGTATGATGTTAGCTGTAGGGTTTTTTGGTAGATGTTCCATTTCAAGCTGAGGAAGCTGCCTTCCACCCCTTGTTTGCTGAAAATTATCATCAATGTTAGATTTTGCCAGATGCTTTTTCTGGATACAGGAAGAGCTCAGTAGATACACTGACTGATATGATCATGTGATTTTTCCTCTTTAGCCTGTTGATGTGGTGATTACATTAAATGATTTTTGAATGTTAAACCAGACTTGCATACCTGGGTTAAATTCCACTTGGTCATGGTGTGTAATTCTTTTTTTTTTAATTTATTTTATTTTATTTTATTTTTTTAAGATTTTATTTATTTATCAGAGAGAGTGAGCACAGACAGACAGAGAGGCAGGCAGAGGCAGAGAGAGAAGCAGGCTCCCTGCCGAGCAAGGAGCCCGATGTGGGACTCGATCCCAGGACGCTGGGATCATGACCTGAGCTGAAGGCAGCCGCTTAACCAACTGAGCCACCCAGGCGTCCCTGTGTAATTCTTTTTATATGCTATTGGAACTGACTTGCTAATATTTCATGTCTATGCTTATGAGAGATATTGGTCTGCGATTTTCTTATAATGTCTCTGGTTTGGGTATTAGGATAATGCTAGCCTCCTAGAATGAGTTAGGGTATGTTCCCCCTGCTTCTGTCTTTGGGAAGGGATTGTAGAGTTGGAATAATGTTTTCCTTAAATATTTGGTAGAATTCACTTGTGAACATATCAGAGCCCTAAAATATATTTTAATAGCTTAAAAAACTAAACTTTTCATTTTGAGATAATTGTAGATTCACGGGTACTTGTAGTCAATGATACAGAGAGACGCTGCATACCCTTCATCCAGTTCCCCCTAATGGTAACATCTTGCAAAACTTCAGTGTAATATCATGACCAGGATCCTGACATTGACATGGTCAAGATGCAGAACATTTCTATCACTTCGAGGAACCCCGAGCCATCCGTTAGAGCTATACCCATCATCCTCCTTTCCCCATCCCTTTCTAACCCTTGGGAGCCACTGTCCTAGTCTCCATTTCTATACTTCTGTCATTTCCGGAATGCCATATAAATGGAATCATATAGTATGTAACTTTCTGGGATTTTGTTCACTTAGAAGAATTCTCTGGCCATTCATCTGGGTTGGTGCATGTCTCAGGAGTCTGGCACACTTTCTTGCTGGGTGATAGGTGCGAGGTGTGGATGCATGGCCATTTAACCATTCCCCCCACTGAAGGGCATCTGGCTGTTTCCAGTTTTTTGCTGTTATAAAGTTTCTGTGAACATTCGTGTACAGGCTGTTTTGTGAAGGTGAGTTTTCATTCATCTGCACTGGATGCCCAAGAGTGTAATTGCTGGGTTGAATGGTAGCTACATGTTTCATTTTTTTTTTTAAGATTTTATTTACTTATTTGACACAGAGAGATCACAAGTAGGCAGAGAGGCAGGCAGAGAGATAGGGGGAAGCAGGCTTCCTGCCGAGCAGAGAGCCCGATGTGGGGCTTGATCCCAAGACCCTGGGATCATAACCTGAGCCGAAGGCAGAGGCTTTAACCCACTGAGCCACCCAGGCGCCCCTACATGTTTCATTTTAAAGAAACTGCTAGTCAAACGCAGCTGTGACAGGGTAGTCCGTCACCAACACAAGCAAACCAGAGATCACACCCGAAGACCCAGAGAGGAAACAGGCCCATGGCTACGTCTGACTCACTGAGGACTGAGTTACACCCGCAGACGGCGTCTGGGACCTGCCCTGCAGGGTGGGATGCAGGTTTTAAACTTCATCTGCTGCACGTGATTATAATCAAACTGCATCTGTTAACGTGGACTGGGGACAGTAGGGACAGACACATGAAAGGAAAGGACAACCGAAAGCCATTGCTATTTTTTATTCTGCTGCTCAAAAGAATGACCAAAAGGGGGAGAAAATCTTAACAACAAAACCCTAACGACACAGCATCAGAGCAGAGGGGACAGGACTGGTCACTCTACGTAAGTTGGCACAAGATTTTCCATCAGGTCCAAGTTGGACCATAGGCGCCGTGGCACAGAGGAGCCCAGTGGAGAGCGTTGTCAGGGCTGCTCCTCATCCTCTGCAGATAGCGCAGCCGGCAGGTCGGGCAGGTCGGGCAGGTCGGGCAGGTACTCCAGGGCCCCGACCTCTGCAACGGAGGAATGCACTAGCAGAGCCCTGACATCTGCACCAGGGACGGTGACAGCCCCTGGCACACACGCCGGAGCCCCCGAGCTCGCCCCCCCTGAGGGTCTCTGAGGATCAGCCCCGAAATCGTGAGCAACCCTTCCTGCGTCTCACCTCCTGATGATTCGAGTCTCCCACTTACTACGTGTTTGAATCTACCAGAAATGTAATTCCTGTTTGAGTAATAAAAATCGGAATCTCCGAGTGAAAGACGTTCCATATTACAAAATTCAAAACAGAGCAAACTAAAGAGCAAGACCCGGGAGAGTGGATCTGCCCCTCGCGGGAAATGTCCCGGGCAGATTCCCCGGCAGAGAGCTCGCTGCAGGCTTGGCAGGGCTCTGAGTGAACCTGCGCAGGGGTTTTGAGATCTCTCAGTCCTCCATGGTCTCCGTCCCCGGATGGAGGGAGACCATGGAAAGCCACGGGCCTCCGGCCTCCTGCCTCCCACACCGCCCTCAACTCCTTCCACCAAGGCGGCAGGGCCAGCCGGCAAAGCGCAGGGATCAAAACCAAACCCAAGAGTTAGTCTCAGCTCTGCCAAACTCACACAAAAATTGCAAAGTGCAAAACTTGTCGAACAGATGTCTCTCCTGGAGAATCCCAGCACCCCCTCCCCTGCGGTCCCTTGTCCCCATGTCCCCGTGCTCTGTTCCCAGGGTACTGCGGCCTCTGTCGCGACCTCTCTCTGTTGCCCAGATGACGCGCACCGGGCAGAAGTGCTGGGTAGAAACGGGCCTGCCGGGAGGCCTCGCCGTCTACGTGTCCGTGGAAGACACCAGATCTAGGATAGAGGCTGTTGGGACAGGCGTGCGGCCCGCTCTGCAGGAAGGCTCCAGCAACCCGTCTGCAATACGGGTTAGCGGACCAAGCTTACGAGTCACGGCGTACGATGGCCTACGGGGAGCTGCGGCCCGAAAATGTCCAGCACTTGTTACCCTGCCAGAGGAATGGCTCCAGCGGAGGGAGTGGGATGGAGGCCCTCTCTCTCCCCGGCTCCCCTGCGGCTCTGAGGACCCTTTCCAGGGCCAGTGTTGGGGCCCACCACAACCCCCGCCCCTCGGCAGCTCTCCCACCCAGCAGTGGTGACTTGAGGAATGGGAGCGGGGGGCTGGTTGCTTCCCAGGAGAATCCAGAGAATTCTACAGAATCCTTTTTTGACAGGCTATTTAAGTGGGCAGGGTTCTAAGAAGTGGAATTTAAAACTGGTAATATTTCACGTACCTTTGAGATGCAAGAAAGTCAGAAACTCTATTATCGTGCGCATGGCGGCGTTCTCGGACGGCGGCCTGGCAAAGCCTCCTAGGAAACAGAGTCGCCGTCTGCCGCCCGCCGCCCGGCGCTCTGGGTCTCACAGCCTCATCGGCGGCGGCCTGGGCGTCCGGGAGCCAGTGGACGGGCCAGGAGCCCTCCCCAGGGCCTTGCTTAGCACGGCGGGGTGTGGGGAGTGTCTGGTCGGGCCAAACTCCTCTGAGGCCTTGAGCCTAGAGACTCCGCCTCTGTGGCCGCCCTGGGCCCGGACGCCTGGCCTTGGGCTTGTACCTCTAGCAGATGGCGGACGTGGCCGGGCCAGGCTCAGGTCGGGGTGCGGGAGGTGTGCAGGAGCCTGACAGCCCAGCACCGGGAGGGGACGGGCAGTGAGATGACCCAGGCGTTCTCACCTGGCCTTGTCTCGTCTTCAGGAGGGAGTTCCCGCTTGCCGGTGAGGCCAGGCTTCTCGTGAAGTGATCTGTGGTTGTCAATGGCATCTGTTTGCAAATGAAATGAGAGGAAAGCCCCTGACTGTCCCCCTCCTCATTACCATACGCCCTTCCCGCTCCCAGAGACAGACACCCTGGCTGGTGATAATCAGAGCACACGCACGACCAGGCTGTAAGAATAAAATCACCGCAGGGAAACCAGAGAAGCAGAAAGATTGTTCTCTGTGGAACCTCGTGCCAGGGCCCGAGGCGTGGGTCCCCCCCCAGGTGCTGGGCCTCTGCCAGAGGAAGGAGGGGAGCGAGAGGGAGCACAGGAGCGAGAGGGAGCGCGGCGCTCAGCAGAGCTGCCCAGGCCCCGGGGGTGTGCGCGGGTGCAGCGTGGGGAGTGGCACGGAGGTCCCAGAGGTGCTGGCGTCTGAGCGGGGTGCCTCTCAGGGAGACCAGAGGGGTGGGGTCCTGTGTCCCTGCAGACACGGCCACTGAAGAACGAAGTCCGGACTAATCAGACTTACTATTGCAAGACCTCTCTGGCAGCTGTGTGGGAGGTGGCCTGCAGCCAGCCAGCGACAGACCAAGACAGCGGGACGGGCGGACAGGAAGGGAGGCGAGCAGGGGGCTAAGCACCTACCTGCGCGCGCGTGTGCTCGTGCGTGTGTCAGCTGGTGTGAAAGGAGGGAATCGTGACCGCTAGCCGAACCGTCCCTCGAGAAACCCAGCCTGAAGGCATGAGGCCCTAACCCAGTGGCCCGGCAGGGAGAGAAGCGGCCAATTTGGGGTGTTTCGGGGGTGAGGGAGATGAGGCCACAAGGACAGGGTCAGGGTGGCTCGGGCTTGTGGCTGCTCGCCCGGGGGGCTGGCATCTGCAAGGCTAGGCCAAAGAACTCGGACTCCCGCTTCCCAGAGCCGGAGTTCGGGGGGGACACGGCCCTCAGGGGGAGAACCGCGGTCCTTGCCCACGGCTCAAGCGCGGTCACACTCCGGCAGCCGCTGTCGGACCGCGTCCCGCACCGACGGACCCGGGCACCTCGCAAAGCACCCCGACGACCTCGTCTACGCGCACAGCCTCTGCTGATCCAGCCGGACAGACGCAAAGCTGAGAGTAAACCAGAGCCTGTTTTCTAACTCGATTCCTGTCTTCCGGAGGACTGCGTCTTCGGTATTCCGAAGTAACGCAAGTGTCTCTGCTAAACGTTCCTTCTTTCTTTGGGGCCAGAAGCAGAGACAAGATGCCTTCCGAGGCTCGCAGCTCAGCGTTCCAAGGCTTCGGGAAAACGTGTGCCTTTGGAGCCCATCTGTCCCTCCTGCAGGCGAGGCCACTCCCTGTCACAGTGACAGCACTGTGGGGGGCCTACCTTGCCTTTGACCCGAGACCAGAGCACCCAGACGCCCTGCTGGCGGGAAGGGAATGTGCCCTACGCGTTGTTTGCCTCCTTTCCCGGTGCAGAAGGCAGCAAATAGGGGAGGGTTTTTTTGTTTTAGGGTGGATGACTGTCCCCAAACCAACCATGCCTGCAAGTTTGAAAGCTACGAGTGTGAAAGTGATTGGAAGGGAAAGTAAAAGGTCCCCCTTGCGCCCCGGTCCCCTCCTTTAGGGTAATTAAAATCTGCAGGTGCCAGGACAGAGCAACAGAGCAGGAAGCAGAGTGCCAGCGTGGAGGGGGAGGCATCCACACACAGCCCACAGGGCCCCAGACCTGTCCCCTTCAGGGCCTGGGCCACCTGGAGGCGTAACCTGTCTGCACCCCGTCTCCCTGTTTCGTGCTGCCTCCTGCCCTGCTAAGAACCCCGCAGCTGGTCTGCCTGCCGCCGCCACCCTGGGGATCGCTCGGCCCACGGGGTTCTCTGCGTCGTGAAAGCCCGAAAGTCACACCGTGTCCAGACGTGTCAAATCAAGGACAGGGCGCCGAGTCCCAGTCCGCCCACGGGCTGGCAAGGTCTGGGAACTGATGGCTGCGGTGAAACCCCCCACTCCGGTTCTGCAGGCCTGCACACTCGCTCCCGCACACCCGCGCACCCCTCCTCCCCAGCTGCACTTCCCAGCCGGTAGATTCATGGCACAGGGGTAAGGTCCAGGGTGGTCTGGGACCCTGATGGACTATGACAGTGTCCTCCCATTCCACACCACCCAGATCTGACCTTCTGAAGCAGAGAAAGCGCTAATGAGGCTGACGGCGGGACACGGGTCCCTTCTGGAAACATCCCAGGACTCAGGTCAGCTGACCCGTGTCCGCAATAAGGCCCTGGTGAGGGGTGTGGTCTCCTCCTGACGCTCCATGGGGTCAGATGCAAGTCCCTACCCCAGACCGAGACTCAGTCATGCCCAGTGGTACTGTCCATGTTCGTCACCTGGCCCCACCGATCCACGTACCACAGGCCTTTCCCTCTCGCCGCTCTCCCCCTACCCTAGGCATTTGGGTCCTGCTCTCTTAGGAGGGACAGATGGCGGGGGTGGGGGTGGTGAGAGGACCCAGGAATTTGCCCATTTGCTGCGAGTGAGGGGTAAGGACTCAAGGCTGGGGGCAGGGCACAGGAAAGGGCGCCACGGACCGATGTGGCAAGGATTTGAATCCACTGATCCCCAACCTACATGGAAATCCTTCCTGCCTGAGTCTCATGCCCCCCCCCCCATCGCCCTTGACCTGAGTAAACCTGGACTGTCAGTGTGTGCGCGTGGGGACTGGCTGCTCGGACGTCGGCAAGGGCAGGATCTGCACAAACTCTCTGTGAGACGAGAGCAGGGACGGCTCTGAGGGCCCACGTGTTACTCACGTGGACCGAGAAGGTAGCCGGCACTGTTCAGGGTCCAGCCCCTCTTCTCCACCTTAAAGGGGAGAAAAGGGTCATTTCCCAGGGCTCAAAAAAGCCTGGAAGACCGCCTCTGCACAGCCCACTCCGGTGGTCTGGGAAGCTGCTGCCCAACTCAGACACAGAATTCACATCACAGAATTTTAATACTCGGTCACATAATGGGCCGAGTGATGTAAACCCTGAGAGCAAGATCCGCGCGACAGGAGGCTCACCAGGCTTTCCAGGCATGACGCGGGCATTTGGACGCCCATGCCCACTTGAATTCCAGCTCTGCCCCCAAATAAGCTAGGAAAACAGGACTGCTTGCTTTTCCAAAGAATTCACTCTAGAGCTCAACCCCCAAACACATGGGGCGCCCACTTGCTTCTGAGCCCTGGTGAGGCGGCTCAGGCGTTGAGGGCACCCGTGGGTACCACGGCTCCCTCCCGGGGTCACTGAGCCGCTGCGGATGGAGTGAAACGATTCGCTGGGAACTGGTCCGAGGAGCTAAGTCCGGGAGCCTCCGGGTTTTCCTGGTTTAGAGTCCGCAGCTGGTCATGCGCTCGCAGAGGGGCCCGGCCAGGAGGATCCGGGAGCGTCTCAGCGCGACCCCCGCCTCCCCGCGCCCCCTTCCCCCGCGCACCAGCCTTCGCGCCCACCCTCCGCCCGTCCGCGCCTGTGCGGCCCCCCTTAGCCGGGGACTCGCACCGCGCACTCACCGGTGACCCGAGCCCCGGGGAGGCCGAAAGGGCCGCGGCGAGGAGCAGCCAGGCGAGCAGGAGGGCGCCGCCGCCGGACATCTGCAGGGGAAGGTGCGGAGCGGCCGTGGGGCGGCTGCCGTGTCCCCGGGGCGCGCTCGGGCGGAGGCTCGGACGCCGGCGCTGCCCGGGGCTAGAGCGGCGGCAGGGACCGGGGCGACGCCGACCGAGTGCCGTGCGACGCCCCCCGCAACCGAGCCGGGACGGGGGTGAGGGGCCCCCCGGGAACGTCCAGGGGCGGGCGAGGCGCGGAGCAGCGGGAGGAAGGGGTGCGCGGGGGCCCCCAGGGCGCGCCGTACCTTGAGCGGCGGCGGGGGTCGCGGGGCGGCGGGGGTCCCGAGGTGGCGGCGGGTCCGGGCGTCCGGTCGGGTCCTTCGGGTCTGGCCGGGCCGGGGCGCTCACCGCACGGCGCGGCCGCAGGACCACGGGGAGGAAGCGAGGAGGCTGGGCTCCCTCGACGTGTCGGTGGCCCCGCGCTGCCGCCGCTATTTATGCGGAGCGCGGGGAGCGCGCGCCGCGTCACCGCCCCGGGGCTCAGGGCCCGCCCCCCGCGCCCCCGCCGAGCAGAGCCCGAGGCGGGCGGGAGGGACCGAAGCGCTGCGCGGTGGTCGTGAGCACCCGTGGAGGTGGGAGGCGGCAGAGAGACCCCAAAACCCGCGGGGGAGCCCCCTGGCACCCCTGCAGAAAGTTCTCATCACCCCTGCAGATGGCCTCCGTCACCCCATACACTGAATAAGGAGCCCCCATCAGCCCACACAGGGAAACGCCAAAACCGGGGGGGGGGGGGCGTCTCAATGGCCCAAGTCATTACTAAGTCAGTGAACCCCACGCCCATCACCCCCAACCCAGGTCCTAGCAGGGAGAGAGGCCCCCACCCACGCACTGCATTCTCTTGCTGCAAAAGCTGAGAGCAGGGTCCTCCCCTGCCACACCTTCCTGGAGCATGAGCCCACAGTCCAAAGTGGCCCCCTGGGGTGGTCCTGGAGCAGGCCCCCCCTGTCTTCACAGGTGTGCCATGGCTGCAGCTTGGGTTCAGCCTCGGAAGCCGTCCATGGCGGGAAGGCAGGAGGCCTAGCTGCCCTGCCTGCAGCGCCCAGTGGCCTGTCCTGTTTTGCTAACAATAGGGGCAAACCAGCCGGGCGGTTGGGCCATCTCCTGGGGGACTGACTGACTCTCAGCCGGGGAATGGTGGGTGTCCCCCCCCACCCCTGACATCCCACAGGCACTGCTGTCTCAGAAAGAGTCCCTGGCGATGTTCCCTGTGTCTCCCTGGTCCTGGACACAGAGCTGTTTTGAGCGGGGTCGGGTAGTGGTGGAGCCCTTGGTGGGGGGGGGGGGGTCTGGGGAACCCAGAGGGAGACAAGCCCCAGCTCCTCGAGGCAGCCGAGGGGCGGGCAGGAGGGCAGAGCAGCAGGAGGAGACTGCCCTGTGGCAGGGGGCACAGAAACCACGCAGGAGCCAGGACCTCCTAGGCGTACTCCAAGAATCTTTCCTTAGCTTGGGCCAGGCCCAGACTGTCCTTTTCCCTGCTCACAGACATCAGGGGGCAAACATATGAGAGAGGAACCTCCAGGCTTCAAGGAAGGATGAGGCCATCCGCTGAAAACCAGCCGAGCTCCTCCTGCCACCCGGCAGGACGTCACTGGCCCCTGGAATCCTCGGCGGTGGCTGACTCAGGGAGCCCCTTGCCTGTAGGTGCCTGGAGGCCCCAGTCACTTACCAGGAAGCCGCAACCCTCTCCCCACCCACCAAGCTGGACATTAGGTTGGTTGATGTCACTGGGGACCCTGGAGTGAACAACGCACAGGGCAGATGACCATGATGATCCCACCCGGCAGGTGTCCTACTTTTAGCCTTAGAACCTTCCTACATACGGCGGGAGGGCCATTTGCCTCTGCCTGGACGGGGAAGGATGCAGGGGCGCTGGAGGACTGGGGTCAAGGCCAGTTGGCTGGGAAGGAAGGAGCAGGGCCCTAACCTGGGGTGCTCAGTGCCTGCCCTGGTTTACTGGAGGGCGAGGAGGGGTGCTGTCTCGGAGACCTGACCTGGTGAGGGGTCTCCTGACAGACTCCTGGCTGTGATGGGGGCCTTGGGGGGGTCTAAAGGGCACACTTGACCTCCTGTCACTCCTATTTCAGCAGACTGGGGTGAGAGGAGAGTAAGGGGCAGGAGGCCCGACCCGGGGAGGGGCGAGGGGATGCCGGCCGTCGCCCTGGCTGCTTGGGTCAGCGGTGGTCTGACACCCTCTTGCACCCTGTGTGCTCCGAAGTTGAGGGCTTTGGGGAGTGGGCACGTGCCAGGCCACGGGTGTCCCTGGGTACCTGAGAAGTGCCACCTTCGGACGACTGCTGGAGAGACTGCTTTCCTTCTGGAACGCTCGCTCTGCTTCCGAGAGGGAGCGCGTCCCTGCGCATGGTACATCTTGGCCGACTCCCGCCTTCCCACATCTTCCTTTAGTGACGAGAGCTCGAGGACCCTTCTGCTCTCAGCTTGCTTTGTCTGTCTGCAGAAGCAGAAATTAGAAACCAAAGTCCTGGGCACTAGTTAAAAAACAGACCCCAAGCCCATCCCCCCATGGGCTGGCAGGTGAGGCCTGCTTTCCTTTGGGTTGGTGTGCTCCTTTTGTCCTTTACTTAATTTTTTAAAAGATTTTACTTATCCATTTGACAGAGAGAGGGAGTCCAAGCGGGGGGAGCAGCAGGCAGAGGGAGAGGAAGAAGCAGGCTTCCCGCTGAGCAGGAAGCCTGACGGGGGGACTCGATCCCAGGACTCTGGG
The DNA here is from genome assembly GCA_003697995.1 of Taxidea taxus jeffersonii. NCBI lineage: Eukaryota > Metazoa > Chordata > Mammalia > Carnivora > Mustelidae > Taxidea > Taxidea taxus. The sequence goes on along the minus strand of RCUC01149067.1, from coordinate 11,960 downwards.
GTCCTGACCTGAGCTAAAGGCAGACGATTAACCCACTGAGCCACCCAGGCGCCCCGCTTTTACTTTAAAAGAAACGTTACAGTAGTTTTTCTGACAAGAAGGCCTTTATTAGTAAGACATTTTGCCTCTACATCATTGTTCTCGCAAACGTATGAAGTGAGCCTGTGGAGACGCACCGCTCCCCAGCATGTGACTCGTATGTCCCTAGAGGAAACATGTGGCCACAGGCAAATTGGGGACCAAAACGCCCCAGCCAGGGAGCCAGCACTCAGGTTGCAAAGTGGGGGAGAAGGTAGCCCTGCAGGCACGTGGGACAGCCGTGTCACCCTTGTGAAGCAAGGTGCCCGGGGGGCCGTTAGACTGTATATCCACGTAACCCCCCGGACCTTCCTGGAGGTGGAAGCCTGGGGCTGCAGGGATGCAGGGCAGCCCGGGCATGCAGCGGGGGTGCCGGGCCCCAGCCCAAGGGGGTGCCGACCCTATCATTCATTGAGAACACGAACATTCAAAAAAAAAAAATCTGTCCTTTGGCCACTTTTTCCAGATCTCTTGGAAAACTCATCAGGGAACGTAAGCAGGCTTCGCAAACGCTGGCTCATTTGGAGACGTGAGCTCAGAACAAATGAGCTTCCTCGAAGTTCGTCAGGACTTTCACCAGATGGCCCTTGGGAGGACACCCCCGCTGTCGCTGCTCTTCCCTTACCCCTCCCAGGGGAGGGGATTCGGCCCCCATCTTGGCAGGGGGCCAGCGACCCTGGCCCGAGACACCTCGGGGCACAGCGAGGCCGTGGCGTGAAGATGCTGTGACTTCTGAGGCTGGCGAGTGCGTTCAGACGGAGAGACGGCACCCCTGGGAGGGCAGGTGTCTGCTCGCCAGCACAGGCTGTGCTGGAACCCACAGCCAGCGATGTAATGGGCTCCGTGTGCTCAGCAGTGACCCAGTGGGAGTCATTGTCAACCTGTCATCTTGAGGACGGCCCAGTGTGTGGCAGACAAAATGGATCACCATTAGAGTAATGGAAATCCAGCCAAAAGCATAATTTTACCCCCGCGTTGTGAGCTGGCCCATCTTCCCCAAGAAACCCTGCTCACCACCACCACCAAAAACCGGCCCAAGTCTGACAAGCAAAAAGAACAAGGGTCCAGAAAAACCTCGGCCGTGGCCCGCACCGGAGTCCCGCTTGCACCCCCAGGAAGGGAAGCTGCCTGCCCGGGGGCCCAGCCTGCCCTCCTGGAGATCACAGCCCAGCAGAGACCCACACGCAAAACAGTCCTCCATGCGACCACCTCGTTATCATGAGAAGGAAGAGGTCTGTGGGCTCAGGGAGCCTGACCTGACAGGTTGGCAGGATTGTCCGGGAGGTGCCCAGCCCATTCCAGGTGGAGGGGGTCCAGGGGTCAGCCCACATTCAGGTCCTTTTCCCTTGGTCCTTCCTGTTGCCTGGAATGTGGACGCAAGGGCTAGAGTGGAGCAGCCATTCTGTGCCACGAGGTGATGACCTTGGACAGCTGCGAGGCTGGAGGAGCACAGGTCCTCGGGCCACTGTCCTTCAGGCCCATTGCACAACAAGGAGAAATGAACTTCTCTCCTATTTAAGCCAACGTTACTTGGGGGTGTTCTATTATAGGCAGCTGGAATGACTCCTCACTAATTCAGTGTCTTACATGAAGCAGCCAACAGATGTTTGATGAATGAATTAATGAATGCAAACCAGCGAAGGGCTGTGCCCCCTCCAGTGCTGGTAGGGAGCAAACACTGGCGAGAGGGACTCCTGAAAAGGACGGGCTTGGAAGACAAGATGACAGAAGGACACGGGACACCACCTACAGACACCAGCACAACCTCGCCACTTCCCTGGACATCCTGCTGGCTGGCTGCGCCCAGCTGTGACGGAGAGGGTGACAGGGTCTCTGGGCGTGGGGGATGCTGGTGCCCGACAGAAAGTGGGGCTCTGTGGCCGCAGGGAAGAGGGCAGGGGTTAGTGATTAGCAGGCTCTGCCTTGAGCGGGTCCGAGACAGGTGGTCCATGATGGCACATGTTTGCCAAATTCGAAGCAAGCTAAGAGCACAATTGGTCCAGAACTTTCCACATCACCTTCCCATGCTGTGGTTGCCCTGACACAAAGTGGTGTTGCGGAGGCTGCCGGGACATCTGGGGGCTCTTCGGGCAAGCTGGATCGGGGATGCAGTTCTTTGGGGTTCGGTGGGGTGACTCTGTCGGGCTCACGGGGAGGACACCACAGTGTGCGCTTGGGCTGCCGCCGGCGGTCCTGGAGGGAATGGCTTCCAGGAACGCCCCTGCCCGCGGGCCCCTCCACTGGCACCAAGATTGCCGAGCCCGGGCCGCTGGCAGGATGCAGACTGCAGCGTTGAGGGATCGGCTGACACCGCCTGTGGGGGCCTTGGGGCCCACCGGGCCTCCGCCAAGTCCACAACACACCCCACCGTCACCACGCCCAAACACGCCCGTGGGACGCGGAGGGCAGGGGGTGTTGTTCTGGATGGTCCCACGTCGCTCAAGTCCTGGGCTCTTTGGCCTGAGCCATCCTTGCCTCCCCACACGGAGACTTCCTCTCCCCTAATCCGCCCCCCCAGCATCTGCTTTCCTCCATCTCCCCTCCTGCGGCCGGTTCTGCCACTGCCCTGGACTCCCGGGCCCTTGCTCCCCTGGCCAGTCCCCCCGCTCCAGGTCGGGGGGGCAGCCGCCCAGCATCGTCCACCTCGTGGCTCGTCCATGGCCAGCCTATCTGGGGAGCTGCTGGTCAGAGGCTCGGCTCCGAGAATCCATCTGGGCCCTGGGGTGACTCACTCCCTCGGGCGCTCACCCTGGAGGAAGGGGAGAGCTGGTTTTCTGCCCTCGGGGGGCTGGAGCCTGGTGACTCAGCCCCAGGCAGCTGCACCTGTTTCCTGGTCCTTCGGCCCCCGGGCAGCACCCCCGGGGCCATGTGGGAGCCCATCTGGCTCACAGGACGGGGATGCCGAGGGAGAGGGCAGGCAGCTGGGGGACGGAAAGGGAGGGGCTGCCTCAGAAGCGAGGAGGCATTTCCACCTGGGGGCCTGAGCTACGTGGACAAGCAGCCTTGGGACCCAAAATCCTTTAAGACTCTTCAAAACGGTAAGTATTTTTAAAACCTGAGTTGTAATCCACCTACTAAAAGAGGCGCAAATGAGTGTCGAGCCGGCTGAGGGTCGGCCCAGACCCTCAGCGTCACAGCCCCCAGCTGAGGGGGGATAAGCCCAGGTCCCGGGGTGCCCAACCCTTGCTGCCTCCACCCGCCGCGCTCCTCCCGGGGGCCCCGCCGGACTCCTAGCGGCAGGGACTCCCTGGGCCTGCTTTCAGCCGGATGACCGTGGACTCAGTGGGCTCTACCTCCTCCCCCGGCCCCTCTGTGGGAACTTGCCCTGTGCCGCTTCGTGTCCCGGAAAACCCCGAAGCGGGGGCGGGAACCAGCTGCTGCCCTGAGCCGGTCAGGGGGACCGAGTCCGGCTGGTGGCCAGCTCACGGTGCATAGGAGCCAATTGGTCGCTTAAAAGGCACTGGGCACCGAGAGTCACCATGTCCCTGGGAGAGCAGGGCCATCGGCGAGAGTCACCTCCCTCACTGCCGTCACCCACTCATTCAGGGATGGATGACGCCCTCCCCGAGGGAGGGTCCCTGCCGCGGGTGGGGTCAGCTGTCCCCACCCTGGGGAGGCTCACTGGCCAAAGTGGTTTGAGGCTGGGTGCTGGGGACACTTCCAGTTACCCGGTGGCAGCCAGGTTCAAATCCTGTCTCAGCATTCGCGAGCCGGGTGGCTCTGACTCTGTCACCAGCCTTCCCGGTGCCCCGGGTCCCTCGCCTGTAACCTTCCAGCTTCACAGGGTCACTGTGGAAAGTCAACAGGGCGGTGTGCTGGCGGTGGAGACGGGTCCGCCAGCGCAGGACCCTGCACGGTACTGACCGATGACCCAGAATGATCTGGATTCGAGGCTGGGCAGTCGTGCACCTGCCGGGGATGCTGGACAGGGCCTTGCTCTTCTGAACCCAGAGTGTGCGTCCATCGTCGTCCCAAGTATGGAGTTCCTCTCCTTTAAACGCTCGTCATCAAAGATTATCTGCAACGGGCAGAAAATCGTAAAACACGGGGGTCATCCATAATCGTCATATCACTTTTTTATAAAAGGTTTTAAACTAAGAAACACAAGTCCTGCCCCCCACCCCCACCCAGAGGGAACCTCTGCAATGAGGCGCGCGTGTCCTCCAGGGGTCTCTGTTTTCACTTCGGTTATACGAGCAATTAAAAAAAGAGCAAAATGGAATTTCGCGATGTTAAAGCCATCATGACGCCCGGCCTCGTTGCTCTGTCTTCTTTACCGGCAGAATGTTCGTAAGTTTCCTCCACGGGGTAGCCGGTGTCAGCGCCCCGGGCCTCTCCCGGCCGAGGGCAATCTCATCCTATGGCGAGACCACAGTTTCATCCACTCGTCAGTGGATGGACGCTGGGTCGTTCCCACCTTTTTGGCAATTGCCAACAATGCTGCTGTGAACACTGGTGTACGAGTTTTTGTCGGAAACAGCTGTTTTCAGTTCTCTGGGGCCCGTAGTCAGGAATCGATGGTTGGGTCATATGGTAATTCGTTACTGAATTCTTTTGAGGAACTTCATTTGAATGTTTGATATTTTGTTCATCGTGGGTGTCTTGATGCTTACTTTGGTGTTTAAGTTTTGCATGGAAATATGTATCCCAGGGCACCTGGGGGCTCAGTGGGTTAAGCCTCTGCCTTTGGCTCAGGTCATGATCTCAGGGTCCTGGGATCGAGCCCCGCATCGGGCTCTCTGCTCAGCGGGGAGCCTCCTTCCCCCACCTCCCGCCTCTCTGCCTGCTTTTGATCTGCCTGTCAAATAAATAAATAAAATCTTTAAAAAAAAAAAAAGAAATATGTATCTTGACCGTTGTGTTAGTGGTGTTCCTGCCATGTTGTACCCACGGCAAGTGCCTTGCTTGCCTTGTCCCCGTGCTGGTCCTGCAGGGTGGGGGCAGATGGGGGAAGAGGGTGGCCAGAGGCCATTTACGGGAGGCAAACCCACCTCCATGATTTTGCAAGCCCTGCTTCCTTGGTCTAGGATGTGCGCCCTGCTGAGAGCGGACAACCATCCCAGTTTGCATGACCCTGAAGGGCTTCTAGGGAGTCCCGGGCAAAGGAGGACCACTGGTCACCCGATTCCCGCCATTTCTCTGCTTCCTCTCCTTCTTTGCAAATCTGGTTAGCTGGCCAGGACTCTGTGCATCTTCCGTCACTCCTCCCCTCCCCCTTACTGGTTCCCGCCACACTGAGCCCCCTGGCTTCTGTACTTGGGCCCCTCATTGACTCAGGTGTGACCAACAGATACAAACACGGGCCCCACAGTTGAACTTGGACTTTAGGTGAGCAACGAATATATTTTGTGTGTAAGCCTGTCCTATGCACTATGTGGGACGTGTTATGCTAAAAAGTCACTTGCTGTTGTCTGGGATTCAACTTTGCCAGGCTTAGTCCTGGTGGCTGGGCTTAGTCCTCCGGAGACCCTCGGTCACCGAGACGAGCTGTTCACGACTGACGGCTCCCTCATGTCCACTGACAAGTGGTTTGGGGTCAAGTCTGGCTCTGAGGAAAACAAAAAGGCCTCTGTGAATTCTGTATTTTTTTAAAAAGAAGTCATAGATCGGATAGGATAGTGGGCATGAACGGTAATTAAGAGGAAATCAGGTTGACAGGTCCTTGATGGGAAGAGCTTTCCTCCCCTGCAATGCCCTGAAAATGGAACAGATCGTGAGCATGGGGAAAAAATTAAATTCTCAGACCCTGTTATTATATTTCAAGAGTCAGGCTGACTTACCAAAGGAAGGACATTGCCAATTACCATCACCAGGGCCATCCTTTTCCGGGGAGCACAGCTGTCCTGCCAGGTGCCCAGAGAGCAGCCCCCCTGCCTGACCGCCGACCCCCCAGCCTGCTGGCGGCATTGCCAGGAAGACCACGGACTGCTGGCTCGGGGGTGAGGGTGGGGAGGGAGGGCTGTGATGGTCCCGGGAAACGAATCTCGGGAGCAGTTGCAGAACCTGCCCCAGGCTTTTCTGCCCACTGCACTGGTCCCGGCCAAGTCCTCCATCCCAGCCTCCCGGTGGCCAACGTTTCAGGTATTCATGACCAAACTGCCTCCAGACCTTGGGGTCTGAAACATTTATCTGGTCCCTGCCTTGCCATGGGGGCAGGATCTGGCGGGAGCAGCTCATTTCCGATGCGAGCAGCACCACCTAGTGGCTCCCCGGGGCTGCTGCATCCACGGTTGGAGCCCGGAGCCCCGCCACGTGGCTACTTGGGCTCCCTGACAGTGTGGCTGCTGAGCTCCCAGAGGCAGGGGAGGCCTGGACCTTCTGCGGCGTCCCACAGGTCAGAGAAGTCACAGCATCGGCCCAGATGCAAGAGTGGGGAGGGACACAGCCCACCGCTCCTCGGGCCAAGGGTCAGAGTGTCTACGGTGGGTCCCAGTGCACTGCCCGCAGCTGGGTGTGCCCCTCCCTGTCCCCGCCGCTCTGTGGCCACCACTGGGAGCTTCGATCTGACCACACGTCTCTCCTTCTGGGGCACCTGATGGCCCGTTCCTGGCTGAGGAGTGAGGTTCAAACAATCTGTACCTGAGGCTCTCCCATGTCTGACCTATACCCATCTTTGCATCCCTCCCCAAACATCTGGTCCACACGCCTGAGTCAGATGTTTTCCAGGATTACCTTGTCCTTTGTTCTGGAAACCTGACATTTTAGACACACAGGATACTCTCTTGCTGGGCTCAGCTCCTTGAGGTTAGCAGTGCTGGGTCGTAAGAACCACGTTCTGTTTTCAGGTTGGTCAAAAATATCTTCCCAGCCTCTCCCCTGTCCCCCAGCCAGCTCTCCTTCAGTGTACATTCGGGAAATGACATGCTGGTGTTTGTGGGTTTCCCCCACTCTAGTTCTGTCTGTTTTTAGTTCTCAGCATACACACAATCTGACACACGGAAAGAGGACTGTGTATTTGTGAGCAAAACCGAAAGGAAACGCTGTCTACATTGGTCTGTACTTTGCCATTTTTCACGCATCCCGAGGACCTGGGGCGTTTCTCAGTGAGCGGAGGGCAGCTCGTCCATCCCTCACTCTGGCCGTGTCGGACGGATCCAGCCTGTCCCCAGTAGATGGCATTCGTCTCAGTTCTGGTCTGAGTGAAGCTGCCTAGCATCCTGGCCCGTGGTCGCCACACACCCCTGCAAAATTCGTAGAAGATTCTCAGGAGTGGAGTGGCAGGGCCCATGGGTGAGTGCCCTTGGCATTTTGATAGATTTTGCTGAAATACCCTCCTCCGGGCTGCACCGTTTTGCTCGTGCTCCAGCCCAGTTTCCCTGGAGGAGTGTGGTCAAGCCAATGACAGGCGAAAGTTGGTAACTCAGGACAGTCTTGGGGTGTGCTTGCTTGCTTGCTTTCCTTCCTTCCTTCTTAAAGATTTTATTTTATTTAAAGATTTATTTACTTATTTGAGAGAGAGAGAGAGCAGGAGGAGGGGCAGACGGAGAGAAAGAGAATCTCAAGCAGCCTCCCACTAAGTGCAGAGCTCACACGGGGCTCGATCCCACGACCCTGAGATCATGACCTGAGCCGAAACCAAGAGTCGGGCGCTTACCCGACTGTGCCTCCCAGGCGCCCCTTTAAACATTTTGAAATAATCTCTGCCCTCAGTGTGGGGCTCGATCCCAGGACCCCAGATCGAGAGTCTCACGCTCCAGCTGAGCGAGGCCCTGTGCGTTTCTTCACTGTGAGCGAAGAAGGGCATCTTCTGCACACGTGCGGGCCCTTTGCACTCTGCTCCGGAGCCTCCGTTCCTGTCCTTCACCCACCTGTTTCCCTCTTAACTGTTGGTGTTTCCCTCCCTCGGGAAACTCTTTCTGTAGGAGGAAGGGGAGTCCGGCCCGCACTTCGAGAGATGAATATGTTCTGTTTTCCAGTTGTCTTTGGGCTCTGCCGATAGAAGCTTCCTTTTGTCTATTTCGCATGCAGAGACTTGTTTTTCTTCCATGTCGTAGAGTTTATCAATCTTTCATGACTTTCAAATTCTGAATCCATTAGAAAGTCCTTTCTCGCCCCAGGGTTGTTAAGGAAACTTTCCGTGTTTTCCTCTAAAAACGTTCTGTGCTTTCGTTTTTTTATAGTTCACTGTGTATAACGGTGGCCTCGCTCTTTCTGAGAAGGTCAGATTATCTTGACGATTTGAGATGCACCTGCCTCACCCACTAGCTCTCTGTGTGTATTTGGGCTTTTTTCTAGACTCTCAGTTCTGTGCTACAGGCTGGCCAGCTGCTCGTGGACCAGTAACCACACTCTTATTATTGAGACTGATAACATGTTTTTCTAAGTTTTGTATTATGGAAAATTACCAAATATTGCAAGAAGCAGTGCGCGAGTTTGCCATGGCTGCCATCTGCGCACTGCAGACTGAGCCACTTGTGGTGGAGGGACGGTCCCACGGCTCCCGAGGCCCTAGGGGAGGATCGGTCACTTGGCTTTTCCAGCCCCTACATGCGTGCCTTCTGCGCGTCACTCGCACCGCTGCCTCTGTGGCCACACTTCCTGCCTTGTCTTACAGGACCCTTGTGCTGCCAGGCCTACCCCGGCTCGCCAGGACCATCTCTCACTTCAGGGTCTGTGACTTTATCGTATCAGCAAAGTCCCTCTGGCCGGGCAACACAGCGTATCCCTGGGTTGGGGGATTAGGCCATGGGCGTCTTTGGAGGCCACTCGACCGGGCCACGGCGGAGAAAACTGTCTAATGAGCCCCTAAGTCCCCATCACCCAATTTGCATCACTGCCCACGCCCAGCCCCTCGGCCCCTCCCCCGCCCCACCAAGACATTCTGAAGAACGTTTTGAAGAGAATTCCAGACATTGTGTCATTTTATCTATAACTTCTGTAGATGCCATGAAAATCTCTGTAAGGCAAGGACTCTTGTTTTGAGCATAGCCACAATGCCCTTGTACACCATTAAGTGTTCTGCCACTGCCCGAAGTTCTCCTCATTGTTCCTCTCCCTTTAGAGTTTTCACGGTTTATTTGTTTGTATAAACTTTTAACTTAGCTTTTCTAGGAGAAAACCTTTTTGTATTTCACTGAGATTTTTGCTCACATGTAAGTTAACTGGGGCACATGACCGACGTCTTCATGACACAGATCCTCCCACTCCGGGTCATGGCGGGAACTTCCGTGTGGACTTGTGTGTTTTTCCCCCACGGTTTTTATCCATTTCTTGTTGAGCGTAATCCTGATTGTTCCATCTCCTCTGCTCCCATTAGTGAAGGGGTCTTTTCTATCTGGTTGTTGCTGAAAGGCGTGGAGTTTTATGGTTTTACACGTTAATAAATACCGCATCCCCTGCTGAAGATTCTTACTGTGCGGCATTTGGTTTTGCCCTGCTTTATGTTGTTGATTGCGTTTGTTTTCACCTTTGGTTCAGGGAAGGAATCATTCTTTGCCTTGAGGCCCGGGGGATGAGCTGCCCTTACCTGTAAGTGCAGAAACGCCCAGGGCTTTCCCCAGGTCTCTTCCTGTGGTCCCTCGTGTACCATCTGTTTAGGAATTACCACACAAGCTCCCGAATTCTCGAGAGTATCTGGACTGTCATGTGGTGAACATTCGGCGAAACCCCCTCTCATCCCCAACACCCAACACACGTACAGGGCTGATCCCATGGAGTCACGTGGTCAGGGCAGGGATGACATGTCACACCCTCAGCCCTGAGCAGGTCGGAGGGCTGGTGTGGGTCAAGGCGTGGCAAGGGAACCCAGGCTTGCTCCTAACTCCCTCCGGCCCCACTGCCCATCGGGCTGGTGCTGCTGGACTCCTCCAAAGGCCTGGCAAGGTGACCCCACCCCCAGTGCAGCATGTGACCTCTTCAGGCTCAGCACCTGCTATGGGGTGGAAGCTGACAGTGTCAGCAGTCACATAGATCAGGGCCACTGAGGGTGAAACAGGAAGGACCATGCAGCCAGGCCTGGGAGGACAGGCCCCCGGAAGCCCCCAGCCCCAGCCGGCTCCAGAGCGCCCATCGGTCCAAACGTGGTGGGATTCACGGGACCAGGGGTGGTTACGCTCATCTGGCTGTTACGGTGTTGATCAGTGAAAGGACATGTCATAGGATGGTGATTGGTTTTGATTAACGAAGACAGTCACCAAGTCTCATGCTGTGACAAGGGAGAAAACAGCTTCATTCTTTCCTTTTGAGACTCGTTCCTCCGGGAAAATGACTGTTTGCGATACGGCCAGTTCGCTGAGAAGGCATTTGGAAACTCTCTTAAAATGTTCCCTTCCCAAGGAACAGTATAGAGAAATAAAGACGTACTTTCACCGAGACTAAAATGTCCAGAAAGGAAAGTTCTTAAAAGCAGAACGAATGACAATGAGCACCGGTGAGACTTGTCGCCTCCCAGGGAGGCCCGCAGCCTCGGAGGGGAGGGGAGGGGGTTGCGGTGGGGACAGGAGGGGAGGGGCCTGCAGGGGGCTCATTAGGAGATCAGCAGTTCCCTGGTGAACAGTTGAGCCTGGAGACAGATGAAAGCCACTGTCCTGCTTGAAGTCGAAGGGCTGACCCACTTCCCGCTCGGGGCCGAGGCCCGAGTCCCATTAGAGGCGGCTTCTCGGCCGTGTCTGTGTCTGAAATACAGTAATTTGCTTCCGTCGGTCCCTTTCCCCGCCTCCGTGGAGCATGACAGGGTCCATTACAGGGACTTTCATCTGGGACTCGCTTTCTGATTCTGAGCCCCCCTCCATGGCCCCGCTGGCTGGCCCTGCCCCGTGGAGTGGGGCCCGGGGGGCCGGGCGCCCCGGGGAGGGCAGGAGGCCGGGAGCCTGCGGGCCGGCAGGGACTTTCATGGGCTGGGGCTGCCTTCCCGGTCCCAGGGGCCGAGGGTGTGGCTCTTCAAGAAATGCGGGAAGTGTTTCTTCCCTGCGCAGAGAGGGGTTCCCATTTGTAGTGCTTTGGAGAAATGTTTCTTTTCAGTTGACAGAGCGCCTCCAGGTGGGGAGAGGGGGTGGGCAGGCCCCTTCCAGGATGGGGGGGGACTCTGGGTGAGAGAGGGTGCTGGGAGGTGGGGGTCCATGAAGATTAGCCCCTAGGGAGGTGGTCTTGACTCACCGGAGTTCAGAGCAGGTGGCTGGGCTATGGCCCCAGCTGCGGGGCGCACCCGCCGGGGTGGGGGGGCCAGGGGGGCGAGGGTGGAGAGGGGAGGGTCACACAGCGTGGGGCTCCCCGAATCTGACTGTTACCTCCCCATATGGCTTTCACCCTCCCCTCTTCTCCCTCAGGCTTATCGGTTTTAGCTGATGCTTTTCTCTTACTCGATTTACAGGTCAGATTAGGAAAGATCTAAATCATGTCATTACAGACACGGTGGGGAGGAAATTGAATTCACCCCCAGCTTGGTTTGCAGAGAAGAAATTCTTTTTGTCTCTTAACTAATGTCCCTAGTACCTCTGCTTGCGATAACCTCCGAGCCACCTCTCGGAGTCTATCCTGATTCTCCCGGCACAAATTCCTAACAGAATTACCATCAACTAGTCTGAATATTGTTAAGACAGACTCTTGAAAGCTGTGACTCATTTCCTAACTCACGTGGTTCTTCATCTCGTGATGCAAAGCTCCCGTGAAGCCTGCCTCTTCCTGGGGCTCCGCCTGGAGACACAGGCCTACAGAGCTGAGCCATCGGAGGGGCAAGGGGCCCCCTGACTTCGTTCGAGTACGTTCTATTGCCAAAATGACCGGGTGTGCGCACTTGTGTCCACAGCAGGAATATTCACAACAGGCAATGTACGTGTGCATCAGTGAAAGGATGAGCAACTGCGTCCTATCCGTGCCACGGAATATCCTCCAGCCTTAAAAGGGAAGAATGTTCCGACACCTGCTGCCATGTGCATGGCCTTGAG
>RCUC01149066.1:0-21223 GCA_003697995.1 Taxidea taxus jeffersonii | reverse complement strand
CTTCCTTCCTTCCTTCCTTCCTTCCTTCCTTCCTTCCTTCCTTCCTTTCTTTCTTTCTGAGGCTAGCAAGTCTGACTCCAACTCAATAACTCACTTTAGATAAACCTATTCTAAGCTTTGTTTGGAAGATGTAACTCTGGGTCATTCTTTACTGTCCATTACTTTAGATGACTAGTGATATGGTTCAACAATGGAACCAAAGATATATTCAGTCACTAGCAGCAATGACATATTTATCTGCATTATGTCTGTCCTTGGCAAAGGATGCTTCAGCTGCTCCCTTTGCTGCCTTGCTGTCAGTTTGATAAACGGACAGGCTTCCTTCCCAGCAGGGCTGGTGGGGCTGCCCATTTCAGCGGTCTGCAGGCCATTGCTCTGGCCTCCTGTGAGCTCACAGAGCCCATTCTGAGCACACCCGGGCATCCCAAAAGATGTTCAGGCTGACAGCATCACACCAGTACCAGGAGAAAATAAAGTTTTGTTCTATCTGTTAAACGTCTCTGCCAGGCTCTACAGAGACATACTGTGAGAAGGAGAAAAAGAAAGTTAATTCTGTCCATTGCACAGAGTCAGTTTGAAAATTTAATGCCAGAACCTTGCAACAGATCTATTTGTATGTTTTCACTTTTCTTTCAAGCACTGCTTCTAACTCAATGGCGATTCATGTGTTGGATGTTGAAGAGGGGAAAAAAAAAAGTAAAATAGGATATTAATGAGCACAGTTTGTAATGGTAAAGAGAGTGAAAGAAGACGAAAGGAAGGGTATCCAGAGAAAACCAGGCCATCCAAACCCTTTGTTCAGAATCGATAGCATCAGCTTTGGGGAGCAGACTAAGTGTGGATGGATGGTGTCGTACCACGTGCTTCCGTTATGTATCTGCTCTTTTGTCCTCTACTTATGTATGTGTATGGACCACATCTTCCACAGTTATGTTCACCCTCCTACTCCCATCCCAATGAGGCTCCTGTAGAAAGAAAATGAGGACATTCGTCACCTTTTACAGAAGGGGAAACTGAGGCACAAAGTGATCTAGTCCGAGTCTGGTTCACAGAGCTGACTGTGGTAGCAGGCATTTGTTCTAGAGTCTTATTATTTAAACAAATATGTCAATAAAAAGTAACAAGAAATTGAGGGCTTTTTTATTGTAAAAAAACTATGATTTCTCCATGAGAATTAGGCAAGTTGAAAAAAAGTAGGCAGTTACATCTTATGCTAGGTGAATGAAGCACAGATTTTTTTCTGACATTATTCATTTTTCAGCTATGTCATCTGTTATCATGTGTGTTTCAAAATGCCAACAAGAAATAACAGGGAAGAGAACTAATTGTTTTTCAATGCCTACCACGTCCCTGGCACTGTGGTTCGCACACTGAATACGTAATCTTGTGGTTTTCGTATTAGACTTCTATTTTATGAAATTTTCTTAACTATTAAAAGTTAAAGAACATTGTCATTATAGCTAGCCTTACCTATACATTTTACTGGCTTCAATGTTTACTACCACTTTTTATATACCATGTATTCCATTTCCTTGTTTTGTTCCTTTTGCAGTTTCCTCTGGCTAGAGATTTCCTTGAGGGATGCTTCTGGATGGTGTATGCCGTTGTGGGACTTTTGGAAATCCTTACCTACCTGAAAATGTCTGTCTCTTGCTGCCACACCAGGGTAGATTGGCTAGAGGATCATGGAGTCACATTCTTTTCGGGTAAGTTCTTTGTAGACATTACTGTTTTCTAGTTTTTGGTGTAACAGATGAGATATTTCTGTACTGGCCTGATTTCTTTTCCCCTTTCCAGGTGAACTGCTATTATTATTACAGTTATTTTCTGCTTGGAAGCTTGAAGGATTTTATCTTTATCCTTGGGACTCAGAAATTTTGCTGGGATATATTTAAGTACTTATACTTTTTTTTTCCTGTATTCTACCCCAGCTGTAGGCTCTTTCATTAGATATTCACAATAATACTTTTAGAGATGTCTTAGCTTGGGTTCTTCTAAAAAACAGAGCCTGGGACATGGACTTGGTGTAGTTTATTTTGGGAAAATTATCACAGAGAACTAGATGGGGCTACTTGGAAGAGTAGAATGGGGAAGGAAGGAAATCCAGTCTCCAGGTACCTTACTGAGTTGGTTACCAACGTGGGCAACTAGGGCTTATAAACCACCTCAGGGCCATTTGAAGAAGTATGTAGGCTGTGCCTCAGAATGATCCACTTAAGGTAGGAGGGGAAAAGCATTTATCCATCAGTTTCCATGCCTCTGTTGGTCAAAGGTTGCACCAGGAGGTGTTAACTTTCTAAGATTTCCGAGTTTGCACATTTATCCTCGGGGATTGGATCTCTTAGTTGTTTTACCTTTGTTAGGCTGTGCTTGCTGAAATTGCATGGAAGAATGGAGAGAAGCCCTGGTGAATTGTGTGGGTTTAGAGATTTATTCCTTCAAACCACCATTGTGTAGCAAATAACTTAATTTCTGAGCGGTCATCAGGGTCAGTGTGTCAACTCCCTTCTTTGTTGATCCATTAGTTTGAAAAGCCCTAAATGACAAAATAGTAGTCATAGCTATATTTTTTTATTTTTAGATATTTATTTATTTACTAAAGAGAGAAAGAGAGAGAGAGAATGAGTGAGGGGAGGGGCAGAGGGAAAGGAGAGAGAGAATCCAAAGAAGACTCTGTGCTGAAGACAGAGCTCATCATGGGGCTCAATATGGGGCTCGATCTCCTGACCCTGAGATCATGCCCTGAGCCAGAATCAAGTCATATGCTTTAATTGACTGAGTCCCAGTAGTCATAGCTTTAAATTTAGTGGAAGTCCTTCTTTCTTTCTGTGTTCTCTGGTAGAAGCCTCCACCCCTACCCCCCATGTTTACTCCCAGTACCAGGACTCAAAACTTTTAATTCAGCAGAGCTTAAGGTTACAGGGATGGGAAGCAAATATTCTGAGAGTATGTCTCTAGGAGTAATGATGAGAAGAGCTAATTCTCCTTCTACCCCTTGGTTTTTGGACTTAGGTATTCTAGATACACTTCACCATATACTGGCTAGAGGTTCTCTACATATACAGAGTCCTAGAGGACAGGACTCGATCCAATGTGATCCCCAAGGAAGCTCCTTAGCTGGGCCTAAAATAGAAGATTCCATCATTCTGTGAGGCTGACTTCTTCACAGTGATGTGATACGTGGTGGGATCTGAGGATTCTCTAGTCATGCATTCATTTCACTTACCTTCATTGTAAAATGTGTCCCTTGGTCTGAGTTGATTTTGTTGGGATTCTAAGATGGTAAATCATATACTCCTCAAGCCTCAGATGATGCTAGCTGAAGCAGCTTGGATAGAAAAGGCATAGTCATAATGAAAGTCAGTGTAAATTCTGGCAAGGATATATTGCTGCCTTTCTAGGGTGTCACTAACTTGTCAAGAAGAGATTGGCCTTCTTGAGAGATGTTTCTATATTGAGGCACCATATTGTGTCTCTGCTGCTGGCAGCTTAGAAATTCAGCAGGAGCATAGCGAGATCAGCCTTACTGAGAGAGAGCCCATGCTGTCAGGTCTATGCATAGACTCCATTCCTGTCACGAAGGCTGTTTCATTCATGAGACTACTGTGTAAGCACTTGGGTGACTGGTCAGAGGCTGACTGATAAGTCACTAGACAAGTCAACCTATTCTCCTAATTGCCCAGTGCCTCTCTGAATGCTCTAGAAGTCTCTCCAGTAGGCATTAACATAGACACCAATATCCCTACACCCTTTGGGCCCTCTGCCAAAGATTCATCCACAAACCTGTTCCTCAAATTTCCTTGTCTGTTTTTAAGTCTCTAATTGTTCCTTTCAACAATGCTGACCAATCAGTAAAGTTCACTGTAAGCCCAAAAGTTTGTGTGTATCTGTGCTTTAGGCAGTTTCCCCCCTGCAGAAAAGTTGTATAGCCAATTGTGTGGCCCAGAGTTATGTAACTGGGGAAATTTCTCTTTTCTGGTGCCCTTCAGGGTCACCTTTGAGTGGGACTGAATTATGGTGGCAGTCTATCTTCATTTATCATAAATATATTGGACTAATCCATCTGTGAACCAGCCTCAAATATTTTCTCCTCTATGAGTTAGTCACAGGGAAGCCTCCATGACAGTATGGGTGCAACAGAGGAAACTCACGTGACTGTTGAGGCCACGTGCTCATGCAATTTACTTGTGCTCCTTAGACCTACTCAACACAATCCCAAATGTACTATTTACATAATACAGTGACAATATCTTTTTCTGGATGACCAGATGACTGTGGATCTCATAATCTCACTCCCCTTAGGCAGCTCCAGCTGCATAGTCACACTTGATATTCTAATTTCTACTAGGGCCCCAAAGCATGCAAGGTGAAGGTTCTTTGCCTTTGAATATTTGATCTTGCTCCAGAAGCCAGGAGTCTCATATTGAGGTTTAACAGAGATTCTGCATAGCATCCTAACCCACAAAGGATATCTCTAGCACTATCCATCAACTAGATCATCCTGCCTACGTATCAAGGCAGCTTGTACTTCAGTCTGGACCTGCAACAGGATTCTCTCTTGCTCTGGGAAGCACATATCACACAGCTTTCCAAGGCACCATTAAATGGTCCACAGTGTATTTCCATGTGTGGTATGTTCTGACACCAGTACCTGAAGAAGCCTACTGTGCAGTGCCTCTTTCCTAGTCGTAGGAGGGGCAAGTGCAACAATTTGTCATTTATGTTGAACTCAACCTTCCCCACATGTTCTGCTTCTTGGCATCATCAAAAACATCACCCACGTGGTAGGTCCTTGAAACTTTGAAGGTTTTATCATCTAAACTATGGCATTTATGTGTCTGACCATGGGGCCCTAAATACTTACCTCTTCCAGCTCACCAGGTCCAGTCACCATGACACCACCAGTGCTGTCAACCAGAAACCATGCTGATTCTGTAGAATATCAAGGCCATTAAGATCTTTGTAGACTGTATTGTGACAGAGAGCTGGAGATTTAACCTTGTCAATGTCTTAGTCAATGACCAAAGACAGTCAATGTCTTACCTTACTACAATGTCTTACTTACTGTCTTACTTACTTACTTACTTACCTAATGTCGTACCAGAAAGTGCTTTTGATCTTTATTATTTATGGGGATTGAGAAAAATACATTTGTCTGCTCAAAAGTTTCGTATTACGTGCCGGAAATGGTGATAATTGGTTGTAGACAGGTATCATATCTGCCATAGCAGTTGTGATTGTGGCTACCACTTAGTTTTATTTTGACCCACTGCCATTCACCATGATCCCTCTAGCTTTTTGCAGAGGCCAAACAGGTGAATCAAAGGGTGATACCCCTTCATCCTTCAAATCTTTGACAGTGATGCTAGTTTCTGCAGTCCCTCTTGTGACATAGCACCGCAGTTTTAGGGACTTGCCCTTACCCCTTTCAAACACAGTAGCTTTTATTCCATCGGCCAAGGAACCAATCTTGATTACAGTAAGGTGATGGGTAATAACTGCACATATGGTGTGTGGACCCATGGGGCCACTAGGAGATGGATGTGGGCCAGGATTCCATTCATTGTCTGGCTTATATAAACCTTTCTCTAATGAAGGATCACAATGGCACTTCAGAAGCCTTGCTGTCAAAGTCAGCTCAGCCCCGGTGCCCAGGAGCTCTTGAATGGTCTGGGCATTCTTTCCTTAGTACATACTGATTCTGATAACTGGTTTCAGATCCTTTGGGGAAGGTTTAGGGGATATTTATTATATATATTTGCAATGGTGATGCAGGGTACTTCCTCAAAAGGACCCAGCCTCTTCATCGGTCAATGGGTTCTGGGTCTGAGACTGGGCTCTGAGTCTGAGAATTGACTTAGATCTAGAAAATGAGTGAGTGCTCATGATTTTCCATTGTGGTGGCTGACACCAGTTTTTTGCTTGCTAGATTTCAACTTCTGGTTATACAACTTAGACAAAACTCAATTTGGTTGCCCTTCTATCTCATTCCCAGGATCAATGAATAATTGTCACATATCCCTGTGGATCAAGGCACTCTGTCACTCTGGCCATCCAACCCATTTCAATAATTATATCTACTCTCTCTGTAAAGACAAAATAATCTCAGCTATTTCAGAATCCTATGCATTCTGGTAATACCAGAGAATCCATTTCTAATGTAGTACCTCCTGGTGTCAACAGCATGACAACCAAGCTTCTCTACAGTGCTAGTGCTTTCCTTCACCATACATTCTTTTTTTTAAATTTTTATTTATTTATTTATTTATTTATTTATTTATTTAAACATATAATGTAACCCCACCCCCCTCTCCCACCCCCCCTCCCCCCCACCCCCCTCAGTTTGTTTTATGACATTAAGAGTCTCTTTTGGTTTGTCTCCCTCTCGATCCCATCTTGTTTCACTTTTTCTTTTCCTACCCCCTTAACCCCCACCCCCATTGCATCTCCACTTCCTCATATCAGGGAGATCATATGATAGTTGTCTTTCTCCGATTGACTTATTTCGCTAAGCATAATACCCTCTAGTTCCGTCCATGTCGTCGCAAATTTCACCATACATTCTTTATTGACCAGGTGGAGTAGTGTCCTCTGGACCTTCTCAGGGAGGATGGCCAGGTGGTGGTTTCTTTGATTTAACATTAATCCACCACAATGTTCCCTGAGCCTTTCAATCTCTTCCCCAATTCTCTGCTAAGGCAATTCTACACCTGGTTTATTTGTAAGGTCCAAGCTTCAAGAAACAATCCCAGTAGTGTATTAGGGCCCACTTTTTTCTTGCTAAGACATTGAACCCCATATCACAGAAGAGTGTCCCATTGTCAATAAACTTTCCCGTCTCCAGCCTTAGACTCTAACCTCATATGTGAGCACTCTCAAAATCTACTCCCACACTGGTTCCCCCGGTTTCTGCTTTGCAATTTTTTTTTTATAGTTAAGATTTTACTTATTTATTTTGAGAGAGAGAGAGAGGTTGAGAGTACAAATTGGGGGAGGGGCACAAGAAGAAGCAGACTCCCTGCTGAGCAGGGAGCCTGACATGGGGCATGATCCCAGGACCCTGAGATCATGACCTAAGCCAAGGGCCGACGCTTAAATGACTGAGCCACCCACCCAGGCACCCCATGACTTGCAATTCTTTAGCTGTGCTGTTTTCTCTCAGAGCAGGGAGTATATAATATCCTCTGTTGGTGTTATGACTTAAATATTCCTATCATTATACATTTCTATCATTATAGCCCTTACTCCACAGGGTAGGAACTAATGCATGGTTCTGCTGGCTGTTTAGTACATAGCCCTTATATGGCAGAGAAATAACCTTCTGATGAGTCCAGTCTGGAGCAGTGAAGGGGATGGGTCTGAATGTGAGAAGAGGAGCATATCTTATGAGGAGTTTTCCACAGATAAGGCTTTTGTAGTGTCTCTTTCTTGGCGTTTCTCAACAGCAACACTGTTGCCCTGTGCCTTGTAGGATGTTAACAGTTTGGCCTCTATCTGCCAGATGCCAACAGCACTTCCCGCCCTCAGCTGTGATAACCAAATCTCCATGGTGAGAACTGCTGCTCAGGTGATGGGATCCAGACTCCCTAGGTGATGGCAGGATTCTTTAAGATGCTGCTAAGGTGAAGTGTCATCTGGCTATTCCTGTGCCCATGTGGTAGCTGCAGCAATGGCTGCAGGGAAAAAAAAAAGCAAGCTAAGGAGATGTGAGCCGGGACATAACATATGTGTGACACAGAGGTAGGCAATATGCACTCATTGAACAGAAGGGAACGCTGAGCCTCAGGAAGGTCAAACGACTTAAGTTGATGCATTTAAGCAGGTGCACTGGGCGTAAAGTTGAATAAGACGCAATACCTTTCCTCAAGGAATCTTGATGTTATATAATGCTATATGATAAATTGTTGCACATACATGTTGATGAAGTCACACAACCAGCAAGTGACAAAGCTAAAAATGGAATGAGGTTTATTGGACTTCCTAACATATATTCTGTTGAACACACAGATGTGTCTCAAGGTTTTTTTTTTTTTTTTTTATTAGAGAGAGTGAGCACAGGCAGACAGAATGGCAGGCAGAGGCAGAGGGAGGAGCAGGCTCCCTGCTGAGCAAGGAGCCCGATGTGGGACTCGATCCCAGGGTGCTGGGATCATGACCTGAGCCGAAGGCAGCCGCTTAACAACTGAGCCACCCAGGCGTCCCGTGTCTCAAGGTTTTATTCTGTTTAGTGCATGCTAGAGCTTCTGCTAAATTATTTGCATACATGGTCTCATTTAACATTCCTGGAAATCTAATGAAGTAGGCAGTCTCATCCCAGTTTTTCGGATGATGAAACGGCCCTTTCTTATACACCTTCATACAACCTAGACATACTATGCTCCAAGAGACACTGCTTTGTGGAGGAGGGTGGCCTCACACTGATAAAACCACCATGGGTGAGCCTGGAGCTGCAGGCACAAGACAGTGCAGTACACGGCTGCCTACCATGTGGCTGCCCACCGCAGAGCCCAGGGACCCTTCCCTTTCGCTCCATTTTCATTCTCCACAGTGATTCTGATTAAGACATGGGCTGCTACCAACTAGCTCAACTCTTTTTAACAGGGGCTTGTGGAACTGTGGAAATGATCTAAAAATATATAATGAATGTGAGAGAAATAATGTTGTTACAAGGGAATTGATAACTGAGGATAATGGGAAGGGGAAGAAATAGCAAGTTAGAGCTAATTACCAGGGAAGCCCCCTGACACTGAGAATGGTGAGCCAGGATAATGGTCTCCTGAGGGGAGTGGCAGAATCACCATCAGCTAGTACATTTAAAAATAGGCAACAGAGCACTGGAAACAGGGCTAGTGGGAATAATCTTGCATTAGGCAGGAAAGGAGGTAATTGACTAAGTGACCTGATATTAAGAGCTTTCTTGCTCCTGAATTTCTAGAATTCTAAAAAAAATAAAACCTTATAGGCTGTATACAGAAATATGGGTACCTAATGACTGGAGTTGCCTAAATATAGCCCCAAATTATTCATAAACGGAAAATGAGAACAGCCCATGCCCCAGATGGAGCATAATATGAGGGTCAGAGGAAATGCAGGAGATGGACAGAGGAAGGGGAAACTCTGTCATGAGTCAGATTTCTCTGATGCAGACAGGTGGGGCTGTGTCCAAGAGCACTTGAGCTGTACGAGGGCTGTTAATGAATCGCCTAGTACTCTCTCTTTCCTCCTTCAGTCCTCCTCTTCCACGTATAAGGCAGAGTTTGCAAGGACCGCCATTTGTGGACTCCTACATCATCCTTACCTTCCAAGTCCGTGCTCTCCTTTCTTAAAACAAGCAAGTGGTGTGATCTTACAGCACTGTTTCCCAGCTTGGTTCACAGCTACAGGAGACCTGCGGAAAACTGCCGATTGCAGGAACCCCCTGCAGACCCATATGGCGTCTGGATATCTGGGACAGAGCCCATGAATCTGCATTTTAAAGGAATTCTCTGAGTAAGTCTGATGCATACCATTAAGTTGGAGAAACTGCCTGGGGAAGGGGATGCTGGCTAAACCAAAAGCGAGCACAGGTGAAAGGAAGGCAGCCCCCTGCCCACCTCCCCCCTCTCTCATTTACTTCTCTGATTTTCCTTTACCCCCAACCAAATGGGATTCACTTCCATGCCATTCTTACCTTTGTAAGTATGTATACACACACTTACACTTAGATTTTACCCACCTTCAAAAAGACTCTAATTTTCTTGTATGTCTGATATGCTAGTGATCACTTCTCTGCTCTGCATTTGTGGTCCTGTTTTAACCCCCTAGAGGGCAGGGGTCATGTCTTTACCATGTTTCTATCCTTTAGAATTTCGTGGTAAAAAATGATTTTTTTTTTATTGCGAGTCAGTCAAATGTGCAAAAAGCAATAAAAGGAAGGCATGCAATAGAAACTTAGGGTTTGTCAGCTTTGCCAAAGTGAGAAAGCATAGTCTGGAGGCTGAGCAGTGAGCTGGGTGTCAAGACCTGTCTTTTGTTTCCAGCTCTCCCAATAATCACATAGGAAACTTTCAGCAAGTCATGTGGCCTCCAGTTTATCTCTCTGGAAGCAGGGATAACAATCGCTTTCTTACTTCTCTCACAAAGCAGCTGAGAGTGTAAGCATGATAACATCACTCTTTAATATCAGTTTTCACTTAGGAAAGCTAAAAATGACATCAACACTATCAACATTATCATTTCATAATCTACAAATCATTGAACAGGAGTTCACTCTGGAATCCCCAGAGATAATTATTTTCCCTCATACCAGGACATACAAGAAAAGATAACACAGTGAAAAACAAAGATGCCAGGAATTATATCTAGTTAAAATGGATGTCCGCAGTCAGTCTTCTAATTCCCCAGATAATGCTAGATCTCAAGACAAGGAAAATAATTGGCCTTGTTTAATTTCTGACATGCTACCTAATGAACAGCTCAACCATTTTCATAGAAGGCAAAATTACACTGCTGCTGCTGGAATGCAGCTCTGTATCTAAAGTTAATTGGATTTTCCATTATGATGAGGCTTGTCTTTCAGAATTGAATCTCTGAGTCTCCCAATTGTTCTGAGTTGCTGGTATGACAGGAGATAAACAGGGCACGTGGCGTGAATCACGGGATGGGGAGGAGCCTCAATAGGTCAAAGGATCCGCAGGTATGTTGAGACATTACAATGTGCAAGCAGGAACTAGGATTTGTGGGGAGTCAGTATCTTCTCAAAATGGAGTTTTTCCGAAGGGAAAACTGACTCCTTTTGATTGTAGCCTCTGTCTCTCCCTCTCTCTCTCCTAGACAGTAATGTGCTCCGCTACCATGAGGATGTTGAGTATGATCTGTGCAGACTGGAACAGAAGAGCAATACCAACTTTTTTTTCCTAGTCAGACAGATTGCTCTATGGTTTATCTAATTTAGCAGCAGTTTGTACTCGCTGGTGTTTTGAACATGAAAAGAGCTTTCCAAATGAAAGAGCCAATTTGAAAAAAAGCTTCAGCCCTGCTGATGGGCCAGGAGGAAATGGGACTTTCCTGGTTGTGGAATGGCAACGCTCTCCATCTCCTTGAGAGCTGCAGCAAAAAGAACCAGGGTAGGGCTGTGGCCGGCAATCTGGCAACCTCAGTGGGCCAATGGGCTGATGAGCTGGGCACGGCTGCCTGGTGAGGGCAAGCAGCCAGACAGGTGAAGGGATGAGGACTGCCTCTTGGTGGAGGTTTCCACACAGAGAGAGCATGTCAGAGTTTTGACATTCTCTATGAGAAAAGCATATTCATTAAAGACTTTCTGGTTGCATGACCCTATCAGCACTTATATGTGATTATTTATCATATAATACTTCACAGTTTGCTGGACTGAGAATTTCTTGAGGAAGATATTATGTCTTATTCATCTTTGTGCCCAGTGGATCAAACGTTAATGCATCAACTTAAGTTGTTGGTGTATCTATTTATGTGTCTTAAGGGAATTCATTTAAGTGTAAACATAAAAAAATATGCCATAATTTTGTTAAACCTATTAGGGTATGTCTTAATATTTTAAGTCAGTAAGAGTCTAAGAATAAGGTGACCATGGGCCTCTCTGGACTTCTAAATGCCTTGACTGTGCCTGGAGCCTGCTGGAGCAACTGATATCAGTGAGGAGTGTTTTTCTAAAGCTCCTTGGAGAGGTGGAAGGAAGCTGAGGGTGACAGATGAGGCAGACAGCTGGGGAGAGCGATGGACTTAGCCAGATATTAAAACCTGCTAAAAGCATTTCCCCAAATATCTGCTATTTTATGCCCTAAAAACAAAAATATTGCTTCTGTGTCAACGTTTATGTTAAACTCGTTCAAGTATTTGTGCTGACGCCGCATTGAAGAAAGAGTACGAGAATATTGCCTGGCACTTGGGTGGCTTAAAACAGTTAAATAGCAAATTGATGAAACTGTAAACCTAATTGGAAGTGGGCTTCAGACACTGAGAATTGCAGTTCAGTCACAAATCTTTTTTCATTGTGAGGCTTGGTTTAACCGTGCAGTCGCCACAGAACTTATAATTAGACAGCACTTCACGGTTTATGGAACACACTCACATATATTATCTCAAGTACTTCCAATAGGAGAGTATTACATAATGCCTAGACTGACCTATTTGGGATTTAATGTAAGGGGCAAAGCTGTCTTAGCAATATCTTTGGAGATTAGGTCATACCACAGATGGAAACCTGAAGGTGGAGACCACAACTCCAAATCCCATGGAATCTAGGAAAACAAAACAAAACAAAACAAGTTGACTTTACAGATGTCCAGTTGCACTCTGTATTAGGTTTGCATATACATTTCTAATCCCGTTGAGTTCAAACAACAATTGGCCAACGGCTGCCTGCATTTTCTGTGACTGTAATCTAGAAGTCAAACTCAAAGCAAGGGAGGCAGGTTTTCACTCTTCCCACTCATCTCCCGGGTGGGTGGCACAGTGATGCACCACACCAGATGGCCTCTCCTCCCCACTTCAGGGCCCACTGCCCACCATACAATTACAAATCCCTGTTCTCAATTTTTAGGGAAACGAAGTAGTTTAACTTTCTCTGCATAGACAACACACTACTAGAAAAATGTTTCCTGCTTCCTTGCAGTCTAGCAAGTTAAAATATACTCCCTGTCCCTTTACCATTGCATTTTTGGAAAGTTTCTCACTTCAGATTTGGAAACTGACGAGGAGATCTCAATGGTTTCCAAGAGTCTTTTTTTTTTTTTAAGATTTTATTTATTTATTTGACAGACAGAGATCACAAGTAGGCAGAGAAGCAGGCAGAGAGAGAGAGGGGGAAGCAGGCTCCCTGCTGAGCAGAGAGCCCTATGCAGGGCTTGATCCCAGGAGTCTGGGATCATGACCTGAGCTGAAGGCAGAGGCTTTAACCCACTGAGCCACCCAGGGGCTCTCTCAAACCTCATGATATGGCCTTTGATAGTTTAAGCACTTTCACAAAACCTTTTGACTAATCAAAGAGGAGTTACTTTGTTTGAACCATACATTTAAAAAAATACACACCTACCACTTTTCCTATTTTGTTTTGGTATCATGGAAATATTTGTGCATAAAAGTTTCATTCAATTACCACTGCTTTTCCTGTATTCCATTGATCTACACAGAGTAAATATCTTTTTGCTGTTTTCCCCAGGGAATCTTAGTCTTCCAGTAAAATATTCAACTTCTTATTCAAACCTCTCGATAACTACCATATCATGACAGGCCATGTATGGTGATTGTCAATACATATTGAATATAATGATCATATGTATTTGTTAGCAACTTCCTACATTGCACAAGCCTCCTCTAGCAGTCTTGTTCATGCCTAAACCAAGGTTAGCTAAAAGTAACATGTGGTGACTAAAGGCAAGTTTCCAAATAAGTCTTCTCAAGAATTTCTCACCCAACACACTTTCCTTGGGAAGAATAATTATGGAGGACAATACAAAAGTCTCTATAGAGAGATCTCAAGTGAATAATTAGAAAATAGGCTGGTAGAGAGAAATGCTTTAAAAACACTTGGGGTACAAGTATTAATTGATGAATATTTCGTTACTTCAACCTGCCAAAATATTTTGAGCACCTAGGGATAAAAGTGAAAATGGCATAATTCCTGCCCTCCAGAATATCACATTTTAGTGGGAAAAAAATACAAAGTTGGAAACAGAGATCTAGAAACTTCTAAGGCATTTTGGAAAACTATTGTTCTTCCTGTTTTGCATGGAAAAAATTCAACTAAATCTTAGAAAGAATAAAGGACTGTCCAGGGTTACAAGACTAATATATGGCAGCAAGTTGACCAGGGGCCACACAGAAAGAAGAAAGAGGTAGGGAAGTGATTTTCAAAGTGCTTAAGAAGGAGAAATTAGTCATAGACTTCCTCTTACTCACGGGAGTTCCTTACAAGTTTCTGATAATATTTTTAATAAATTTGAATTTTAGACCACTGAAAGAGAAAAATTTCTTGTTGACCACCTGAGTATTTTCTCTGCAAAATTAATATGGAAGGAACATAACACAGTCCCTAATTATTAAGGTGGTGAGAAAACAGTAAAGGCAGCTAGGTGTGGTGGTGGTTTTGTGTGTGTGCACATCTGTGTGCATGTGTGAGGGGTGTGAGATAAATCGGTGTTCCATTGGTTCTGAACATATCTCCATCTTGTTCATATATCACATGTCATACAAACTCAGACTCTTGGTGAAAACTCTTGGTTTAACAAAACAGTTATACATAAAGAACTCTGAAAAAAGTGCAACAAAAAAGCAAAAATATTTTTTTGGAACACAACTTGGGACTCCCTGAAGAAATGCGTAGTCCCCAGGTGAGGGTCTCTGCTTTCCTAGATTTCTCTAAAGTGTAATCTTATTTATTGAAAACAGTATGTTGGTGTGCATTCTAGAATTAAGGGTTTAAGTGCAACAACATGAAAGCTTTTGCATTTGGTACTAAATTAGATTGTAAACTTAGAATGGTGTTTTTCTTCCTTTATTTTCCAGTTCATCCCCTTGAGCACAGTCAGCATTCACTTAGTCTTTATGAGTGACAATGCCTAGCAGTGTGTGGCAGAGATGTGAATGTGATATCATGGAGACAGGAAGCATACGTCATGCATATAGTATATACAGTTTACTTGATGAAGTCATGTCTTGCCTGGAATGTGTAGTTGGAGATAACCACCAGTACTCATTATCCTCAGCATGCATCACTATTCACTCATTGGCTTATTCCCTCATTCAAATTTGTGTTGAGCTCCTTCTTTGTTCTGATACTCTCTTTGCCTACCCAACAGTAACTTTCCCCTTCTTCCATGTGGCACAGCCCACACCGAGTGCGGGCATCTACTCTGACTCTCTACGGTTCAGCTAAAACCCAACTGGTTTAAACCAGTCTTGATTTAATTCTCTCTGCAAGGGATCGATTTCATGAAGAGTGTGAATCCCAGCACAGGCCAAAGGAGATTGAGAGGAAGTAGGTTGAAGTGCTTCAGGGAAAGGCTCCTTTGCTTGTAAGAGTTGCACAAGGAAGAAACGGTCTGTGATAGTTTTGTGTGTTGGTCGACTGGCTAGGCTAGAGTACCCAGTTATTCAGTTAAACACTAATTTAGGTGTTGCTGTGAAGGTATTTTGTAAACATGGTTACCATCTATAATCAGCTGACTTTAGGTAAAGGAGAGTGTATTTGATAATCTAGGTGGGCTTCCAATTAGTCAAAAGATCTTAAGAGAAAAACTCTTTCTCTGAGGAAGAAGAAATTTTGCCTCAAGCCTGCGACATCAACTTCTGCCCAAGAGTTTCCTGCCTGTTGTCATTTCCCACAGATTTCAGACTTGCCAGCTTCCTCCTACAATTGCATAAGCCAATTGCTTAAAATCTCTCTAGATATGTCAATAGATAGATTGATAGATTGATCAGTAGATAGATCGGTCAAAGAATAGATAGATAGGTAGACAGATAGATATATTTTTTGTTCCCTTTCTCAGATAATCTTGATTGATACACTGTCTTCTTTTCAGTATGGAAATTTAGATGAATGAGTAAAAACATGGACAGAACCTGGGTCTTCAAGAATGTGATTGAACTTCTGAATTAATCAGACCTGGAGCCTCCTTTATTTGGAATTCCCTGTGATGAGAGATAACAAACAACTCACTTTCATTGGCTAAGAGGTCAAACTAAATGGGAGCATTGAAGTTTAGAAGCTAATTATTATCTCTCTTTAGGATTGGTATCAACGTGGGAAAAGTTCTTCTGTGGTGGTAGCCTGTTTCATCCTACGGAAGGAAATCTTGAAAACATTATTAATATTCAGAAAATAAGGGGCACCTGGGTGGCTCAGTGGGTTAAAGCCTCTGCCTTCGGCTCGGGTCGTGATCTCGGGGTCCTGGGATTGAGCCCCGCGTCGGGCTCTCTGCTCGGCGGGGAGCCTGTTTCCCTCTCTCTCTCTGCCTGCCTCTCTGTCTATTTGTGATCTCTGTCAAATAAATAAATAAAAAATTAAAAAAATATTCAGAAAATAATAAAGTTGTGCTCAATATTTTTGTAAATTATTAAATAAGTAACTTTTTCTTTATTTGCACTCTTGAGGTCTTACCAAGAAAGGACCATCTGTATAATTCCTTATTTTAATGTCTCATAACTCTCTTAGTTCTGTTTCACACTGGGGATTACAGTTACAGTTAAATTACAAACAGCTGTGATTCCTGCCCCCAAAATATGTGTAGGTGTGCACAAAATGCTTAATACCTTCAGCAGGGAACAGGTGTCACATGGGCAGTGTGTGCTGAAAAGAAATGAATTCACTTTTAGGCTGAAGCTGTGTAATCTAGTTGATAAAATTTGTTTGTTTGTTTTTGAGTTACATGTGTATGAAAACAGATTCTTGACCAAAAAAATGGAAAGACTTATAAAAGAGAAACCTGCATTTCTACTGTGGCATTATCTTTACAACTTTATTATTCCTCCTCCTCTTCCTCTCCCCCCTCCTCTCCCCCCTGCCCCCGCCTCCTCCTCCTCCTTCTTCTTTTATTTTTGCGTGTAGTTGACAATGTTACATTAGTTTTAAGTGTACAACATAGTGATTCAGTAAGTGTGATACTATGCTCACCACAAGTGTAGCTATCATCAGTCCCCATATAGTGCTATTATTCATGGAAAACAAAAACATTTATAATAGGTAAGATATGGAAGCAGCCTATCAATCTATCCATTGATAGATGAATGGATAAAGGAGATATAGATATAGATATATAAAATGGAATATTACTTAGCCATAAAAAGGATGAGATCTTATCATTTGCAACAAGTTTATCATTTCTAAGAAAATTTCAGTTATGTTGAAAAATAACTACACAGAAGTACAAAACAGTAGGTGGGAGCCTGAGAATAGGCTCTCTTTCCCAGGGACTCACTAATTACCTTGAGGAACATTGTAACTGCATATAGTTTTAAAAATTTGTTTGGACTTTTGTTGGATTTGGTTTTATTTTTACTTTTTGTTTTTTAAAAAATATTTTATTTGTCAGGGAGAGAGAGCACAGCAGGGAGAGCTGCAGACAGAGGGAGAAGCAGGCTCCCCACTGAGCAAGGAGTCTGAAGCTGGACTCTATGCCAGGACACTGGGATCATGATCTGAACCAATGACAGATGCTTAACTGACTGAGTCACCCAGGCGTCCTGTGGATTTGGTTTTAAATGAAAGTTCCAAAGAAAGTTTTTTAAGATAATTTTTTTGTTTTGCTTTTTAAAAGAAACACATAATAAACTTTACAACATAAATTTAAACTGCATTCCTTTCTCTTTTCTGTCCAGTCATGAAAATGGTGGCCCTTGATGTTTACTGAGCACTTACCATCTACTCAGTGTGTTGGCAGTGGAGATATAAAGACAGAAAAAACACAGTGATTTTTAGTGCAATAGGATCCTGTCAAAAATTAAAAGCTCTTCCCTGTGGGAGTGACATTCTGTATAATTGGTTTAAACAAATGCATGAAAACACAGCATTGTGACCAGAATCTCTTCTGGGTTGATTTGGGTCCTATTAGAAACAAAGGGAGGTATTAGAGTTCTTTTGAACCATGCCAGGTGGTAGGTCCTAGCAAAATTACAACCCCCCATGGTTCACACACCAGTCTCCAAGACATGCAAGGCACTTGGGAAGAGGAGCAAATACCTTCTTTCCTGGTGGATTAACCTGACCTTACTCCTAAGATTCCCACCCCCCCTCCATGACCGAGGGAAGAGAACTTGATTAAGCTTCTAGGAATCACTTATTAACCTATCTAGAAATTAACCTATCTACTTCAGTGTTCTCAAAAATGTGTCCATTGACCACATACGTGAGAATCTGTGGGCTGCTCAGGAAAACATCACATTGCACTTTCTTTTCTAACAAGCTTCCACCAGTGATTCTCACATTCACTGAAGATGATTGATAGATGCTTACTGATGTTGGGTCAGATACTTCTCCACTCAACTTGCTGACCCCAGAGCCTGACCTAGACAGGCTCTCTTGCTGTCTTCTGGTTGGCTCTGACCAAGGGATCCTGGAAGCTGATTAGATGGAAGGAAGAGCAAGACTGAGGTATTTATTATCTGGGCTTCCTCTATGCTCTGCTGACTGCAGACAGCCTTCTCCAACTGATAGCACTTTGTCTTTCCCTTTCCCAATCCCTGCAACGACTCATGCCTCTTATCTCTTTCATCCCACGCGTGGGAACAGCTCCTCTGATGTTACCTGCCCCGGAGTACTGTGTTCTCCCAGGACCCTGCCTGTACTTTGTAAGCAGTCTCTTTGTAAAAAGCTCTGCTTTAATCTAACATGAGTGTGTCATTTGCTCTCTGGAGGAATTGGAACTAAAAGAAATATATTCAGTAATAGTTGATAATTAATAATATTTTATGTTTTGCAAATTGCTTTTATATTTCCTTTTTGATCTCTACAATACAAAGTGATATAAGTAAAACAGGTTTTTTTTTTTTTTTTTGAAGTCACCATTTTAAGAATAAGAAAACTGAGGCCAAGAGAAGTTTTTATACCTGGGAAAGTTGACCCCACTGGTCAGTGGGAGAGCCAAAAAACAAGTCTGGTTTACTGACTCTGAATTTAGAGCTCTTTGCCCTGCATTGGGCTGCCAATCCTCTCCCTTCCCCACCCCATGAGACATCACCTGATACTATTACCTAATACAAGTGCAATGGAAATGACAGTTTTTGGGTAATAATGAACAGTGAAAGAAAGAATTCAGTGTAGTCTTTGTTTTGTTTTCATTTCCATCAAAGCTGAGATGCAGGCACCCAAGGAGCTGGAAAGGAATGTCCTCAGAGGAGGCGGGCTTCTCTGTGGTTACGCATATGGTCATGTGCAGCTGGCTTTTACACAATCTGGTCTCTGGACCGGAAACTTTCTGGCCACAAATGACTTAACCAGCCCCTCTGGATTCTGAGGGAGCTCCTTTCACAGCATCTCCGACACATCCCCCATATCTAGCTCTTTTAAATTGACAGCTTCCTCATGGCAGGAAACTATTTTCATTTACTACTGTATCTCTGATTTCTTGCCTAGCTCTGGTCACACAGTAAGAGCTTAATAAGCATTTGTAGATGGAATAAAAAAAGCAGCTGTCTGTCCAGTGGCTCTTTGTACAGACATTATTAGGAAAACCTGGAGTCACTTTCTCCCCCGATAATCCAGCCCATTGCCAACCTCTGTTGATTCTACATTTGGATGCTTCCCTAGATGTTTCTTCCTTTTCCTTCCCACTGTTACTACTCTAGTCCAGGTTCTCGATTCTTTTTCGTCCTTGGAGTTGGTTATAATGGTTTCCTAAATATTCCTTGCTTCTTGTTTTCACCTGTACCAATGCCAGCTTAATCTTCCAGAGGCCAGCCCAGATTGTCTTCCTCCTCATCACAAGCTTTTCAGTGGCTTCAAAACAACAGTGTGGACACTTTAGCATACCATTCCAATGCTGCACACTTGGCTCCATAGTTATTTTCACAAGCATGCTTTTCTACCCTCCATGTTCTAGCCAGCCCAAACTTTGTCCTATTAATTCTGGTTTCCTCTACATTCCGTGCCTTTGCTGGTACAGTTTTAACACCTGAAATACCTTTCTATAGCTGAAATATCTGTCTACGGGCTACACTAAGAAGCTACTTCTTCCATGAAATCTTCCTGATTTTGCTCATGTTCCTCTTTTTCAGAAGTAATTTCCCCTGATTTTGAATGACTATATCACCTTATCAGTATCATTTTAGTATCATTTAGAATCCCTTTGTATTTTTTTAAAAGACTTTATTTATTTGACAGAGACAGTGAGAGAGGGAACACAAGCAGGGGGAGTGGGAGAAGGAGAAGCAGGCTTCCCGCCGAGCAGGGAGCCTGATGCGGGGCTCTATCCCAGGACCCCGGGAACATGATGTGAGCTGAAGGCAGATGCTTAATGACTGAGCCACCCAGGTATCCTGAATCCTTTGTGTATTAGAAGGATTTATGCTATCCCTTTGCATCTGACTTCTCTACAGATGGTCAGGTCCTCAAGTTCAGGATGCATATCTCAATTTTCTTTGTGTCTTTCTTGTTATTTATGGTGCTCTATACATCTATACATAGGACATTATCAGTAAATATTTACTGAATTAATGTGGGTAATTGCACAAGGAAAACATGAACAAGAAATGGGGCATCGGGGTTAATTTAAATTTAGTAGATGAGGGGTGCCTGGGTGGCTCAATGGGTTGAGCCTCTGCCTTCAGCTCAGGTTGTGATCTCAGGGTCCTGGGATCAAGCCCCACATGGAATTCTCTGCTCGGTGAGGAGTCTGCTCCCCCCCCCCCACCTTGCCTGCCTTTCTGCCTACTTGTGATTTCTGTCAAATAAATAAATAAAATCTTAAAAAATAAATTTAATAGATGAAGTGATTCTGAAAGCATGAAAGGAAATTAGAGAATTAGAGGGATGTGTGATTGTAGCAGACATAAAGGCAAAAGAAAGATGTCTGTGTCACTGGACCTCTGGAGAAGCTTTGCTTGCCTGAGTAAAAGAGAAGAAAACAGAAAGTAGACATCAGGGGAGCAGACCTGAAACTTAAGGGAAAAGGCGACTTGGACCAGAGGGTGATAGGCAGGCAGTAAAGGTGTTCTTCCTGCCACAACAACAGAAATCTTTGCAATAGATAGAAGGACAGACAGGAAGGAAAGGAGTGTTGAAGAGGTAGATTACAAAGTACTGTCATTAGGTCCTGAATAAGACTTAAAAGGGATGTGTCAACAAAAATGGGCTAGATTTGGGGACGAACAGTGAGCTGACATGTTTGATTGTTGCTGGGCTGTGGAAAGAGAGGAATCAGAGGCAGACAGATTTACCTCAAAGCTAGGCTGGCCTTGGGGGGAAGCCTTTGATATCCAAGGTGCTCTCAGGCCATTCACCTCAGAAATATTTAATAGCAGCACTGACTTGGGGCAGGGAGTGTAGGGATAGGTGTTGAGGTTCCTGGGAACTGGAGAAGAGGTCAGGGCAGATGTTCAATTCCGTGAAAGCACTCATGCACTTCCCAGAAGCCTCTTCTTCCAGATGTGACATGTACTGGACATCTGTTCCAGATGGGGAATAGTGATACCCTAAGTAGATGTCTAGGTTATACTTCTAGTTCTATCTGGGTCACAAAATTCCTTTCCCTATATCTGATGCATGTCTGATTCC
>RCUC01149065.1:0-46887 GCA_003697995.1 Taxidea taxus jeffersonii | reverse complement strand
TTTTTTTTTTTTTTTTAAGATTTTATTTACTCACCTGACACTGAGAGAGAGAGATCACAAGTAGGCAGAGAGGCAGGCAGGGAGAGAAGGGGAAACAGGCTCCCCGCTGAACAGAGAGCCTGATGTGGGACTGGATCCTAGGACCCGGAGATCATGACCCAAGCTGAAGGCAGAGGCTTAACCCACTGAGCCCCAGACTTCTAAACTTCTTGACAGCATGGCTGTATTATTATTATTCTCTTTGTGTCCTAGTGCTTTATGTAAAGGTATTTGTCACATTCTTGCCTCTTAAAATTTTATTTCATCAGCAACTTCTTGAGCACCTGTGCCATGGTAGCAATTGTTCTAGGCACTAGTTCTAGGATACATAATGAAAATAAAGACCTTGCTTTCAATGTGCTTACAATCTAATAGGAGTAAGAGACAACAATGACTAAGTCTACAAAAGGCAGTTCAACAAACACAGCACACTGAGGCACATGTAACATGGGCGGGTACAAGACTGAAAGAGTGAGGGACCAGCTCTGCTTAGGAATATCAAGCCCAGCTTTAGGGGAGTAGGAACCCTGCTGGCTTCAAAGGAAGAGAAGACTTCCAACAGGCAACAAATGCAAGGAAGAGGCGCTCCCACTGAGGGAACAGTGGGAGCTAATGGTAGAGCTCTGAATTTGTGCCCTTGGAGGACAATGTGCCCTGCCCGCTCTTTTTTTTTTTTAAAGATTTTATTTATTTGACAGAAATCACAAGTATGCAGAGAAGCAGGCACAGAGAGAAAGGCAGGTTCCCTGCCGAGCAGGGAGCCCGATGCGGGGCTCGATACCAGGATCCTGGGATCATGACCTGAGCCAAAGGCAGAGGCTTTAACCCATTGAGCCACCCAGGAGCCCCGCCGCCTGCTCTTTTAACGGGAATATGTTGGAGGGACACCTAGAGGGAGACCTTGAAATCCTTGGGAGCTCCTGGGCATGGACTTGATTCTGCAAGTAAACAAATCAGGAAAGTTTTGAGGAGAGGAGTGATTTTCTCCATCTACAACCTAAGAAATAGAAAAGTGGAGTTTGGGCAGACCTGTTAGCAAGTTCCTGCGATGGCCCTACTGTGGTAGGATTCACAGCACTTGGGGATTGATATAGGGGATGAGCAGGAGGGTTAGTTAAAATTGCCTCTAGGGCAGCATTTCTCAATGTATGAGGCAGAATAATGTCTCATGAATAACAACAACAGTTATGGCTATTTTCTTCAGTGTACTTAGAAAAAAATACACGCATACATTTCATACCCTGGCCTGTCATTATCATAGAAGGCTCTATATGATCTGACCCAGATGACATCTTGTACCTCATGTCAGCTCTTCCTCTTGCTTTATGCACTCCAGCTCTTTCAGCCAATTTTGTGTCGCTCAGATAGGTCAGCCTTGGTCCCGATTCAGGGCCTTAGCAGTTGCTATTCCATCTGCCTGGGAGATTTTTACTCCACACCATTGCTTCTCCTTATATGATTTGGCACTTTGTTTCTTACCACTCTTCCTTTTACTTACTCTCTTTTGAGCATTCCATCCCTTGGCTCTTCTTTCTGAATATATCAGGCACACTCTGGCCCCAGGGCTTTTGCACTTGCTCTTTCTTCCTGCCCACAACTATCTTCCTCTAGGTTTCTGCAAGATTCACTTTCCCATCTCTTTCAGGTCTTTGATTGCTTATGTGTCACCATGTGAGGGATCCCTGCAACCCTGTTTAAACTTAGTTTATTTATATATTTATTTATTTTAAAGATTTTATTTATTTACTTGACAGAGAGCAAGAGATCACAAGTAGGTAGAGAGGCAGGCAGAGAGAGGGGGAAGCAGGCTCCCTGCTGAGCAGAGAGCCTGATGCAGGGCTCGGTCCCAGGACCCTGAGATCATGACCTGAGCCGAAGGCAGAGGCTTAACCCACTGAGCCACCCAGGCACACCAACCCTGTTTAAACTTTAAAGTGAAAATGAGGGGTACCTGGGTGGCTCAGTTGGTTAAGTGTCTGCCTTTGGCTCAGGTCCTCCCCTGGGATCAAGTCCCGGACTGGGCTCTCTACTGGACAGGGAGAGCCTGTTTCTCTCTCTCCCTCTGCCCCTCCGTCCCTGCTTGTGCTCGTTCTCTCTGTCAAATAAACAAATAAAATCTTTAAAAAAATAAATAAGAATAAAGTTAAAATGAAATAGTCATTCCCTCTTTCGCCCCACAGCACTTACCATTTTGGCACACTATATATTTTCCTTTTTATTTTTGTCTTCCCACACTGGAAGGTGAACTGTTTTAGTACAGGGAACCTGGTCTACTTTTGTTTCTTGTTCTTCTGCGCCTGAAACACTCCTAACGCATAGTAAGGGCTCAGTGAAAATTTGTTGCATGAATGACTGAATGAGTGGAGAAATGACTCTAGTCTCATTCTATCTCCGGGATCAGGTAAAATGCCTTCCTCAGAAATGCTTTCTCTAGGGGCGGCTGGGTGGCTCAGTGGGTTAAAGCCGCTGCCTTCGGCTCGGGTCATGATCCCAGGGTCATGGGATCGAGCCCCACACTGGGCTCTCTGCTCTGCGGACAGCCTGCTTCCTCCTCTCTCTCTCTGCCTCTCTGCCTACTTGTGATCTCTGTCTATCAAATAAATAAATAAAATCTTAAAAAAAAAAAAAGAAACGCTTTCTCCAACCTTCCCATCTAAAACAGCCATTCCCATCCTAGCTATTTTATAATGTCATCACATTTTCTTTTACTTGTAGTACTTGTCACTGTCTGAGATTATTCTGTTTATCTCCTCATTTATTGTCTGTCCCCTTGCTCCTCCATTAGACTATAGGGTGCAGGGGCACCTGGGTGGCTCAGTTTGTTAAATGTCTGCCTTCAGCTCAGGTCATGATCTCAGGGTCCTGGGATTGAGCCCCGCATCGGGCTCTCTGCTCAGTGGCGAGTCTGCTTCTCCCTCCTCCTCTCCCTATCTATCTCTCTCTCTTTCTTACTCTCCCTCAAATAAATAAATAAAATCATTAAAAAAAAAAAAAAGGACGTAGGCTCCATAAGGTCTGGGACTTTGGCACATACTAGGTACTCAATAAATATTTGTTAAATGAATGAAGAAAAGCTGTGCTTCCCGTGGATTATCTCACCTCACGGCAACCCCCTTAAGTACTACCATTAGACTCTTCTCTCGAATGACGAAACAGAGATTTAAAGCACTTACACACCTGGGAGGCGGTAGAACCCAGATTTGAACACAGGCAGTTTGATTTCAGAACTCATTCTGAGTTAA
Organism: Taxidea taxus jeffersonii; assembly: GCA_003697995.1. NCBI lineage: Eukaryota > Metazoa > Chordata > Mammalia > Carnivora > Mustelidae > Taxidea > Taxidea taxus. The sequence goes on along the minus strand of RCUC01149065.1, from coordinate 43,606 downwards.
TTTGTTTAACTGTGGGACTTATCAGAGCTTCTGAATCTATGATCTGTAAGAGAAGGAAAGAAAGCATATGCAACATTGCCTAAAGATACTTAACCACAGGATCCTCTTTTCTGGTGGAATATTCCTAGAGACTTATGGATATATTTTGGAAATGCCATTATAACTTTCTAACTAATTCATTTGGGAAGTTGGTAGAGTTTTATTTACGGATCAATAACATAACTACAGGGTCGCCTGGGTGGCTCAGTGGGTTAGGCCTCTGCCTTCGGCTCAGGTCATGACCCCAGGGTTCTGGGATTGAGCCCCATGGCGGGCTCTTTGCTCAGCAGGGAGCCTGCTTCCCTCCCTCTCTCTCTGTCAAATAAATAAATAAATAAAATCTTTTTTAAAAACCGCAATGAAAGAGGAAACGAATCTAGGTGAAAGAGACTAAAAAAAAAGTAGTCCCAGTAAGGCGCAAAGATCACCATTCTTCCAGCAAAATCTGACCATCAGTATGAGGGCTTGAGTAAGTCAGGCAGCAGAAAATCGTTGGGCCTGTAGCACAGAGGAGCCTGCTATTCTCAGCTGAGAAGTAGACATTGGTATTTGTTTACTCGACATGGTTTTCTTTCTTCCTCTTTCTGACAGAACCCCATGTCTGCTCTTGTAATTCACACTCTCTCACCCCGCCTCATGCTTCCTTATCTCCCTGCGAGCGAATGGTGTAAAAATGAAAAGGTCACCTTATACACATCTGGTCAGCAACACAGAAAGGCCAGACTGCCTGGGGACTTCTGGAAAAGTACCTGTCACTACCGGACAAGGAAAGAGACGCATAGACAGAGCGGGTGTCATGTCTGCGCATGATGCCTGGGGCTGGGCAGAGTTAGCAGTCGTGAGAGGGCACAGCAGAAACATGGAATATTCTCTCCTTAGATTTCTTAGGGGCTTTACTATTTATTTTTGAGCCAGGTATCTTGGGAGGCATATTAGAGAGATTGATTTTTAGATAAGGAAATAAGGAGTACTTGGGTGGCTCACTTGGTTAAGTGTCTGCCTTTGGCTTGGGTCATGATCCCAAGGTCCTGGGGTCAAGCTCTGTGTCAGGCTCCCTGCTCAGTTGCTTCTTCCTCTCCCTCTGCCTCTCCCCTTGCTTGTGCTCACTTGCTCCCTCTCTCTCTCTCTGTGTCGAGTAAATAACATCTTAGAAAAAATAGATAAGGAAATAAATCCCTCCTTTCCAGTGAGTAGCATTATCCAGCTCCAGAATTTTAGCCACGACTCCCTATTTCAGGTGACTGTCAGTTGACTATTTCAGGAAGCAGGGGCTGGGCCTCAGTTACTCAGGCAGTTTGCATAGGCTGTTGCAACAGGGCTGGATCTGTGCCAGTTCAAGGGTGCTGCCTAAATTGGTAAGAGCAAGATCTGTGTTAGAAACAAACTGGAGGGGAGTAGCTAGCAGATCAATGGTGTAATAGTGGATAAAGATCCCCTACATACCGCAGTTGAGGATTTTAGGGATTCTTCCCATTCCTAAACTAAGTTCTCATCTCTTGGTTGTCCAGCTACAGGGCTGTCCCTGGGTCTTGCGAAATTCCTACTTGAAACCTGCAATGTCTGCTCTCCTTCCCTTTCAAAACAGGGGGCTGCTTGCCCGAGGCCTTATCTGAGATCCTGTAGAAGATAGAGCCTGGAGGAGATGTAGACTAGGTCAGACTCAGCTCTCCCTCTTTTTTTCTTTTTTTACATTTATTCTATTTTGGGGCGCCTGGATGGCTCAGTCGTTAAGTGTCTGCCTTCAGCTCAAGTCATGATCCCAGGGTCCTGGGATCAAGCCCCACATGGGCTTCCTGGTCAGCGGGAAGCCTGCTTCTCCCTCTCCCACTACCCCTGCTTGTGTTCCCTCTCTTGCTATGTCTCTTTCTGTCAAATAAATAAAACCTTAACAATAAATAAATAAATTTTATTTTATTTTAATTCTGGTATAGTTAGCATACGGTGTTATATTCGTTTCAGGTCCAGTATAGGATTCAACACTTCTGATCACCCAATGCTCATCCTAAGTACACTCCTCAATTCCCATCACCTAGTTCACCCATCTTTCCCCCTTCCCCTTCTGGTAACCACCAGTATATTCTCTATAGTTAAGAGTCTGTTTCCTGCCTTGTCTCTCTCTCTTTCTTTTTCCCTTTGCTCATTAGTTTTGTTTCTCAAATTCCACATGTGAGTGAAATCATATAGTATTTGTCTTTTTCTGACTGACTGATTTCACTTAGCATAATGCTCTCTAGCTCCATCCATGTCATCACAAATGGCAAGACTTTTAGATGCTTTAAGGAGTGAAAGTGAGCACTTCTGCCCCTCATCCCCTGAGTTTGCTCAGGTAGCTTGTCCAAGGCCACACATTTAGTTAGTGGAAGGATGAGGATTAAAATCCAAGTTGTCTAACTCCCAACATCTGTGGCCATGACCACGACACTAAGTGAGACCTTTCAAAGTTTGTGCCAAGTAATTTCATATGTGAGAAAATCCTGCAAAGGGCTTATAGAGAGACAAAGATAATGAGACTGGTCCTCACCTTGCCTGTCATCATTCCCTACCTTTGACTTCTACCCAAAGTGTGAACCTTTCACTCTCAGTATAGAGCACTGGTTCCTCACTATAAATGCATAGCGTCATGCTTCACATCAGGTATAACACAAATAAATATGTGGGTCCTATCTCAGGCTCAAGGGGATGAGCTTTCCGGGCACATCTATCTTTTGGATCCCTCCCACTAGAGGAAGAGGATCCAGCAGGATGGAGGAACCCATGAACCACTAAACTTTTGTTGAAGAGGGAATTTCCATTACTATGATGAAGATGGCTTCCCAGAACTGGGCACTCAGGCAAAGCTGTCTGGGTAGTGAAATGGCTGGGCTATCATCAGGCTATTAGAAGTAGCAAGGAAAGTTGTCCTCCCTGGGATATTTGTTTAAGAGCCATGAGTGGAACTTGTTTCATATTCTCTTCCTTGACTTAGTGTATTCGTTCATTGGGCAAAAAGCTTTGTGTCAGGCTTTCTAGCTTGTTTCAGACCTTCAAAGGCATGAAAGAATGATAGTTACAGAAACTTGTTTATATACAATAATATATAAAAATAATAATTATCATTTTATAAGTTAATAATCTTGATAAGGCTTACAGTTTGAACCTTTTTTGGAAGAAGGGATGGGAAATCAGCCTCATAATCCTGGAGTGGCCATATTTGGACAGGTACTAAAAATGACAGTTGGTACAGTGAGTGAAGTGGGGAAGACGTTTAAATGAGTAAACTTCAATAGACAAAATAAGAAGCTGTGGTTATTGACCTACAGTACAGAGAAAGAGAAAAGACAGAAACCAGCTTGCCCTGAGTGCTAGTTACATTTAGGCTGAAAGCAGAGACAAAGATGGTGAGTGTTTCTCATGGATTAGATGTAGACTCTGCAGAAGAGAGCCAACCTGGAGCCATTTCAAATTTCCCTCAAGAGTTCTACTCAAAAAGATGAAGTGACCTCAGCAAAAGGCTGGTTCACCTGATTCCCACTGCTGTGGGGGGAAATATAAGTGACCAGCTGGAGGTAAATGTTTCACCCAGAGTACAGGCCGTTCAATGTGGGAGTCTCCAAAGTACCCATGAAACCACCCACAAGAAGAACAGTCAGCTTTGAACATCAACCAGAAAGAGATAGCTTTAAACATTTGCCACAGCCAGAGGAAACCGATGCCAAAATATCTTGGTGCCAGTCAGGTAAGACATTTCCTACCCTCTAGTTCTTATTCCTCCCCCACTGTTTTAATATTGGAAGATCCAGAGGCAGCCCACGGGCAAGTGGGGTCGGAGGAGTGGAAGCAACAGTTAGGGAAACAGAGATGGGGCTAATTAAGCCCCTTCTCTCACTGCTAGCACCTTGTCAAGGGGAGAAATTTAACTTTAAATGGAATTTGGCATTTCAACTTTTACATTTAAATGACTGAACATTTTGATTATTAGCAAAATAGGACTTTTCACATGACCAGGCATGGTGGGAAGACTTTTACTACCTAGGAATGTCCTGGTCTGAATTTCTCTCAAAGGAAGGACTGCCTCCTCAGGATGGGCAATGTGGACAAAAGGAAAATTTGTTTTTGACTCCACCTTATGAGTCCACTGACCCAAAGTGCCTGCCATATTGTTTCGAGTTGTCTTTTTCTGTCATATGCAACTGAAAAGGTTCTACTGAGTAGTCCATGCATAAATTAAATACCAAATATACACAAAAATGGATTTCCTAAAGTAAGGTCTTACTTCAAATTCTAGCTCTCTCTGCTTATTGGAAAGGACATTTGGTAGTCAGAAGAAATGTATTTTAATGTTGGAAAGGGCTTGCTAAGGGTGCTTTTTCAAGGGTTTTGTAGGAAATCAAACATGAGTTTGTATGCTGACTTTCTCAAGAGAAAGGTAAGCATCAGTCTCCTTTTTCCCTTTAAGAAGAATCAAGTGACAAGCTGTATGTATCCTTCTTAACAGAGCTGTGGAACTAAAGCCTCTCTTTGCCTTTGGATCCCTGGGACATTGCTTGATGCTGATTTCCAACTCACAATTTTATGGATCTCTTTTTTCTGTTGCTACATCTCCATTTTGAACAAATTTGTTTCTTGCATTTATAATTAAATAGTCGACCAGCCCAAGTCCAATAAAAATTTAATTGAGGTCACATATTTGCTGCTTTTAGCATGCCTAATAATTTCCATCTTTTCTTACTCAAATAGTCATAAGTACTAGCATTTTATTTTTCTGCTTTCTACTCATTTTTATAAAATAGGTTTAAACAAAATATTCAAATCATTGCATAAACCAACTATGCTTTATGCAAAATAATACAATCCAGACAAAATACAATCCAGACCAATAGCTAATGACACCATCATGAAAACTTTATTAATTAGCAAATGTTTGAGATTCCCAATTTATGCATAGAAAAAGTGGGTTAGGGAGCCTGGGTGGATCAGTTAGTTAAGAGTCTTTGGCTCAGGTCATGATCCCAGGGTGCTGGGATGGAGTCCCACATTGGCACCCTGCTTGGTGGGGAGTCTGCCTCTCCCTCTCCCTCTGCCCCTACCCCAGCTTGTGTGCCTGCCGTGTGCACACATTTTCTCTCAATCTCAAATAAACAAATAAAATCTTTTTAAAAAAGGGGGGGTTATAAGGTGTCAAAAGACAGGGTCAGAGTTTCATTCATCTGAGGGTCACTAGTGTCTAGAAACATGAGGCTCAGTAAATTTTTGCTCAGAGAATGAATTCCCTTCCTAGAAAGTATGGAATCAATTTGTAAGTTTGATAAATTTTACCTGATTTTTAAGATATGTACTTAATCATGTTAATTCTGCTTCCTTGACTATTATGTTCAAACCATTTGAATTATCTAGATTTAAACCTTCCCCGTTCCCCAACACAAAGATGAAAATACTGGGACAAACACAATTTTGGACTACTCCTTGTCATGTGCTAGAGGTCACATGAGAGAATAAGATACTTAGAAGTTGTTTTCCTTCAAATCCTTTGAAGTGTTTGTCAAGACATTCAGTATGGGGCGCCTAGCTGGCTTCGTCAGAAGAGCATGGGGCTCTTGATCTGGGGGCCATGAGTTTCAGCCCCACATGGGGTATAGAGAGCACTTACATGATAAAAAAAATTTCTTAAAATATTTAAAAAAAAGACATTTAGTGAGAGATTTCAAATGTGACAATTTAAAAGTTTAAAAATAATCCAAGATAAATGAGTGTAAGACTACAGAACCAAACCTTATGAACACTACTAACATATTCACTGGTAGATGTTTCTAATTTGTGTGTTGAAAGCTTTCCTTATGAAAGTAGGACTAGAATAAGAAATGACTAAATTAAAAAGCTTGGAAGCTAAGAACTTAATTTCTTCTTGAATTCTAATTCCTCCACTTGTTAGATGTACGATCTTCAGAAAGTTGGTTGGTTCACCATATCTCAGTTTCCTCTTTTGTAAAAAGGGAATAATAGTACCATCTCCCCATGAGAATCTAGAACCAGTTGTGAAACAAAAAAGGAGAAGATAGATGGTGATCCAAATATCACCTGCTAAATGGACAAAGATGAGAATTGAAGGTGTGGCTTGGATATATGCAATACCAGGCATCCTAATACGGAATCACAGTCATACATTGAGTAGCATTGAATCTTCTGGGCTCCCCATGCAGGAGATTGCCTCTGTAAAACGTATGGCATAAAGAAGCAAATAGAACGCATGCTCTCTGTGGATCCTGGGTTAAAATGAGGTAGGAAGGAGCTGAGATAAGCATTTTAAAAGTCTTCTTAACTCATCAAGTTGAGAAGTCATTCCTCTTTCCCTGTGGGAGGTTGGAGAAGGATTGTCAGAGAATTGACAGGAGTATTACATTAGTGAAGCTCCTTCTATAAACATTGGCATGGAAGGACATTTCCTAGACTTTTGTTCTCTTAATCCATAGGGATTAAGAGACCATTTAGCCTGTACTCAATGAGGCTGTGGCTATCCCCTTGTGGGAAACACATCAGCAGACTGTCGGGATCATTCTGTTCTCACTTTCATAAGGCTATTCCTTCGACACTAGCCATGCTCCTCTGTGGGTCCTCCTGAAATACTCCAGGTAAGTAATGTTGCCTCTGCCTACAGAATGCTCTGAAATAGGCCAGATGAACACATTAAATAAATTAACCTAGAGGCAACACTGTGCCCAAGGCTGAAAATCAATTTCCTATTTTATTTTCTAGCCCAAATGATGTCTCGCCAAGTTGTGCAGTTACCGTTTACCCTTGAACAATGCAGGGGCTCGGGGTGCCAGCCCCCTACACAATCAAAAATCCATGTATAATTTTTTTTTAAAGATTTTATTTATTTGACAGAGGGAGAGAGGGAACACAGCAGGGGGAGTGGAAGAGGGAGAAGCAGGCACCTCACTGAGCAGGCAGCCCGATGCCGGGCTCGATCCCAGGACCCTGGGATCATGACCTGAGCTGAAGGCAGACACTTAACAACTGAGCCACCCAGGTGCCCCTCCATGTATACTTTTTTTTAAAGATTTTATTTATTCATTTGACGGAGAAATCACAAGTAAGCAGAGAGGCAGGCAGAGAGAGGGGGAAGCAGGATCCCTGCTGAGCAGAGAGCCTGACTCGGGGCTCGATCCCATGACCCGAGCTGAAAGCAGAGGCCTAACCAGGTGCCTGCAAAAATCCATGTATAACTTTTGACTCCCCAGAAACTCAACTACTAATAGCTTACTATTGTCCAGAAGCCTTACCAATAACATAAACAGTCAGTTAACATGTATTTTGTATATTATATGTGTTTTTTACAGTGTTCTTGCAATAAAGTAAGCTAGAGGAAAAAAATGTTAAGAAAATCATAAGGCAAAAAAATACTTTTACAGTAGTAATGTATTTATTTTTAAAAATGGCATTTAAGCAGACCTGCACTGTTCAAGCCTATGTCATTCAAGGGTCAACTGCACATATGTGTTATTCAGGTCCACTGAGAAGCAGATCCCAAGGAAAGACCAAACATGTAAGAGATCTACAGGGAGAGAAGAAGGTAAGGAAAGTGCTCAAACCACAGCACTGGTCTGACACCTGTGCAATAAGAGAAGGAAAGGATTTTTCCCCCACCTGGATAGGAGGAAATTTAGACTGCAGTGCAGTTCCTAGGAAGGTTAAATCTGACTGACAGGGAATCCTGGAGCCAAAGTTGCTTGTCGGAAGAATTCTATACCTCATTAAAAAACACCTGCCCCAGGACCCCAGCCATCCTGTTATTGGTTAGGAGTCCTTAGCAACAAGGATGGCCTCTGTGTGAACATGATGGTGGTATGCTCCCTGCACCAGGAGATCTGAGCAGTGTATTTTCAGGGCCACAACATGTATATAGCCCATCAGAGTTTCCACAATTGACAACATAAAGATACTCCCATAATAATATATTAGCAATAAGATGCTTCACATCTGAATATAGACCCCTTCCCATGACCAGGTTCCAGGGAGAGATTACAATAAAATTTTTAAAAATTGGATACTCTTGCGAGGTGAGTCTAAGTAAGTTCAAGTTCAAAAGGATTAAAGTCATGGGGCCCCTGGCTGGCTCAGTTGGTAGAGCACTTAACTCTTGATCTCCGGGCTTTAAGTTCAAGCCCCATGTTGGGTATAGAGATTACTTACAAATTAAATCTTTTTTTCTGGGATGCCTGGATGGCTCAGGTGGCTAAGTGTCTGACTCTTGATTTCATCCTGGGCTTGGAGCCTACTTAAAAAAAAAAAAAGTCCAAATTTCATCTTCCCCAAATTCTTATCCTCTCAGTCTTAGTCAAGACATAGGATTGGGTTCCCTGAGCAGCACTTCTGGAATGGATATGGTGCCTTCGAAAACTCAGGATGGTCCCAACTTTATAAAAAATCCAAAGAATTCCTAGAACATACAAAATTAGAAGAGTTCTAGTTTAAAAATATGCAACCTAGAAAGCAAACCAATCCCTACCTCATAATGCAGCTATCACAGGGAAATTATGCTCCCAGATCACTTCACCGGGTGAGGCCAAAGATTATATCAAAAGTGAGTAGATTGAAATAATCTGGGTTTCATTTCACCAAGATTCATTTATTCATATCACAAGTAGTTGTGGAATAACTCCTGTGTTCCACGAGGCATGCTAGCAGTGAATGAAATAATGAAAGTACTTGCCCTCATGGAGCAAAATTGTATTCCACTGGGGAAGGCATTTTTTGCATGGGACAAGTAATTAAATTTGTAACATATTAGTGACATGATAAGGAGAAAAAAATAAGTAAAAGAGGAAGCCATGACATGTTGGGAGGGGATTAGAATTTTAGCTAGGATAGACAGGGAAGGTAATTTCAAAAAAATGTGGAGGATGGTGAAGAGCAAGCCAGGAGGATATCTAGGGAGCAATCACTGTAAGGTAGAGGGGATAACAAATGCAAAGGTGATGGGTAGAAATGTTCCCAGAGAGCTTAACAAACAGCAAGGTATGTGTGGCTGGTGTATAGTGAGTAAGGCAGACAGTGCCCAGGGAAGAGATCAGAGAGACAGAGAGGGACAAATTGTATGGAACCTTATTAGCGTTCACGCTGATGAGCTGAGAAGCCACTGGAGGGTTTAGAGAAGAGTGTTGACTTGAAATAACAAGATCATCCCGGACGTCATGTTGAGAAGAGACTATATAGGTCCAGGTACAGAAGCAGGAAGATCATTCAGGAAGCTGTTGCGGTAATCTAGGGATGAAATTATGGTTTGGACCAAGGTGATAGCAATGAGAGGGATGACAAAGGGTTGGGTTTCTCTATGTAGTATGATGGCAGTCACTTCCAGTCTTCTGGAGTAGAGAAACTGTGGGCTTAAACTCAACCGTGAGAAATCACCCATCAAAAAATTAATCTCTCACTTCCAATTTTGGAGAAAGATATATCTACATACTATCTCCTTTCTCAGGGAGTGGCATTTGTGACACCTCTGGCTTCTAAAACAGCTGAAAAATCTTCACAGGATGGCAGCCTTAGTCAGTAGGTTTTCCTTGAAGTGCCACTCCTTTCCTTCCTAACATACTCAAAACCACTTGATTTCCCTTTTCCCGTCAAGTCTCACATTTCTGACATTCCCATGCTGAAGAGTGGGGGCCCATCTAGTTGCATAGCCTCCACGATGTCTTATGAACAGCATTTCAATCCTGAGCCCCAGGGATTGTTGCTGTTACTTCTTGCCGCAACTAAGACACCTGCCTCCTATAGATGACTTCCTTCTGCTTTCCACAGTCGTTTCAACAGGATAATCCCTCTCAGCAGAGACCTGAATTAATGCTGCTTTTGGAGCTTGTGGCCCTGTGGGCCCGGTGAGTTTCTCTTACCTGTGTTACATCCTACTTAAGATCTTGTCTTTCACTTCGAATGTCACAAGCCTTGAGCAGGATTTCGTTGAGCTACATTTTTTCCTATAGCCAGAGATTAGGCCTCTGGTGTTATATTTCCTCCCTCTGTCCCACTGCTACTTTTCAGCAAGACTCATCTGAGTTGATAATCTTTCAATCTGTTTTTTATTTATTTTATTTTTTAAAAGATTTTTATTTATTTATTTGACAGAGATTGTAAGTAGGCAGAGAGACAGGCAGAGAGAGAGGGGGAAGCAGGCTCCCCACCGAGCAGAGGGCCGGATGCAGGGCTCGATCCCAGGACCCTGAGACCACGACCTGAGCCGAAGGCAGAGGCCTCAACCCACTGAGCCACCCAAGTGCCCCTCAACCTGTTTTTTAGCTTGTTCGCCTTCTTTTTCTACCTATAGGAAGGCTAGTCCTTTTCTTTTTTTTTTTTTTTAAGATTTTATTTATTTATTTGACAGACAGAGATCACAAGTAGACAGAGAGGCAGGCAGAGAGAGAGGAGGACGCAGGCTCCCTGCTAAGCAGAGAGCCCGATGCGGGGCTCGATCCCAGGACCCTGAGATCATGACCTGAGCCAAAGGCAGAGGCTTTAACCCACTGAGCCACCCAGGTGCCCCAAGGCTAGTCCTCTTTACTAGATTAGAGCAGTCTTCTTTCTTTTGCTTTGTTACACAAATGTTTTCTTTTGCTTTGTTACACAAATGTTTTCTTTGTCTCTCTTTTTGTTTTCTGGCCCAGACCCACATCTTTCTTACACAGACCTCTAAGTTTTCCTTGGTGGGGTCTTTCCTAGAGAGACATGTGAAATCAACACATTTTATGTTTGCCAAAAGCAAAGAAATTTTCAACTCTCTAAGCTGCCTACAATTCCCAGGAGACCGTCTCCTAGGAAATCTGTATCCAGTCCAGGCCTGCACTTGACTTATCCTTGTCTCTTCTCAGCCTTGCAGGGCCGACCTGGACCACTCTGCTCTTGGCCTTGTCCAGAGCAGACCAGAACAGGTACTTTTTGCAGGCTGGAGTACCTGACAGAGAATGGGGAAGGGGAAAGGAACAGTGGTTATATTTGGTCTTTATTGTGTGTTCTCATCCCAAACTCATCAAAGTTGCTTCTCCTCTCCTGGGAAGTAGTAAGTACATTCAGGCCAGGAAGATTACAGCAGTCCCTCCTTGTCCATGGTTTTGCTCTCCATGCTTTCATTTCCCTGAGACCAGTGGCAATCCGGAAGCAGATGATCCTTCTGACATCTTGGCGGAAGGTCAGTAGTAGCATAACGCTATGTCACTGTGCCTGTGTCATTCATCTCATCATGTAGGTATTTCTTCATCTGACATCATCACAAGAAGAAGGGTGAGTATAGGACAATAAGATACTTTGAGAGAGAGAGAGAGAGAATGCATTCACTTAACTTTATTTACAATGTATTGTTATAATTGTTCAATTGTACTCTTAGTTATTGTTGTTAATCTCTTACAGTGCCTAATTAATAAAGTTTATCGTGGGTATGGATATATAGGAAAAGACACAGTTGTGTACATACTACACAGTGTGTAGAGGGTTTGGGACTGACCACAGTTTCAGTATTTACTACTGTACTCTAATGGAAGGAAATGTACGCCATATGGAAGGAAATACCAGGGGGTAAGTGTTTGCCCATAAAGATACATAAAATACTTAGCATGGTGCCTAAACAGAGATTAGTACTCAAATGTTGGCTATTATAAATTGAAAAAAATTGAAAAATTGAGATGAAAATTATTTCCAGTCTGTCACATATAGGAGTAGGGCAACCAAGCAAATTCTACAATATTGGATTTTTTTTCTCAGTCTCTTTTTAAGAGTAAAACTGTATGCCTTAAAGTGTTCTTTTAATGATAATCCATGAATACAACCTGCTTCTGACCTAGATCGGACAAATGAACACGATGAGGTCAGTTGTGAATTTTTTCCCTTGGATCTCAGGACCATAGAATTGGATTAATCCTAATCTTTGCTTATGACATAGTCTCCTCTTCAGTTTTTCCCTCTCTCCCTCCTTTCCTTTTCTTCCTCCTACCCTCTTTTTTCCCTCCCTGCCCAGCCTTCTTCGTAACTCAAGCCCTCTCCTAGGGAATCTGACCACACCAGCACCACTTTCTGAGCGGAATAGAACTTGAGGACTCTTTTGCCTTTCTCCGCCTTTCCCTCCTAGGCAACTGTCTTTATTTGTTGGGCTGTTTCAGATTTGAATAAATGCTGAAAGTGACAGACTTTTCACATCTCGAGGACATCGCTGCTGTCTCTTTTGGTTTCTCACAGAATTCTAAGTGCATCCCTAAAGCTCAAAGGACGGGTGTGGTTTTGACTCAAACTTTGCCCTGTTTGCCAACTTCAGGGAGTCTAGGTTGAGTTAGGGAGAATGTAACAAAACCTGACAGTAGACAAGCCTAATGTGGTTTGGAGTTTTATTATGAAACTTCCGCATAGTTCTGCTTTTCACCCAGTTGTGTCATAAGAAAACAGCCAAGAGTCATTTCAGTTTTTGCTCCTGATCTTCTAGAATAACACACACATTCAGTATCTAAATATTCTGCACTGAAAATAACAAATTATCCTAAGATGTTGAAATTGTATGATGGACTGGTTCACGAGTCCATGTGAAGCTATTTTCTTCTTTTGTTTCAATTACAAATATATATATACACGTATATATATTTATATAGTATATATATATCTATATATATACTATGACCATATATATGCACACACACTATGTACAATATCAAGATCTACATAAAATACACCCATTAGGGGTACCTGAGTGGCTCAGTTGGTTAAGCCTCTGCCTTTGGCTCAGGTCATAATCTCCCAGTCCTGGGATCAGGCTTCCTGCTTAGCGGGGAGTCTGCTTCTCTTTCTCTCTCTCCCCCTCCCCACTGCTCATTCTCTGTCTCTCAAATTAATAAATAAAAATCTTAAAAAAAAAATACACACATTAGGGGCACCTGGGTGGCTCAGTGTGTTAAGCCTCTGCCTTTGTCTCAGGTCATGGTCTCAGGGTTCTGGGATAGAGGCCCGCATCGGACTCTGCTCAGCGGGGAGCCTGCTTCCCTCTCTCTCTCTCTGCCTTCGACTCTGCCTACTTGTGATCTCTCTCTCTCCCTGTCTAATAAATAAAATCTTAAAAAAAAAAAAGAAAACGTGAATTCAATTTATTAAAAAAATACATTAAAAAACAAAATATTGGACTTTTAATTATATAAACAAGTTATATTCATGGAAAAATTGGATAATACAAAAAATTAGAAAGAAGGGGAAATCAAATTTCTTAATTTATTCCTCTGGTGACTGATATTGTGCTATGTGCTGAGAAAAATACATAGATGTCTAGGACAGGGACTATACCCTTTAGGACATAAATAAAATACATGTATTTTATTTTATTTTTAAATTTTTTTTATTTTTAAAGATTTTATTTATTTGACAGACAGAAATCGCAAGTAGGCAGAAAGGCAGGCAGAGAGAGAGGGGGAAGCAGGCTCCCTGCTAAGCAGAGAGCCCCATGCGGGGCTCGATCCCAGGACTCTGGGATCATGACCTGGATGGAAAGCAGAGGCTTCAACCCACTGAGCCACCCAGGCGCCCCCAAATACATGTATTTTAAGAATCCAACAAAAGGTTAAGTTTGTCAAGCATTTGTAATACTTTGGAAGTTTCCTATTACCTTTAACTCAGTCATTTGGAGGTAGGCTCAGTTTACTCACAGATCATACGATCTGCGGGAGCCTGGGTTGTATCATGATTTACGTTGAGGTCCGGCCCTCTTTAGACTGCCTGTATTTGTGCTTCATTCTTTAGAGAGTCAGCAGTTAGAAATCCTTCCGCTTACCCCATTGGCTGGATGGATGAGTGGTAAAAGGTAGTGTTGATAGTGCCCACGGAAGACAAAAAAACTACATTAGAATGGAGGTAGAAAGGGGACATGGTTACCCAGTGTGTTAACGACTCATTCCACATTTCACAAGAAGGACAACTGTCAAAGCAGAACATTTTTTTTCTAAAGCTATGAAAAGAGGATTTTATTTTTTTGTTGTTTTTTTTTTATTTTTTTTGAAAAGAGGGTTTTAACAAAATAGAGTCTAGGCAATAATTTTATAATCTTCAGTAGGCATATTAAGACACCTATTGGGGTGCCTGGGTGGCCCAGATAGTTAAGCATTTACCTTCAGCTCAGGTTGTGATCCCAGGGTGCTGGGATCAAACCCTACCGCTCGTAGGGCTCCCAGCTCAGCAGAGAGTCTGCTTCTCCCTTTGCCCCGCCACCTGCTTGTGCTCTCTCTCTCTCTCTCTCTGTCTTTCTCTCAAATGGATAAATAAAATCTTTAAAAAAAATAGACACCTGTTAATCAGGTATAAATTTGGAATCAAAATCAATTGACTGTTTATGCTATTAATGGTAGACTTTCATTGGTTTCAGATGATTAGAACGACATGTCTAATATTTTAAAAGAATTATGCTGGGAACTATACCAAAGAAATAAAGTAAAAGAAGTAAAGTTGAGAGACCTCGTACCTATGATCATTTAACATAGCAAAAAAACCTGAAAGGAAAGTATTTCAGTTCTTAAGGTGGTTGAGGCAGCTGGACATAAGGGAGAAACTGGCAGTTGTCTAATTCTGGCTTTCTTCCCCTGATGAAGCAAAACCAGACAGTTTCTAATTCTCTCTTAATCATATTTTTTACATACTTATGTATGCATATCAAACTCCTAACAGAATCATCATTATGAGGGGTGCCTGGGTGGCCCAGTTGTTAAACATCTGCCTTCAGCTCAGGCCGTGATCCCCAGGTCCTGGGATTGAGTCCCGCATCAGGCTCCTTGCTCAGCAGTCAGCCTGCTTCTCCTCTTCCCATCCCCCTGCTTGTGTTCCCTCTCTCACTGCATCTCTCTTTGTCAAATAAATAAATAAAATCTTTAAAAAAAAAGAATCATCATTATTTTAATATAATCTGTTGCCTTCATTTATCCATGTGTCTGCCATCCATTCATCCAGTAATACTTATTACGTACCTACTACGAGGGAAAGCACTTTTCTGGACACGGTCTTACCAAATGCCTCAGTTGAAGAATAACTGCATGTCACTAAGTTATGAGTTTATATAATAAAATGAAGCTGCTATGGGAAAGTTGGAGTTTATTTACAAAATAAATGAGCTTAAATTCAAGGAGCAAACAGCACTCAGTCTTTTCCAAACTTAGGGTCGCTGGGTTGTTTGTTTCTTAAAGAACACTCCTAAACTACCATGTGGTTCTGAGTTCTGAGTTTCTTTTACTCACGAACAAATGAAAAACACTTCCCATGGCAAGGAGCATCAGCAATGGGTTATTTTACTCTTATTGTGGTTTATTTCATTATACAATGAGTCACATTTTTTCCCCTTTGTTAGTTACAGAGATTGAAAAACAATCTGGTGGCTATACTTTACACCGGCTACAAAAAGTAAGTTGTTGCTCCTCAAAGTGTTTCTCTGGCTCCTCAGGCCTTCTCCAGAGTCCCATCCATCTTTTATCCATTGGCAGCTACACATTTCCCCACTAGTGTTCCACAGGCACAGCAGAGCCAGTAGGTATAAAGCTGAACTCTATGTTGTCCAGTCTTCTTGAATTTTCTCTCCCATCCTTAGTACTACCACCATCTACCTGTTTTTTCAGACTAGAAATCTAGAGCCTGTCTTTGCTGGCAGTCATCATAGTCCTTAGGTCATCAAGTTCTGTTAATTTTATCTTCAGAATAGGTTCAGAATTTTTACTTCATCAGTGCCCCTGCTTTCATGCCATTCCTTCCTGGACTCTTGGAAAGTCCGCTAATAGGATCTTGCTGCTTCTGGTCTCTCAATATGCTAGTCTATTCTCTATAGTGCCATTAAAGTTACATTTTTCTAAATTAAATATGTTCATGCCTCTCTCTCTCTGAAAGTCTTGAATGGTTTCTCATTAACCATAGGAAGGAGTCCAATCATTTTAAAATAGCGCTTGAGAACTTTCATAATCCAGTCCTGGATTTTCTTTTCAGGCCCATCTCTCCACAAGTATTGTGGGCTTCTGCCAAATGGGACTGCTTGCCCAAATACACTGTGCATGCTCTTTTTATATCTACGAGCTATTGAATATGCTCCTTGCCTGGAATGTCATCTACTTAGTTAGCATTCAGGATATAGCTTAAATATTATCTCCTTTAAAAGTTCATCTTTGAAATTCTTCAGAAGTATTAGTACCTCTATATGCTGGGCTATATTCTTTGTTTGCCCCTATAGATTTTCTATCTACCATTCTCTACCTGCCCTGTACAGGCTCACCTCTTTGGACAACATTAACCCGATTTTCTTGCCCTCTGCCTTTTTGGTGGGTTTGAATAATGGGAGGCCCTGGAAGAAATTCAGAGGGCACAGAAGATAGTAAGATTACAGTAATATATCCCTAACTCTCTTCCTCCTGGGGCTTACCAGTGCTACTCATTCATCTACTAAGAGAGTTCCTGTTGGGTAGACCTTCTTGTAGCTAGAAGTTTCTTTCTGGATTTTGATGGTAGCTCCAACTTCTTGGCTTCTTCAGGCCTGATGGTGGGGGCAGTTTTTCAGGGCTGATGCTTAATTATCCCTAACTCTGCCTCTACCTTTGTAAATAAATGCTTTATTAAACGTTCTTTAATCACTCCTTGTAAGTATGCCATCTGTTCCCTGTGCTGCCTGGGATATTCCTGTGGTACCATTTACATAGCTCTGTAACAGTTTGTAACACATTGTATTCCAGTTATTTTTGCCCACCTGTCCATTTCCCCCATTAAACTCCTTAGAAAAGGTCTGAATCCAGGGAAAGAATCCTTGTGACTAGGTAGAAAAGAGTTTCATTTTCTAGGAGGGCATTGCAAAAACCAGGGTAGGACATGCAGAGGCCAGAGCAAGGAGGGATTCCCCAGAATGTGCAGGAGACCTGAGGGACATGGGAGTAAGCCTGGAGAATCAGGTAAGGAACTGCCTGCCTGCCTTAATCTCACGAGTCAATCTGGTTGAAAAGGGAGACTATACTTAAAAGGAAAATCGGAACTCAGGGACTGAAAAATCTGACCCAGCTAATTAGCTGTGTCAACCCCAATACTAACTTGGGCTAACATTGGAGATTCTTGGCCTGGCATTTGGAGTTCCCTGATAAAGCCTTCCAGATTTCATCCAGTAAGGACACAAAGAACTATAAACAAAAGGACAATGACTCCAAGAACTTTCATAACCATTAGAAGTGAGAGTTGGAGAATCCCAGTATAGCACTTCTTCCTGCCTAAGCTTTCAACAAATTGAGAACAAAAGATTAAGACAGATGGAGTAAAAAATAATAATGACAGCAGTAATGATAGCTTAAATTTCAAGAGCACTTATTTTGTAACAGGCAGTGTTCCACGTGCTTTGTATGTATGACCTAAATCTTCATGACAGCTCTATGAGTAGAGACCCCTAGTCCCATTTTGTAGATGGAGGTTTACTGAAACATAGGGAAGTTGAGTGACTTGCCCAAAGTCACATGGTTATATTGAGTGGCAAATCTGGGGTATTAACCAGTTTGGCTCCAACATCTATGCACCTATAACCACTATGCTATATTGCCTCTTGAGATATCACCTTTATTTTGGTTGAAACTGATGTTGGAGAATGTGATTTGTATTCATGAACAAGAAGGATCTCTAAGAACTAACTCTTAGTCACAGATAGCACGGGACTTCTGCAGCCTTCCTTGCGTGGGGCCTGTCTCTAGAAAATGTAGGACATGGAAGAGCAGGATTCTTTGCAGGCAGGAGGCTGGAGAGAAGGAGAATGAGAGAGAAAGAGTGAGAAAGAGAATAAACGGGGCTGGTGTAAGCATGCCCACTTTTTTTCATACTCATCAATCAAAGTATACCCTGTCCTGAGCAAGAAGAGTTGAGGGGTGGAGGAAGGTTTGGGGTATGATACTAGGGGAACCCTCTCCACCAGGAAGGAAACATCAGGAATTGGGAAGAGGTACTTCCCCCCAATATACTGTCCCTATATTTATCACCTTTTATTACCTGTTTAGTTCTTAATATCAATGCCCGTTGTACTGTAATCATTCACTTGTCTGTCTCTACCACCCAGTTCCTTCCTCACCTATGCATTTCTTTTTTTTTTTTTTAAGATTTTATTTATTTATTTGACAGAGAGAGAGATCACAAGTAGGCAGAGAGGCAAGCAGAGAGAGAGGGGGAAGCAGGCTCCCTGCTGAGCAGAGAGCCCAATGCAGGGCTCAATCCCAGGACCCTGGGATCATGACCTGAGCCAAAGGCAGAGGCTTAACCCACTGAGCCACCCAGGGGCCCCACAGCTATGTATTTCTTTTTTTTTTTTTTTTAAGATTTTATTTGTTTATTTGACAGACAGAGATCACAAGTAGGCAGAGAGGCAGAGAGAGAGAGAGAGAGAGAGGAGGAAGCCGGCTGTCCGCAGAGCAGAGAGCCCGATGCGGGGCTCTATCCCACGACCCTGGGATCATGACCCGAGCCAAAGGCAGCAGCTTTAACCCACTGAGCCCCCCAGACGCCCCCCCACAGCTATGTATTTCTTAACAGCAGAAACCTTTTTCTTTTTTTAAAGATTTTATTTATTTATTTATTTGATAGACAGAGATCACAAGTAGGCAGAGAGGCAGACAGAGAGAGAGGAGGAAGCAGGCTCCCTGCTGAGCAGAGAGCCCAATGCGGGGCTCAATCCCAGGACCCCGGGATCATGACCCGAGTCCAAGGCAGAGGCTTTAACCCACTGAGCCACCCAGGCGCCCCCCTCGCATTTTTTTTTTTTAAATATAAAGTCTTAGCAGGTGAAGTGGACAAGCTGAAAATTTACTGCTTACCAGTGCTGCTCTTCATGACCTTTCTGAATCTGGCCTCAGAAAAGGTGGTGAGGAACAGCACAGTGGCAGCTTGACAGCTATCTTGGTTATCCCTGTCCAGCAGAAAGTAGCCAAGGTCTTTGGTGTCATTCACCCTGGTTTTGAAAACCCACTTTGCAACTTAACCTGAGTGACCTTGGGCAGATTATTCTCGTAGCGTAGGAGCTATGTTCTAGACGTTTTTAGGCAATTCCCTTCTGTGAGGACATCATCTGCTTTTCAGAAAGATTCTCATTTGATTGCTTTTATGGAATTACGCCCTGGCCCATGGCCTCCTTTTCCATTTTTAAAACCTGCCTGCTTTATCTTCTAGACATCAGATTCCATTGTCTGATAGCATGTGACTATCGAGAAATGTGATTATTCCTCTTACTTCTTTAATTTATCCTGTTTTTCTGGTTGGTGATCGTATCTCAATTAACTATTTCCTTGGTTACTGATTGACTTAATGGAATCCAGCTTCATTGACACAATTGTGAACTTTGGCTACCACTAACATCTATTTGAACCATAGTAGCTTGTCAGATTGCCTTGATATTTTTATTGCTTCTTCCAAAACCACTGAAGCTTACTACCAATGGTCACTTCAAAATGCCTCGGTTATTTTAGCATCTCGACAGAGTTATCCAAACGTAACATGTTTCCTTGACCAATCAAGCCTGTGTATTTTGTACCTGGTAACACATATTTCTGGGAATGCTGTGTGGAATTGTCCAAGTCCTAAGCGTCTAAAGAAATGGTCTTTTATAAGCCAAGACACAGAAATGAATAATTGAGAAAGACTTCAGCAAGACACCGTTTTCCAGAACCGGATTCCCAATGTATTAGGAAGTAACTTCTTGTCAACTTGTCTCATTTACCTTTTCATGGTCCTCCTCTTCCAACAAGCCAACTTCATTCCTGTTTTCATAGGCGTTGACTCACAAATTCAAAAACTATTCCCTGAGGGCTGGTGAATAATAAGTAACAGGGATATTTGCTCATATTCATGTAGGATTTCACAGTTTATAAAATATTTCATGTCCATTCTTTTTTTTTTTAAGATTTTATTTATTTATTTGACAGAGAGCAAGAGGGAGAGCACAAGCAGGGAGAGGAGCAGCAAAGAGAGAGGGAGAAGCAGGCTCCTCGCTGAGCAGGGAGCCTGATGTGGGACTCTATCCCATGATGCTGGGATCATGACCTGAGCCAAAGGCAGTCACTTAACGAACTGAGTCACTCAGGTGCCCTTATGTCCATTCTTTTAACTGGATTTGAGTTCTAGAACAGAGGATCTTACGTGGGTCCATGTTTAAACTACTAAAATTATGATTCTCAGTTTTGTATTTTTTTAAAAGATTTTATTTATTTATTTGACAGACAGAGATCACAAATAGGCAGAGAGGCAGGCAGAGAGAGAGGAGGAAGCAGGCTCCCAGCTGAGCAGGGAGCCGGATGTGGGGCTTGATCCCAGGACCCCGAGATCATGACCAGAGCTGAAGGCAGAGGCATTAACCCACTGAGCCACCCAGGCGCCCCTCAGTTTTGTATTTTTGACATGCTGGGTATTTTTCTGCCACAAGGCCACTGTTCATTCATTAATTAATTCGCTCAACTATTTTATTGAATTTTCCTCTGTATTAAGAACCCTGCCAGAAATTCTGGAAAAAGGGGTGCTTTAGTGGCTCAATTACTTAAATGTCTGCTTTTGGCTCGGGTTATGATCCCAGAGTCTTGGGGTTGAGCCCTGCATTGGGCTCCCTGCTCAGTGGGAAGCCTGCTTCTCCCTCTCCCTCTGTTCCCTGGTTTGTGCTCTCACTCTCACTCTCTATCTCAAATAAATAAATAAAATCTTTAAAAAAATTTCTGGGAAAAAAAAGATGAAAATGACATGGTCTTTGCTTTTAAGTCGGGGAGATAGATTTAAAATTAACTAACAAAAATACAGCATCCAAATACTGTAATATGATAAAGAGCTAAAAGAATCCAGCAAGGGGAGAGGTTAGTTCTAGCCCAAGCTTTATAGATGCTCAGGCTTCAGAGAAGAGGAAACTATATATTAAGAAATCAACAGCAAAATAAAACCCTGAACAAAAGTAAGATAAATCTAAATTTATCTAAGTGGTTTTTTTTTAAAAAAGATTTTGTTTATTTATTTGACAGAGAGAGACACAGCAAGAGAGGGAACACAGGCAGAGGCAGAGGGAGTGGGAGAGGAAGAAGCAGGCTTCCTGCTGAGCAGGGAGCCTGATTCAGGGCTCTATCCAAAGACCCCGGGATCATGACCTGAGCCAAAGGCAGACACTTAACAACTGAGCCACCCAGGCGCCCCTAAGTTTTTTTTTTTAATTCCATATAATAGATTGATAATTTTTTCTTGAGGGTGTGGTGAAGAGCATAACAGGCAGGATAGTTGTGAAATCTCACAAATAAGAAAGGTTGTCACAACTTCAAAGGGGTTAGAAATCATTGTCCTGGTATGCTAGATAGATGCTGGATTACTCAGACCTTTTTCTAGTAGTCTAGCAATAAGTAATGGGAGCAATCTGTGCCAAATAAGCAGACCTAAAGGGTTTTATTTATTTATTTTAAAGATTTTATTTATTTATTTGAGAGAGAGCACGAGAGGGGAGAAGGTCAGAGGGAGAAGCAGACTCCCCTTGGAGCTGGGAGCCCGATGTAGGACTTGATCCCAGGACACCAGGATCATGACCTGAGCCGAAGGCAGTTGCTTAACAAACTGAGCCATCCAGGCACCCCTAAAGGGTTTTAATAACAATCACTTATCTTTATCCTAATAATTATGGTAAGGTCACTACATGGCATCAGAACCTACATGAGTATTTCCCATTTCATAAATACGGACATTTAAAGTTTTATACCGGAAGAATGTTGGCAAAATACTTTTAATTCTCACGTACCTAGTCGTAAAGACAACAGTGATGTCCTATTTGGTTACAAATATTCTTGGTTAGGGTGTGTGTGTGTGTGTGTGTGCGTGTGTCTGTTTTCAATGGTGTTTTAGCATTATAACACAGCAAGAAGCTCTACTCGAGTTCTTTTATAAATCCAGCTATAACAGAAGGAAGAAAATAGGATTTCCTCTATCACTAATATTGACTTAACTTTATAGGGTCCCATGCCTGAACTCCTCTGTTTATTCATGAAACTGATCCAGGCAATTGGGCCATAAGGATTTACTTCCAACCTCTATGGTTCAGACAATGCAGCTGGTTTAACTCTTGGCCTCTCAGGTGACTCGACTTATGAGGGTTATAGAAAAGGCCCAGCAGTGCTGGGAAGTTTCGAAAGAAACACAGGCCCTGGCCCCCAGCCGAGTAGATGAGAGTCCCTCCACAAAAGAGACTTTCCCTCGGTGACATTTGGGAGTAACCCCTGGTCTAGCCTTTGTCTCAAACCATCTGGATGCCAAAAGTGTTAACAAGCCCCTGACTCACTGGGGGAGTAAATTCAGTCTGGCGAGTCTGTGTTGGAAACCTGTGTCACTGGCAAGAAAACAACAGAGCAACTTCCTAAGTTTCTAGGTCTTCTAAGCCCAGTTATGAGATGGCATATGGATCTCGGAGAGTGGGTACCAGACACTTGTCCTAGCGGCCAAGCTTTTCATCTACTTTTTGTAGATGAAAGGAGCCCTGTTTCTAAACCCCTGTTTAGATTTTGCCTGACATCCTTTGCCTAGCTCTCTTCAAAGTAGGCAGTGTGGATCCCTTTCCAGAAACAGCTCTTGCTGCGACAGTTGCTGGGAAAGTGTAATGAGACTTGGCAGTTCCCTGAGAATCATCAAGATCATTGAAAATTTGAGTACTAAGCTAATGCTTGTGGGTAGTAGCTTTAAGTTGTTCCCATCACAATAATAGAGAAGAACAATATTTGTCCTAATAAAGACTAGGGATATGCATGTGTGTTTGTGTGTGTATATGTGTGTTCTGGGATACTATTTTTTCATTTTTCTGTACTGGCTCTTATGCCAGTTTTTTACAATAGTCTTTATGTCCAACGTGGGGCTTGAACTCACAACCCCAAGATCAAGGGTCACATAGTCTACCAGCTGAGCCAGCCAGCCACCCCTTCACTAACCTATTTCAGTGAGATGAAAAAATGTGAATATATACATTTTTAATATATATAAACAGAAGTTTAAGAAACAGAAAAATTTGTTTTTGTGAGATGGCTACTAGGCACAAATGCATTTATTCATTTCAAGATCATGTTTCCTTTTATTATTAGTGAGAAGCATTTGTCAAGCATTCCAACTTCAAGATTTCATGAAATTACAGCATCATTGGTAATGAATTGGCACAGAGTAACCACCATTTCTTCCCATTAGGATAAATGTCTATTTCTATAAGTAATTATTTCTTCCCAGCTTTACAATAATTTTCTTTTGTGTTTTCCTTGGAAAGGTCACACCCTCAGGAAAAATATTTCAGGCATTCTCTCTTTAAAGGGCAACTCACATCTCACATTTCACCTAAAACTCTGGTCAAGGAGTTAGCCTAATGTCACATCTCTCTCTCATCTGGTAGTTCTCTAAGACCTGGAAAATAAAATTAATAAGATACACTGAGTGCTTTTTAGGGGCCAGGCACTGTTGTAAACACTTGGTAAGGAGCTCATTTAGTCCTTGTAATAACCCGTTGAGTTAGGGGTCAGTTCCTCTGAATCAACCTGAGTAGCCATATCCTTGAATTTCCATTCCCAATTTATCAATTCATTTATAAAGTACTTATAGAATGGCTGCTAAGTGCTAGGGACTGTCTTGGTTCGTCTAGATACAAAAATAGATAAGGCTGTGTACCCGGTCTACCTTTTAGGAGGCCAGGATCCAGCAATCAGTAGCCCTAATTGCAGTTGATTTGCTGGGCATTGCAAAATAGATAGAGTATATTAATAAGGCTTCAGATTCATGGTATGTACAATCTATATGGCAAATACATTATTTTCTATTCCAATGAGGGAACAGATTCAGAAACAGGTCACATTCCTGTAGGACAGACAACAATATTCATTTAAACTTCTCCCTCAGGGCTACATTTATTCTCCTGTACTCTGAAGAGTTCTGGACTGCCTGGACTTCCCACAGAACAGCCCACTGATACATTACTTTGATGACATCATGCTGATGGTTTAGGATGAGCAAGAAGTGACTAGTGTGCGGAAAGGCTCAGTAAGACACAGTGTTCCCTTGGGCTGGAGAGAAATCCCGTGGAGACTGAGGGATCTGACACTTTAATGAAATTGTAGTCCAGTGGTCAGAAGCATGACAAGATATCTTCTTCATGGAAAAGAATATTGTTGTGGGGCGCCTGGGTGGCTCAGTGGCTTAAAGCCTCTGCCTTTGGCTCCGGTCATGATCCCAGGGGCTTGGGAGCAAGCCCCACATCGGGCTCTCTGCTCAGCGGGGAGCCTGCTTCCTCCTCTCTCTCTCTCTGCCTGCCTCCCTGCCTACTTGTGATCTCTATCTGTCAAATAAATAAATAAATAAAATCTTAAAAAAAGAGAATATTGTTGCATCTTGCACTTGCCACTACAAAGAAGGAAACATCATTCTTGGTAGGGCTCTTTGGGTTCTAGAGGCAACACCTTCCAAATTTATAAATGGTCCATATACCGAGTGACACAGAAAGCTGCCAGCTTGGAGTGGGGGAGGTCCATGCAACAGTGCAAATAGCCCCATTATTTGGGCCAGAGAGTCCAGCAGATCTTCTGGTGTTAGAGGTGTCTGTGGTGGGAAAAGATACAGGGCTTATGGCAAGCCTGTTGGGAAAATAAGAATGCAGGCCTCTGGAATTCTGGAGCAAGAATAAGCTATTTGTAGCATGGGATTATATGCCTTTTGAGAAATAACACTGGGTAAATCACTGGGACTAGGAAAGGCAGAATGCTTCTTGGGGCACCAAGTGAGCATGGGTTAGCTCTGCCTGTTATGAGCCAGGTTCTGTCAGATACATCAAATCATAAAGTCAGATAAACCAAGCAGCAGTCCATGGTAATATGAAAACGATACATTTGGGATTGAGCCCGAGCAGGGCAGAGGACATGAGTACTACATGAGTACTACATGAGTAAGTAGCTCATAACCATTGCAGCCATACCCTGTGCCAGCTTGCTCTTGTGACCCTTTGGCGGTTCCTGTAGGACCAACTGAAGGAGAAGGAAAAGTCCAAGCTTGATTTATGTCTGTTCAGTAGGTGGGGACAAGCTGCAAACGGACCATGGCTGCATTATAGCCACATTCATGGAGATAGAGAGAGGGAAACATCTTCCCAATGGATGGGCCTGTGAATGGTGTACCTAGTCATCTATGTTTTATGGAATGAAACATGGCCCGGTATATACTGGTATGGGAGGTGGCCCAGAAAGAAAAGAATGAGAAAATTGGAAACAAGAAGATAGAGGCATGTGAGTGAGCATGACGAATTTGCATCACACATTGTAGCTCAACAGAAAGCATTTGCCATGAAGAGCTACTGTAAACAACCAAGTAAATATAATAACTAGCTCAGTGGACATAGGCCAGCCTTTGTCACTGGCCACCCTGGAACAGCCATGATGGCACATGAACAGAGTTGCCTAGGTGGCAGAGACAGGCTATGCATTAGTCTGATAGTATGGACATCCCATTACCAGAGCTGATCTAGCTTCTGCTGCTTTTGAATGTCCAAGCCTGCCAGAAACAGAGACCCATAGCATTATTTCTTGATGAGGCCAACTAGTTAGTTGGTAGAAGTCAACTGGAAGAACTAGTGGTTTGTTCTCACAGGCATGGTTACATACACTGGGTACAGTCTTGTTTTTCTTCATTACAGGGACTCAGCCAGCAGCACAGTCCAGGGCCTTACAGAATGCCTGATCCATGTGTATAGAATCCCACACAATAAAACATCTGAAAGAAAATTAAAAATTAAAAACAAATAAATAAAACATCTGGACAGGTGATCCACTTCACTGTGAAGGAGATGGTGGATTGGATTCAAGATCACAGGGATACACCATCATCTCATCTCATCTCATCTCATCTCATCTCATCTCATCTCATCTCATCTCCTACATCATTTTGAAGCAGAACACCAGAATAAACTTCTAAAGGCCCAGCTGAAATACCAGTTCAGAATTAGTACTCTGAAAGGATGCAGTGCCATCCCTCCTCAGGCTTTTCCTCCTTCCTCCCTGGTCATAAGAGAGCCCTCTCCCCCTTGCCCATATAAACCATCGGTATGTGCTGGGAGAGGGGTGTTGTTGCAACTGCAGCAGATGAAATGGGGATCTAGGCTAAATCAGAGACGCCTGTATGGTCCCCAGTAGGAAGAAGACAATGGACACCAAGGAGGTAGAATCAAGAACGTCTCTACTTACCATTGCTCCTGAAATTCACTGGGAGATTTTGTGCTTCCTGTACCTGCAGTTCTGGCCATTCCTGTCCCCAGAAGCCATGCACTCTTGTAGGAGACAGAGTAAATGTCTCACTGAACTATAAGCTATGGATACTGGCAGGGTGCTTTGGATTTCTTGTGTCCAGGAACTGGCAGGTGAGAAGAGGACTCACCATTTTGGCAGGGGTAATTACCTGGTTATCAGGAGAAGATAGTGCTGCTTCTACACAACAGGGATAGGAATGTGTTTGGAACTCAGGTGACCTACTTAGAAGCCTCCTGGACTCCCTTGATCCACTGTAACTGTGAATGGATAAGGACTTGACACCGACTTGAGCAAGGTATGATTGCCAAGAACTGAGGCTCATCAGAAATGGAGGTTTGGGGGCTCCTGGGTAGCTCAGTCGGTTGAGCATCCGACTCAGTTTCAGCTCAGACGATCTCATGGTCCTGGGATCCAGCCCCATATTAGGCTCTGTGCTCAGCACAGAGTCTGCTTGTCTCTCTCTCTCTGCTCTTCTCTGTACTCTCTCTCTCTCAAATAAATAAATGGAAAAAAAAAAAAAAAGAAATGAAGGTTTGGATCACACCATGAGGTAAACTGCCTGGCTTGCCCAAGGGGTAGCCAAGGGTGATGGGAATTGAGAATGGACAATAGAGGAGGAAGAGGATGAATTCCAGCTGTAATCTCAAGACCAGCTGCAGCAATGGGGGCTTTGATTCATCTCGCTAACTTCCTTCTTCTAAGTTTTCTCTCAGAAGGAAAGTCCTGTAGGAATCATGGAGGATCTGTTCTCTAAAATTGCATAGAGACCGGATTTCTCCATAGCATGGGGTGGACTGTGGCAACCACAAAAATGTGCCACTCAAACTATTGTGGGGAGCAAAGGTGACCATTGGACCTAACCCCACCCTCTGGATCCACCCCTGTTTTTGCACTGAGCTAACACTTACATTGGGCTTCCCCTAGCATGGTGGGGCTTCTACTGGAAGTCCATTTCTGGGAGACAGGAGACTTTGGCTCAAGGACTCACTATTGGCCTGGTTGAAACTTAGAACTGTGCTTTGGTGTAAAGGTCTTTCTACCTAATCCTTCTTTCCCTCCTGCTCTCTCTTACTGGTGTCAGACTGGAACCACCATCTGAAAGCTCTCCTTGCTTTCTCTAAATTTCTCTCCTTTATCCTTCACAGGTATTTCCCCCCAATAAATCCCTCAGGTGTCTAATTCCATCTTGGCGTCCGCTACTCAGAGGACACAAACTAACACAGTGTTGCTGGGGAAAGGAGATCTTAACTAATAGGAAAGCGTAGGGTACGAAGAAGACAGACTTAAAATCTACCTTCTTGTATTGGGTCTCTAGAAATTACTCATAAAGTATTGACCTTATTTTCTGTAAATACCAATTGACGATTTCTTTATTATTTTGCTACCTGAAAAAAAGGAAGTGCTAGCAAAAGGAGAGAAAATGAAAGTAAAGGAATCACTTCCTCTATCTTTAACTGCTCTTTCACTACCCCCGCCCCCATTACAGTTTCTCTTATTACTTAAGCTGTAGCCCATTGTACAGTCTGGCATTCTGTAAACTTAATCACTCAGCATCTCAAGCAAACTTGTTCCTATCACTAGAAAACCATTCAAAAGTGTGAACCCTAAAGAACCACAGGTGTAAACAAAAACAAAACAAAACAAAAAGAACCACAGGTGTAATCTTTGTCCATATAAATGGGAGAATTTTGCTACTCCTAGTCAATTGTTTGAGGAAGAGAACCAGACATTAGGAATCTGTACAGTATTTTGAGCTCATCTTTGCTATTAATATTTCGGTATATCTCTTGAATTCTTGAAACCATATCTTACTTAACTAGAAAATAGGGGTAAAGCTCTTGACTTCTAAGCTAAAGAAAGATATTTGCTGAGATGGGCCTTTTACATTAATAACCATACTTCATGGTATGTGAATGTGTGTGTGTGTGTGTGTGTGTGTGTGTGTGTGTGTGAGATGTAGCAAAAACAAGCTTAAGTTTTGGGTTTGGAAGATCTGACCTCAGCCCTACAACTTGTAGAAACCCAGGTAAGTCCAAATTGCTTTATTGTGTCTTGCTGACCTCGGAGCTTGTTGCAAAGTTCAAGTGCAACAGAGCATGTGAAAAGGCTTTGTAAATTATAAAATGCCATATAGAAGTGAGCTTTTATGATAGTAATGATAATTAAGGATCTTCTTTGGCACCGTTTCTGATATACTACAAATATACATAGTTTAAGAGAAACAGGAAGCTAATCTAGCTCACTGTCTAGTCTACTAGGGCTACTGTAACAAAATATTATAGACTGGGTATCTCAAAAAACAAAACCTTATACTTTCAGGGCACCTGAGTGGCTCAGTTGGTTAAATGTCCAACTCTCAGTCTCAGCTCAGGTCTTGATCTCAGG
Organism: Taxidea taxus jeffersonii; assembly: GCA_003697995.1. Taxonomy (NCBI): domain Eukaryota; kingdom Metazoa; phylum Chordata; class Mammalia; order Carnivora; family Mustelidae; genus Taxidea; species Taxidea taxus. The sequence continues at coordinate 14,930 of RCUC01149065.1, read as the reverse complement.
GTTGTAAATTCAAGTCCTATGTTGTGCTCCATGCCCAACTTTAAAAAAAAACTTAGTTTTTTTTCTTTTAGTTAAAAAAAAAACCCCAGGGGGACGCCTGGGTGGCTCAGTTGGTTAAGCGGCTGCCTTCGGCTCAGGTCATGATCCCAGCGTCCTGGGATCGAGTCCCACATCGGGCTCCTTGCTCGGCAGGGAGCCTGCTTCTCCCTCTGCCTCTGCCTGCCTCTCTGTCTGCCTGTGCTCGCTCTCTCTCTCTCTCTCTATCAAATAAATAAAAAAAAAAATTTAAAAAAAAAAAAAAATTAAAAAAAAAAAAAAACCCAGGGTGTCTGGGTGGCTCAGTGGGTTAAGCCTCTGCCTTGGGCTCAGGTCATGATCTCAGGGTCCTGGGATGGAGCCCTGCATTGGCTTCTCTGCTCAGCAGGGAGCCTGCTCTCTCCGTGCCCTCCCCACCCCCGGCCTCTGCCTGCCTCTCTGCCTACTTATGATTTCTGTCAAATAAATAAGTAAAATCTTAAAAAAAAACAACAACAAAAAACTGAGTACTTTCCCAGTTCTGGAGACTGGAAGTCCAAGATCAAGGTACTGGCAGGGTTGGTTCTCTAGAGGCCTCTCTCCTTGACTTGCGGATGGCCATCTTCTTGCCATGGCCTCACATGGCCTTTTCTCTGTTACAGGCATACCCCAGGTGTCTCTTCCTCTTCTTATAAGAACACCGGTCATGATGGATCAGGGCCCTACTCTCACAACCTTGCTTAACCTTAATTACCTCTTTAAAGGTCTTATCTCCAAATATAGTTGCTTTTGGGAGTTAAGGCTTCATCAAATGAATTTTTTTTGGTGGTTCAGTCCAGTAAACTAATCATTAAAGATATTCAAGGCTGTTCTAGGTCCACTCAGTACTGCCTTGGTCTATCTCAGGATAGTGTGGTTTCTGGACCTCCCCCATCAGGATTTTTTCAGGTGTTTGGTAGAAATGAAGATTCCTCTGTCCCATCTTGGGTTTATTAAATCAGAATTGTTGAGGTTCAGGAATCTGCATTTTTGCCATCTGGATGAAAGTTATTTAGACGATTTTTGTGTACCACAGTTTAATAAATATTGACACAATGGAAAACACAAAGAAGTTTGGAGTCACACTGCCTGGGTTTGAATCCTTGCTCTCCCAACTACTAGATGTGTAAACTTTGCCAAAATACTTCACCTCTCCGTGCCTCAATTTACCTATATATAAAGTGAATATTATTACTGCCTTCAGATTGTTGTGAGGAGTAAACATAGAGGATTAGAGGATATTTCATGATTTATTTTTTTAACTTTATTTAAATTTCATTAGCTAGATGCTTAATAATTTAAACATTTGTATCATTCTTCAACTTTATATCCTGATAAAATAGTAGTCCCATGAAAACTTTCTTCATTTAATGTTCTGTTTTCTTCCTTGCAATGCCTTCCTCTCTCACCTCTAACCTTACCCATCCTTTAAGATGAACTTTAAATCCCACCTATTTCTTGGTATCTTTCCTGATCCACATTACAGTCTGGCTGTCTCTTAGTATATCCCATTTTGCATCATGGTTATTTGTATATGTCTTGTTGCCTGCTGACTGCTGACAGCTGATCCCATCCCAAGCACATACAAGTGTACAACACACACACACACACACACACACACACACACACATGCACCATGTATTCCTTGAGAGGAACTAGAATAGGGTTTCAATGAATAAATATTTGCAGAGTGACATCAAAGATGATCTACTTTTTGAAAAGATTTTATTTATTTGAGAGAGAGAGTGTGTGAGAGAGCATAAGCAGGGGGAGAGGCGGAGGGAGAGGGAGAAGCAGGCTCCCCGCTGAGCAGGGAGCCAGTTATGGGGTTATGGGGCTCCATACCAACCTGAACTGAAGGCAGCCACTTAACTGACAAGCCACTTAGGTGCCCCAGTGATCTACTTTTTTTAAGCTGAAGGTCTGGTTTAATTCTTTGCAAACTTACTCTCTCCATGCTCATGATATACTAGAAGAAGTAGCTTATGATTTAGGGTCTGGTAGTGTACAGAAAAACTAGAAACATAATTTTGACAAATGTAAATGTCTTTGGGAAACGACAGTAACATTTTTCTTGATGATTACACCCAAGTGATTGCATAAAAGTGAATCCTAAAGGGATGTAGATTTTGCCATCCCCAAACATGTCTTTTTGGCTTAAGATTATTTCAAGCTAAAGGCAATCAAAACCCAGCAGATCCAGGAAAAATTCTTTACTTTCCCCTCAGTTGCCTAAATTTACATTGGAAAAGGGGCCTGGACCAGGAAGACAGCTATTAGTAGGAATACCTTTTTACCTAATACATTTATCTGCATAACAGGACAATCTTGTTTTCTAAACATCTCTGTCTGCCTGGGACCTGCCTTCCTCTTTTGGCTTTCCTTTGATTAGGATCTTATATAAACTTCAATTACCTGGCTGCTGCATTTTTATGGGGTTCTTATATGTATGGATTTTGTTTTTCTCCTGTTAATCTGTCTTATATCGATGTAATTATTGGGCAGCCAAAGAACCTAGAAGGGAAGATGGGCAAATTGGTCTGCCTCTACCACCCCTTAGTTCTTATGACTCTGTGGCCAGAGTGACTGCTTGCAATGTAGCTCTGGAGAGTAAAGAGCTGGAGAATGAGGTTGAAGAAGGATGAAGGAATTTTGATTGTTAGAGAAACTTGGAGCCTACAGTTTATTTTGAAACTATTTTTAGTAATGATTTAGTCAGGTTCATTCCTATGAAGGCTTAGAAATGTCTGGTCTATTTTATAGCACAATAAAACCTCATGGTTTCCTGGTTGGCTGGTATTTGTTTAAAGAGAGTGGGTTGCTGGTCCAGACAACATTTGAGAGGTTATAATGAGAGGAAATCTGATGTAAACCTTTTCACCTGTAAAAAGGAGAAGTTACTGAGGAATGAAAATCAGCCATACCCATGAGGTTTATTGATTACATATCATAGTTTTGGTTTATTTAAAGTCTTGTCCATATTAGAATGGATGTTAGTCATCCTTTCAAATATGATTACACATCCCATCCCCAAGAGACAGTATTAAAATCTTGAATTTATATAAGGGTTCTTGTTATTTTTCACAGTTTGCTCTTACATTTAATATAGTTACCAAAGCACCAAACCATGCTAGAGAGTTGTCACTGGGAACAGTCCAAGCAAAACTGTAGTGAAGACTGATGGTAGGTTAATTGGAACACTGCATTGAATCCTGGTTATTTAGCAGGAAAAGGATGTTAAATACACTTGCTTTTGTGTGAATTATCTGACCAGATATTTTTTAGAAATCCTTTAAATGTGCAAATCTACCGCTTGTTTTCATTAGATCTAGCGGCTTGTTTACTATTGACAGGGCTGATGAAAGTATTGGGATTTTAAGCCAAGAATGTTGAACAAGGGCATTTAAATGATCTTATCAAAGGAGTCTTCTCAAAAAATGACTTCTCACCAACTTCAAAGGGATACAAGAAAAAAAGAATCAGACTAAGATTGTGCTACTCATCAAAGCTAAATAGTAACCGTTTAGTTAAAAAAAATTTTCAGGGATATGTTAAACATTTATTAGCTTCTGTATCTGTCTTGTTTTGTATTCCTTTATTTGTAGGACAGCACTATGAATATGAAACAAATGCTAGTTTATACCTATTTACAAAGATATAGGAGAGGAGACACCTGGCTGGCTCAGTTGGAGAATCGTAGAAGCGTATAACTCTCGATCTTGGGGTTGTAAGTTCGAGCCCCATGTTGGGTGTAGAGATTACTTAAAAATAAAACTGAAAAAAAAAAAAAAAGATGTAAGAAAGACTATAGATACATCATTGATGGGAATGCTATTATTTTTATACAAGAGAAAAGTGTGTGTGTGTGTGTGTGTGGTCTTTATATTGTATCAGTAAGCTATTTAAATGAGGCTTTTTAGCTTAAACTAACAAGAAATATTGATGAAACTAAAGGTAAAACTTTTTCCTGGCCAAACTTACTAGAATGAAACTTATCCTAATGTTCTCATAAATATCAATTCATTCTTCATTCCCCTGCAGTCTGGTTTCTGCTCCCATCCTGGCAACATAGAGTAATAATGACTTCCTCTGGATTCTTTCCTTCCTCATCTTTTTAGAATGTGGCATTTTAGGTATTTTGTCATTTTTCTTGAAATGTCCTGTCCTTACTTTTGTAAGGATTATCCTTCTAACTTTGCCACTTCCTTTTCAGTCATCCTGTTGAGAAATTCTTTTGCTCCCTATCCTTTATAAGTTGGTATTCCTCAGAGTTCAGACACAGACTCTCTTCTTACAGTATATACACTCCTGGGGAATCTCCCATTTTACTTCTGGCCATCTACTTCTCCCTTTAGACTACAGGCTTCCAAACTTTGTCTCTAGTCCAAACTGCTTTCTTGAGCTTTAGACTCATACATCCAACTGCCAAGAAGCATCTCCACTTGGATTCGACCTGTTCAAAATGAAACCTATAATCTTCGTCCTATTTATTCCTCTACTACTTCTTATCCTGGCTAATGGCTTCAAGGTATTGGAGTCCCCTAGCTTAGACCCAGGGAACCCTCTCTGCATTCTCCTTTCCACCTGTGGAATTGATCAGAAAGTTCTGTAGTTGTTATTATTAATTCCATCCTTCCTTTCCAAATTTACTGCCATTGCCTTACAGAACTTCCATCTTTCATTTAGCCTACTATAATGGGTCCCTGAATTATTTTTCTGGCTTTGAGTTCACTTTCTTCCAAACTGTTCTTCATGCAGTACTAGCTTTGAGATTTGTAATTCACAATTAAAATCAGTCTGCAAAAAAAAAATAATAAAATAAAATAAATAAAAGTATATTTTAAACATTAATTAAATTAAATTTTAATTTAATTAATGTATTAATAATAATCAATAACAACATATTGTTATATATTATATTATATTATATATTATCAATAATAAATTATTATCTATTTTTATTTTATTAATTTAATTTGATTTGATTTATTTTCTATTTAATTTTAATTTATTTTAATATAAATTAAATTTAATATTTAATATTAAAAATAATAAAATAAAATCGGTCTGCAAAAAAAAAAAAAAAGAAAATTTGATCATGCCTGTTCCTTGCTTTAAAATCTTTAACAGTTACTTATCACTCACAGAATAAATTCCAGGCTCTTCAGAATGGCCTGTAGGTCTTCCCAGAATTTGACTTCCACCCAATTATACACTCTCGTTTCTCCATGCCCATTCTCCGGCCATCCCAAGTCATACCAACCTAGTTACAGACATGTTCATGCTGTTTCATGCTTCCACGTCTTTGGACATACTCCTGCCTGGTATGCAACTTTCTATTTGTCGACTTAGGGGCCCCTATTATTTTCTTCAGTACCTGAGCTAGCATGTATTTATGAACTCCTCTCTGTCCCACCACTGTACTTGGTAAGAGCTATATTAGAGCATTTCATACTGTGCTGCACTTGTTCACATGTTTTCTTCTTTAACAAATTGAGGGCAAGGACTCAATCTTATTCATATTTGCATTTTCAGTATCTAGGGCGATGACTGGCACATGCTGAATGAATGAATAAACTTTTGCAAACATAAATGTTTTGTCTTCACTAAGTTTAATGCTACTATGGATGAAATTGGTTGTTGAAGTTTGATTTTTTTTTCTGTTTCTCCATGTTACCACATATGGGCCTTAAATCAACATCTTTTCAGCAGAATGAAATCTAAGATGAAAGGACAACAAAATTATGACAATAATATGCAGTCATCCCTTTAAGAATTAATCATTACTTTTTTTTGCATTTATAGTGCATAATTAGAATAGAACATTACAACTGCTATAGCATTTGCCTTCTGATGAGAGTTGCTAATTTATCTATTTGTTGTTTTTTTAAGATTTTATTTATTTTATTTTTATTTGACAGAGATAGAGAGCACAAGTAGACAGAGTGGCAGACAGAAGGAGAAGGAGAAGCAGGCTCTCTGCTGAGCCAGGGGGCCTGATGTGGGGCTCAATCCCAGGACCCTAGGATCATGCCCTTAGCCTAAGGCAGCTGTTTAACCAACTGAGCCACCCAGGCGCCCTTAATTTATCTATTTGATTGCATAGTTAGGGAGACAAAGACTTAGCTGAGCAAAATGGCATTGAAAGAAAGCCTTGAGAATGAGCTGAACAGATAATATAATCGGGGGATCTCCTTGGCAAAACTCAGAACTGATAGAATCTTGAAAAACACTGAAAGGGTGGGGGAAAGGTAAGGAAGAGGGTAAGATGTAAGAAAAATACATTTACTGAGCATCCAGTAATTTTTAGTCATTTTACATATTAATTTAATTTAGTCCATGACAATGACCCAATGGCAGAGACACTGTTATCCCCATTTTGTAGATGGGGTGGGTGACCCGAGACATTAAGTGATCTCCAAGGTCATGCAGCTACAAAGTGGTAACTAGATCTGACTGGTTTCCTTCCTTCTCAGCAGGTAGCCCTGACTGCCAAATAAAGTTTCCAGAGCAGCCTGCTGTTGTGTGCAGCTTACTGACACACACAAAGACACATTATTTGCTCCTATTTGTAATGATCATATGTAGACGGCCCACTTAGTGGCTAGGAGTAATAGAATTACAATGTTAGTTCCAATCTCAATGCCAATTTTAAAAAAAATTACTAATGAAAAGAAGATCCTCACATTTATTGATGATGCTAGCTAATGAAGTGGATGGATCTTCCTGAGCTGTTCTCGCAAAGCAAGAATACACTTCCAGGAGGCTTAGTGGAGATAGCACATTTCTTGATTTTTCTTTGGTGTGCCTTGCTGCTGGCTCCGTTTGGAATCCAGAAACAACTGCTGTCTGGGGTAAAAGGCAGTTTGCTCTTGCAGCCTCCTGTCTCTTGCTTGGCCTGGCAGTTTGTCACTCTCCTGGGCAAAAATCCAGCTTGTGGTAGTGAGGTGGTTTTGTGGCAGAACTCCACAATTAACCACAAGTTCAGTGTCAACGGTAGGCTGCCACCATAGTGGCTGTGATCCTTCACATCTGCTGGGAGAGTCAGAGCCGAAGAAACTACTGCTTGTCTAAGGAGGGAACAGGAAAACTTGGAAGGAGTTTGCATTGCTGTTTATTGTTCAAGGTTCAGGTTTAAGGTTTAATACACAAAATCCAGGAAATTTCAGATTAATAGTTATGTATTTAAGGCCTTCATCCGTTGCTTTTTGTAAAAAAGTATGGTGGAATTGTGTCATAGATATAATTGTTGCTCTGAAAATGAGAAATACAGAAAGGAAAATTCTTAAAGTAGTAGAATGTATTCTTTCATAGCAAAAGACATCCAGGTGCCATCACTTGAATCACCCACACTCTTAAATGCTTATTTTATGTTGGAAATTAAACCCAATATAAATATATATATATAATGTTTCCTGTATATTTAAAGTAGAAAGGGCTCTTTTACTGATTCTTTGAAAATGGATGTTAACAAAAACGTTTTTCAATAACGATGTGGAAGCTTTTTTGTATTAAATCATATTAGAGTTTCAATTTAAATTCATTATAAACTGACTAATAAAAAAAATCCAAGGACATACAACTAAGGATAATCTGAATTTTTTTTTTTTTGAGAAATACAAATACACTTCAAAAAATACTGAGTATTGGGGTGCCTGGCTGCCTCCATCATTGGAGCATGTGACTCTCGGTCTTGGGGTTGTGAGTTTGAGTACTGGGTATAAAGATTACTTAAAAAAAATTTTTTTTAGCATTAACTGAGTACTTTGCTAGTTCTTGAGCTAAGATTGAGGAAGACAGAATTCTTGTCTTTGTGTTTGAAGAGTATAGTAAAGAAGTAACCATGTAAATAAATAAATATGATTAACAGGATATGAACTTTTATAAAATAGTAACAATAAATTCCAGTTCCATATTAGAGCCACACCATCTCTCTAGCCTCCTCATTTTTGTTCATTGTTCCTGTACACCTTACACTCCAGCCACAGGATACTAGTTGAAATTATCCAAATGCCCCATGATTATATTCCTCCAGATTTTTGTACTTGCTTGCTTCCTTGGCCCTGATTGTATTTCTCCCCACTTTATGTAGGTATAACTTCTACTCAACTTTCAACACCAAGCCAAGAAATCTCTTTCTCTGACTCCCCAAGAGCATTATTCCTTACTCAGTATTCCCACTTGGGTCTGGATTAGGTGTCTCTCTGAACTACCAGACCGCACTGAGCTTCCTTACCTTCATGTCACAGTGCCTATTACAGGAGGCTTTAGTTGTCTTTATATGGCTTTAGCTTCCACTATGAATCCTTCAAGGAGGGAACGATACCTGTCACCATTGTGTCCTTGTCTGCTAGCACAGTGCCCAGCACAATGCCACGTACTTAATAAATGCTGATGAATGAATGCATTCATTAAAAGAGAGATTAAATGTTGGGGGAGGGGAGTGGCATATAGGAGAACTGAAGAAGTCAAAGGAGTGAGGGAATTAAATATAAAGATAAGAGAAGGCAGGAAGAGGGGTGAGAGATAGGAAGATGGTCAAATAGACTGGTGAGAGAATTAGAACTGGTAGAGAAGAAACAAATTGTGAAAACAAGCTGGGATAAGCATACAGTGGGGAGACTGTGGAAAAGAATGATTCTTTTTCTTTTTTTATTTATTTAATTTATTTATTTTAAAGATTTTATTTATTTGACAGAGAGAGAGTGAGAGAGCACAAGCAGGAGGAGCAGCAGAGAGAGAGGGAGAAGCAGGCTCCCTGCAGCAGGGAGCTCAATACAGGGCTCCATCCCAGGACTCTGGGATCATGACCTTGAGCCAAAGGCAGATGCTTAACTGACTGAGCCACCCAGGTTCCCCTCTTTTTTTTTTTTTTTTTTTTTAAGAAAAGGTTTTAGTTATTTGAAAAAGATAGTACAAGCAGGGGAGCAGCAGAGGGAGAGGGAGAAGCAGGCTCTCCACTGAGCAGGGACTCCCCCTCCCACCCCCAAGATCATGACCTGAGCTGAAGGCAGACATTTAACCAACTGAGCCACCCAGAAACCCCTCTCTTCTTTAATAGGTCTGAACCACTGTTCTCAGTTTTTATCATATATTCTCTTGTGCTCCTTCACAGTCTATGGGCATAGGCACTATCTCCCACACAGAGCTGCAGCTTGAGGAAGCTTTTAAAGAACTTTAGTTTTTAATGTTCTAAATAGCATCTAGCAGAGTGCTCGGCATATAGTGGGCACTCAGTAAATATTTGTCAAGATGAATTAAAGAGTGAGTCAAGGGGTAACTGGGTGTCGCAGTTAAGTTAAGCATTGGACTCTTAGTTTCAGCTCAGGTCATGATCTCAGGGTCTTGAGAGCAAGTCAAAAGTAGGGCTCTCTGCTCAGTGTAGAATCTGCTCCAAAGACCCTGAGATCATGACCTGAGCCCAAGGCAATCACTTAACCTACTGAGCCACCCAGGTGCCCCCTCTCCCCCACCTTTCAGAAAGAAAGAAAGTCTTTAAAAAACAAACGTGAGTCAAAGTGAGGCTCTGATTCTGAGATGAGTATTAGCCAGAAGGAAAATGGGAATTGTTAACATACTTAGACGATCAAGTCGCCGCTGCACATTGAACACAGGGACCTTTCTCTGCCAGAGAAAAGCCAGTCTGTTTGACTTTCAAATGTATATACGTGAATGCTAATTTTTTCTTTCTTTCAAAACCTCATAAGGTTTTCATATACCTTAAGGAACGGCTCTAGTTTTAGGAATTTGGAATCTCAGATTGGTTAATTTACTGGCTATTCCTGAAAGTTTCTTTGATCTTGAGAATTTGTCACAGACTGCTTATATCATTATCCCTCAGAAAGTAGGGCTGCTTTATTACTGAATTCAGAAAAACTGTATTTTAGAAAGACCGCTCAGTTCTAAGCCTTTTCACAAATCCAATTCAAATCCATTTTTTATGGTCTATTTCAGAGGTTTAAAGTCTTTCTCCCTCCTTTTCCTTTCCCCTCCTCCCTCCCTCCCTCTCTTCCTTCCCTCCATCTTTTGCCCCTGGGTTCTAGGGAGGGGCTCCAGGTCACAGTAGGAAGTGTCAGAACTGCCCAGTTGGGGTTGTCAGGCCTTGGGGGCACCTCCACTTCAATAAGAGCATTCTGCTTTCATTTGCATCATACTTTTTTTTTAAGTTTTTTTTTTTTTTAAGATTTTATTTATTTATTTGACAGACAGAGATCACAAGGAGGCAGAGAGGCAGGCAGAGAGAGAGGAGGAAGCAGGCTCCCCGCTGAGCAGAGAGCCCGATGTGGGGCTCCATCCCAGGACCCTGAGACCATGACCTGAGCCGAAGGCAGAGGCTTTAACCCACTGAGCCACCCAGGTGCCCCTTTAAGTTTTAATTTAAATTGCAGTCAGTTACCATACCATGTTATATTAGCTTCAGGTGTGCAATATAGCAATTCAACACCACCATAGGTCACCTGGTGCTCATCACACGTGCCCTCCCTAATTCCCATCACCTGTTCCACCCCTAACCCTGCTCCCCCCTGGTAACCATTAGATTGTTTGCATATTTCTCTTGAAAAACGTCTTAAAACTGGTTAAGAGGCAACAATACAGAATGGGAACAGTAACAAAAAGCTCTTAAAGAACTGGTGACCAGGGGCGCCTGGGTGGCTCAGTTGTTGGGCGTCTGCCTTCTGCTCAGGTCATGATCCCAGGGTCTTGGGATCGAGTCCCCCACCAGGCTCCCTGCTCAGTGGGAGGTCTGGTTCTCCTTCTCCCACTCCTTCTGCGTGTGTTCCCTCTCCCACTGCATTTCTCTGTCAAAAAACCAAAAAACAAAACAAAACCACCTGGTAATCAATTATTCCCTGCTTTTCCACTGCTCTTAGCAGATCTTTAGAGGCTGCTCATTATCATCCCGAGGAGTCAGAGCCCAAAGAGTCAGCTAGCTGACCATGGGACAGTGATCACGGCTGAACTGAGGCCTAGTCCTCATCCAACTTCTTTACTAATATTTCCTTCTTTCATTCCATGATCATAACTCTAATAGTCACCAACAGGTGTAGTTGCAAGATCATTTACAAATATCTATCTATCTATCTGAGAGAGAGAGCACAGGCAGGGAGAGTGGCAAGCAGAGGGAGAAGCAGGCTCCCTGCTGAGCAAGGAGCCCAAAGCAGGACTTGATCCCAGGACCCCACCTGAGCCAAAGGCAGATGCTTAACCTACTAAGCCACCCGGCCATCCCCATTTAAAAATATTTAATTTTAGGGTGCCTGGGTGGCTCAGTGGGTTGGGCCTCTGCCTATGGCTTAGGTCATGATCCCAGGGTTCTGGGATTGAGTCCCTAATCGGGCTCTCTGCTCAGCAGGGAGCCTGCTTCCCCTTCCTCTCTCTCTGCCTGCCTCTCTGCCTACTTGTGATCTGTCAACTAAATAAATAAAATCTTTTAAAAAAAGAAAAAAAATTAATTTTAGACTGGAATTTCTGGGAATACCGCTAGAGAAATGTATTTCTGTACGTCTGGATTTTAGTTAGAAAATAACCCTACCTTCTTAAAAATGGTTGAAAGTGCAAGTTACAAGGATAGTTGCACTTTATCGGAAGACGGGGCAGGTGGGGAGGAGGAGCTGAGAACTACCATGAGGCTCCATCGTTATTCTGCTTCTCTGAGGATGGAGGTTAAGGGGAGAACAAGATAATTTATAGAGAGGGCGATTTCCAGGCCGGGAATGGCGAGCACCAAAGGTCCCGGATGAAGAGGCAGGTGTTCTAACAGTTGGGCTGAGCCCAGTAATGGGACATCACAACTGGTGCTTATAAGGTTAGACGGGTGGGCAGGTGGTGGCATTTAGAAGGCCTGTCAAGGGGGATCCTTAGCTACTAGACTAGTGGACTAGTGTTAGGGGCCGAGCTTTTGGCCCTGGGACTGGTAAGACCTAAATAGGGTTTTAGTTCTTCCGTCATTCATCAGGGGCACTATCAGCTTACAGCGGTGAGTACCTAAAATGGAGAACAAAATTCTCATCCTACAAACTGAGGAACCTGGGAAAACTGGTCTTCGGAACTTGACAGCAAGGACTCCATTCAGAACAGAGGAATACACACAGGATTGCATTGCAGCAGAACAAACTGGGAGCTGGGTGGTAAGCCCTAGGATCCTATGTCATGGATCATCAAACTGGGAGAATGATTCTGGTGGAGAGTTCGTGGGTCAAGATGTGAGCAAAGGCAAAGTAGGTAAACCAAGGCAGGGGTAGAGTACTGAGAAAAGGCATGCCATGACTCTAGGTCTTTTTTTTTCATGATAGATAACGGTCATACATTCCTGAACCTAAAGACAAGAGCTAAGTAATTCTATTGGTTGTTTAAATCTGGCAAAAGAATAATAATTTGAACTCTAAGAAATGCAGCTTACTAATAATCTTTGACATGGATTGTAAACAGAGAAGGGAGTTGGTATAAACATAGCAAGCTCATTCTTTTTGTGCATATTTTTAGTTGAGTAAACTGATGGTCTTTGGTTACGTCCTTACATTTTATTTTAGAATCCTATCAGGTGCGGGGTTGGTGTTTAGAGGTATGCATTCCAAATATAGGTTATTGAAAGAGTTGGACTTTTAGCCTTATAAAGATCTGGGAAGACCGCTGAAAGAAGGTAACAGAACTGGAGAGTATGAAGAGAATTTTGAATTTTATTTGCCAGATAATAAGTCTTTGATACAGACTCTTTTGTTTTGATTTGTTAACCCTCAGAGTTTGCTTTAAATTGATGGTACAAATAATTCAAAGGTTGTTCTTGGCAATCTAAAACACGGGTCCTAAGGAGGCCTATGTATTTTTGTCATACAGAAATCAAACTTTTTAAGACCAGAAAGGACCTTCAAGGTCATCAAAATTAACTTTCGGCAATTTTACAACTGAGGTGAACAAGGCCTGGAAGTGTTATGTGACTTGCTTAATGCTGGGGCATGAATGGCTGGGCCAGGATTAGAAGCTATGAAATCAATTTCTAGTCCATTACTATTATCATGCCTATCCCACCTCAGATTACTAACTGAGGCTTTAAAACAATAACTTTAATCTGAATTCATTCTATTTTTTTTTTTTAAGATTTTATTTATTTGACAGACAGAGATCACAAGTAGGCAGAGAGGCAGGCAGAGAGAGAGAGAGGGAAGCAGGCTCCCCCCAGAGCAGAGAGCCTGATGCAGGGCTCCATCTCAGGACCCTGGGATCATGACCTGAGCCAAAGGCAGAGGCTTTAACCCACTGAGCCACCCAGGCACCCCCTGAATTTGTTCTAATTTTCAAATCAGTTTAATATTCCTTTTTTTTTTAAAGGATTTTATTTATTTGACAGAGAGAGTGTGTGAAAGAGAGCAGGAGAGTGGAGTGAGGGGCAGATGGAGAAGCAGATTTCTTGCTGAGCAGATACCCCCTTGTGGGACTCCAGGGCTCAATCCCAGAACCCTGAAATCATGACCTGAGCTGAAGGCAGATGCTTAACTGACTGAGCCACACAGGTGTCTGGACAGTTTATTATTTCTTACGAGAATTTCAATAATGCCAGTGCTAGTTTTGCCATGCCTTTCTGTAAAAGCTCAAAATGTATCCACAAAGTTTCCTACTTTAATCTCTGGTAGTGATGAGTGCTGTGCATATCATGTAAAAAAATGTATTCGTTGAGTTGTGTTGAAATGATACTTAAAAAAAAAACTTCCATTGTCATGGTGGAAAAAGGGCACCATGGATTTTGATTTTTTTAAGGAAAGCATTTGAGTAATCAATTTGAATATTCTATTAAGTATTTTTTCCTTTGTCCAAGAGACAGAAAAGGAAAAGGAATTCTGGTCTTTTTCTTTCATCTTGGTCAAATGCCTGTGCTAATTTCTCAGCGATTTCTGCTATGTATGTGAACTATGGCCATATACGAAAATGGTCTGTTTTAGGTCATGGCTGTGGGCAGAGATTAATTGGTGAAAAAATGGGCCTGTTTGTGGGATTTACCACACAGTAAGGTTTCTCATCTCCCTGGAAAAATGTGGAATTAGCTCTTTGAGAAATGCAGGCCTGTCATGAGGCTAAAGGGAGAGTTTCGGTGGAGGGAAACACAGTTCACTCTCTAAGGCCGTTATGATTGGTCAGGTTCCAGAGCAGTCCCTCTGGTACAGCAAAGTTCTTCTCACTTTCAAGTCAGTGTTTCCACGTTGCTAATTTCACCAGTAATTCACAGATAGCATCTTATTTGGCTCCTTTCGTGGCCAACCCATCCAAACTGGGCAAATGGTGTAGAAGAGGACTCGTAATCCTCCCATCCCCCCTTCTCTAGAACACGCTGTTACAGTCAAAGACTTCAAAGTGGAACAACTTTGTGACAACAGACTTTCTATGTTTAGGGAGAGAGGCACAGATGTGAACCAGAGGGTATGTATGGCAAGGGTGTGAAGTGGAGGATGGGACGTTAGTTCCCCGCCCGTGGAGACAGTTCTTGAGGAAGACAAGGGCAGTAGTATCTACTCGGATGCTGCGGGAGAGCACTCCACGTGCACGCTCCCTCCTAAGAGCCGCGGCAGCCGCACATCTCCCGGGCCTGCTGCGTGGCCCGAGATTCCACGTAGCTGTTGAGGGCCGACCCAGGCACGGTGGTTACGGAATCCTTCGCCATGCCCACGACTGCGGCCAGTCCTTACCAGTCCTTACCGGGTCACAGTTCGGACAGCCCAAGGGCCCACCCTGAACCGGGATGAGTTCGAGGCGGGTCCGGCTTCTCCCCTCCACTCGGTTTCCCAACTAGGCACTTCCCAAACCCTAGCGGTGACCTGTCGGAGCCCAGCTGCGTGTCTGCGCCTTGCCCCCAAAGGGAACCTGCGCGCCTGGGGTCCCAGGTTGGC
>RCUC01149064.1:0-29093 GCA_003697995.1 Taxidea taxus jeffersonii | reverse complement strand
TGAGGAATGAGCAGAAGATAAGCTTAGCCTTCTCATTTTACCCTACGAGGAAGTCGAGGTCCTGAAAGAAAATGCTGCCCAGGTGTGCTAAATATATTTCCTAGAGAAGCAAACCTTCCATCATTAAAACATGTATAAAAGGTATAAAATCCATGCTTAAAAACCTATAAGCATGTCTCCCAAGCCAGAGAGAGACAAACTGTACCAATCTGACTATAGGTTCCTAAAAGCAAACAGTCCAAGAAAAGCTGGAGGTACAGAACGGATACCCAGGTAGAGTGATCCAACAGAAATTCTGGGACTGGGGTTCAGAAGTGAAAAGACAGACTTGGGACTTTTACTACATGGAGGTTGGAGTTAAAGACATGAGAGGGTAGATGACTTTCCAACACAAAAGCGTAAACAGAGAAGCAAGTTCAGAGGACAACTTAGAGACTGACAAAGAAGGAAGCATCAAGGACAGCAGGAGAATCAGAACAATGCTTTGTTGTAGAGGTTAAGCATTTCCAGAAGGAAGGCATGCTCAATCAATCCTTCCCTTCTTCCTTGACCCACATACCTAATCCATCATGAAGTCCTATCTGTTCTACCTCCAAAATATATACTAACTACATACATCTACTTCGCTCCATTTCTTCTTTCACCACCTATTTCAAGTCTCTATCATTCAGACTTCTGCAATAGCCTTTTATTACTCACTGCAATCAGTTCCTGCCTCCAGATAATTCATTTTCTTTGCAGCAACTAGATAAATCTTTTAAAAATGTAAATCAGGGCTGGCTGGATGGCTCGACTGTTGGGCACCTGCCTTCAGCTCAGGTCATGATCCTGGGGTCCTGGGATCGAGCCCCGCGTCAGGTTCCCTACTCAGCAAGAGGCCTGCTTCTCCCTCTCCCACTTCCCCTGCTTGTGTTCCCTCTTTCTTTCTTTCTCTCTCTCTCTCATTCTCTCTCTAATAAATAAATAAATAAGATCTTAAAAATAAACTAAAATTAAATAAATAAAAAATAAAATAAAAATAAAAATGGAAATCATATGGGGCACCCGGGTAGCTCAGTCAGTTAAGCAACCAACTCTTGATTTCAGCTCAGGTCTTGATCTCAGGGTCATGAGACTGAGCCCCAAGTCAGGCTCCAGGCTGAACATGAAGCCTGCTTAGGATTCTCTCTCTCCTTCTCCTCCTGCCCCTCTCCCTCCATCCCCTGCTCACACACACTCTCCCCCTCAAAAAAATAACAAAATAAAATAAAAGGAAAGGAAATCGTATCATATACACCCACCCCCTGCTTAAAACTCTTTAAGTGACTGGATATTTAAAGATATCATGGGGGTGAACACCCAATATATAAATAAATAAATATTATGGTGTGACAATGATAGCATAATTACATTCCAGGGGCACCTGGCTGGCTCAGTCAGGACAGCATGCAACTCTTCATCTTGGGGTTGTAATTTCAAGTCCCATGTTGCGTGTAGAGATTACGTAAAAACAAAACCTTTAAAAAAAATATGTTCCAATAAGGGAATACTTGTATTTTAAAGAGATATGCTGAAATACTTAAAAATGAAATAAAGTCTGAGATCTGCTTCATAAGTGATAAGGGCAAATATATCTGAACTTACTCTGTGAAGCCAGCATTACTCTGATTTGACAACCAGATAGATTTTCCCTTCTAAGATCAGGAACAAGGAGTGCCTGGGTGGCTCAGTGGGTTAAAGCCTCTGCCTTCAGCTCAGGTCACAATTCCAGGGTCCTGGGATCAAGCCCCACATAGGGCTCTCTGCTCAGCAGGAGCCTATTTCCCACCCCCTCTCCACCTACTTGTGATCTCTGTCAAATAAATAAATAAAATCTTTAAAAAAAAAATAAGATCAGGAACAAGACTATGATGTCCAGTCTTATCACTTCTACTTAACAGTGTACCAGGGGTTCTAGCCAGTTCAATCAGACAGAAAAGGAAATAAAAGGTATAAAACTGGAAAGGAAGAAATAAAACTCTATCTGCAGATGACATGATCTTGTATATAGAAAATGCTAAGAAGGAATGCCTGACTGGCCCAGTTGGAGGAGCATCTGACTCTTGAACTCAGGGTCATGAATTCAAGCCCCATATTGGGTGCGGAGATTATTAAAAAATAAAATCTTTGGGGCACCTGGGTAGCTCAGTTGGTTAAGCATCTGCATGCCACATTGGGACCCTTGCTCAGCAGGGAGCCTGCTTCTCCTGCCTGCCACTCCCCCTACTTGCACACTCTCTCTCTCTCTCTGACAAATAAATAAAATCTTTTTTTTTTAAGATTTTATTTATTTATTTGACAGAGTGAGAAAGCACAAACAGGCAGAACATCAGAGGGAGAGGGTGAAGCAGGCTCCCCACTGAGCAGGGAGCCCAATGTGGGGTTCAATCCCAGGACATTGGGATCATGACCTGAGCTGAAGGCAGTCGCTTAACCAACCGAGCCACCCAGGAGCCCCAAAAATAAATATAATCTTAAAAAAATAAAATAAAATCTTAAAAAAAATGTTACGGAATCCACCAAAACAAAACAAAACCCTGCTAGAACCAAGGTAACAGAATATAAGATCAATATACAAAATCAACTGTATTTCTATGCACTGGCAATCAACAATCCAAAAATGAAATTAAGAAAACAATTTTGTTTACAATAGCATCAAAAAGAATAAAATACTAGGGTGCCTGGGTGGGTCAGTAAGTTGAGTGTCTGACTCCCAATTTCAGGTCATGATCTCAAGGTTCTGAGATAAGCCCGGCGTCCAGCTCCATGCTGGGCACAGAGCCTGCTTAAGATTCTCTCTTTCAGGGCATCTGGGTGGCTCAGTGGGTTAAGCCTCTGCCTTCGACTCAGGTCATGATCTCAGTGTCCTGGGATGGAGTCCCCCATCGGGCTCTCTGCTCGGCAGGGAGCCTGCTTCCTCCTCTCTCTCTCTGCCTACTTGTGATCTCTGTCAAATAAATAAATAAAATCTTAAGAAAAAAAAAGATTTTCTCTTTCAGGGGGGTGCCTGAGTGGCTCAGTCAGTTAAGCGTCTTCCCTCAGCTCAGATTGTTATCCTGGAGTCCTGGGATTGAGTCCTGCATTGGGCTCCCTGCTCAGCAGGGAATCTGCTTCTCCCTCTGCCCCTCACCCTGCTCAGGCTCTCTTGCACTCTCTCTCTCAAATAAATAAAATCTTTAACAACAACAAAAATGGAATCCCTGGGTGGCTCAGTGAGTTAAGCATCTGCCTTTGGCTCAGGTCATGATCCCAGGGTGTGGGATCGAGTCCCACCCACATCAGACTCTTTGCTCAGCAGGGAGCTTGCTTCACCTTCTGCCTGCTCTAATCTTAAAAAAAAGATTCTCTCTCTCTCTCTCTCTCTCTGTCCACCCCCAACTCATGCACTCTCTCCTAAAACAAAAGAATAAAATACTTAGGAATAAAATACAAATAGAACAAAATACTTTCAAATATACTCATAATATACTGTTTGTCCCTAGAAGCAAGCTTTAAACAAACAGGTGATAGGGGCACCTGGGTGGCTCAGTGGGTTAAGCATCTACCTTCAGCTTAGGTCATGATCTCAGGGTTCTGGGATCAGCCTCCAATAGGGCTCTCTGCTCAGCAGGGAGTCTGTTTCGCTCTCTCTCTCTCTGTCAAATAAATAAATAAAATCTTAAAAAAAAAAAAAAAAAGAGGTGATTGAGGCTGTATGACCAAACATTGCTTGAGGATTAGCCTAGAAATACACAAATACATTGATGTAAGTACCAAATTTTTAGAAATTTATCCTTGGGACACCTGGGTGGCTCAGTTGGTTAAGCAGCTGCCTTAGGCTCAGGTCATGATCCCGGTGTCCTGGGATCGAGTCCCACATCGGGCTCCTTGCTCGGCAGGGAGCCTGCTTCTCCCTCTGCCTCTGCCTGCCAATCTGTCTGCCTGTGCTCACTCTCTCTGACAAATAAATAAATAAAATCTTTAAAAAAAAAGAAATTTATCCTTTTTGGGGTACCTCAGTTGGTTGAGCTTCTGACTTTGATTCAAGTCATTATTGCAAGGTCCTGGGATTGAGCCCCACATGAGGCTCCCCTGTTCAGCAAGGAGCCTGCTTTCCCTCTGCCCCTCGCCCCAATTCGTGCTCTCTCTTTCAAATAAATAAATAAAATCTCTTTTTTAAGAGGTTTGTTGTGTTTTTTTTTTTTTTACTTGACAGAGAGAGAGAATACAAGTAGGCAGAGTGACAGGCAGAGGGAGAGGGAAAAGCAGGCTCTCCGCTGAGCAGGAAGCCTGTGCCATGCTGGGGCTCCAACCCAGGACTCTGGGATCATGACCCGAGCTGAAGGCACCCCTAAGTAGATAAAATCTTTTAAAAATTTCTTTTTCAGGAATCCTGTTAACTATTCAGTATAAATATAGAGATATAGATTTGAGAAGAATTACTTAGAACACCAACAACTAAGAACAATAAAACAATGCCCACCCATTTAATGCTCACAAATGACCATACCTGAGGTAGTTCTGAGATTTAAAAAAAAAAAAAAGATAAGGGGCGCCCGGGGGGCTCAGTGGGTTAAAGCCTCTGCCTTCGGCCAAGGTCACGATCCCAGAGTCCTAGGATCGAGCCCCGAATTGGGCTCTCTGTTCAGCTGGGAGCATGCTTCCTCCTCTCTCTCTGCCTGCCTCTCTACTTGTGATCTCTGTCAAATAAATAAATAAAACCTTTTTTTTAATTAATTAATTTTAAAAAATACATAAAAGAAAATATGAATAAATTTAACAGAAGAAAGACAAGACTTGTATGCTAAAAACTATAATACATAGAAAAATTTAAAGACTTAAATAAATGGACATTCCATACTAATGTATGAGAAGATTTAATATTGTTAAGATGGCAATACTCCCCAAATTACTTTGCAGATTCAATGAAACCCTTATCAAAATCCTAGCTGGCTTTTTTTGCAGAAGTTGACAATCTGGGCCTAAATTCAGATGGAAGTACAAGAGATTCACTGTAGTCAAAACAATATTGAAAAAAAGGAACAGGGGCACCTGGGTGGCTCGGTGGGTTAAAGTCTCTGCCTTCAGCTCAGGTCATGATCCCAGGGTCCTGGGATTGAGCCCTGAATCAGGCTCTCTGCTCAGCAGGGAGCCCGCTTCCTCCTCTCTCTCTGCCTACTTGTGATCTCTCTGTGTCAAATAAATAAATAAATAAATAAATAAAATCTTTTAAAAAAAAGAAAAAGAAAAAGAGGAACAGAGTTGCCTGGCTAGCTCCTTCAATGGAGCATGCAACTCTTCATCTCAGGGTTATGAATTAGAGCCCCCTTGCCGGGTGTAGAGATTACTTAATAAAAATACATCCGGGGTGCCTGGGTGGCAGTTAAGCATCCGACTCTCAATTCCAGCTGAGGTCATGATTTGAGGCTCCTGGGATCAAATGTCAAGCCCCATGTTTGGCTCTGCTCTGACCATGGAGCCTACTTAAGATTCCCTCTCTCTCCCTCTGCCCCAACAAATGGGGCCCCTGGCATTTGCTCTCTCTTTCTCTACAGTAAGTAAAATAAGATCTTTTTTTTTTTTTTTAAAGTAAGTTCCACGCCCAGCTGGAGCCCAATGCTGGGCTTGAACTCACGACCCTGAGATCAAGACCTGAGCTGAAATCAAGAGTTGTATACTTAACTGACTGAGCCACCCAAGTGCTCTGATCATGCCCTTTCAAGCACAAAAGTTTTGGTTGCCTGGGTGGCTCAGTTGGTTAAGCAACTGCCTTCAGCTCAGGTCATAATTCCAGAGTCCTGGGATTGAGTCCCACATTGGGCTCCCTGATTGGCAGGAAGTCTGCTTCTCCAGCTGACCTCTCTCCTCTCATGCTCTTGCTCTCTCTCCCAAAAGAATAATAAAATATTTTAAAAATAAATAAAAAATAAAGCACAGGGGCGCCTGGGTGGCTCAGTGGGTTAAGCCTCTGCCTTCAGCTCAGGTCATGATCTCAGGGTCCTGGGATCGAGTCCCACATCGGGCTCTCTGCGCGGTGAGGATCCTGCTTCCCCCTCTCTCTCTGCCTGCCTTTCTGTCTACTTGTGATCTCTCTTTGTCAAATAAAAATAAATAAATAAAGCATAAAAGTTTTTAATTTTGATGAAATTTATCTATTTTTTCTTGGTTTGTGCTTTTAGATGTCATATCGAAGAAACCACTGCCTAATCTAAGACTATAAAGATTTACACCTATGTTTTCTTCTAAGATTTTTATATGTTGAGATTTTATATTTAAAACTCTTTGATCCATTTTGAGTTAATTTTTATTTATAGTGCTAGGCAGCGTTCCAACTTTATTCTTTTGCATGTACCAGCTCCTGAGCCAGCCAGGAGACCCAAGAATTTATCTTTTGTTTATTTTTTAAAAGATTTTATTTATTTATTTGAGAGACCAAGAGAGCAAGCATGCACATGTAGGGGCGGGGCAGAGTTGGAGAAGCAGACTCCCTGCTGAGCAGGGAGCCCGTGCTGGGACTCCATCCCACGACTCTGAGATTATGACCTGAACCAAAGGCAGATGCTTAACCAACTTAGCAACCCAAGGGCACCCATGTTTTATTTTTTAAGTAAACTCTACCCCCAACATGGAGCTCAAACTTAGGACCCCAAGATCAAGAACAGCATGCTCTAAAACAAAAACAAAACAAAACAAAAAGAACAAAAAAGAGTACCATGCTCTAGCAGCTGGACCAGTTGGTAGAGCATGCAACTCTTATCTTGGGGTTGTGTGTTTGAGCTGCAGGTTGTTCGTAGAGATTGCTTAATGAAATTAAACAACAAAATACCAACCAATATTTTCCCCCAGAGAACTCATTTAGAAACAGGAGTAAGACAGTTAGGATATAGGCCCCTTATAGATAAAGATGTATAAACAAAGGGGTCCCCCAGGGATTGATGCTGAAACTTATCCCAAGTAACATTTTTAGAAATTATCTTGAAAAAACTATCTAGTGAAATCTTCTTTATTGGCAGATAACTCTATAGCAGTAGCTAGAAGTATGATGGTACAAAGTTGTGTGTTGAGAAATGTGGAAAATAGCTTCCATGTAGATAAAAATAAGGTAATGCAGTAATGGAAAAATAGTCCAAACTATAATTATCAGACGATGAGCTCTAAAGCTACCTGTTACAACATATAAGAAAAGGGTTTCGGAGTCCCTAGGCTTATCCTGAATACAGCTACAAAATGCAACAAAACGTTGTTATTATGAAAGCTCTGGAAACACAGAACACATTATCCTGCCCTTGTACAAACCAAAGTGTATCTGTACCTAGAAGAGAATGTGCAGCTGTGGTCATCACTGCACAAAAAAGGTAAAACAGATAAAGAAGGCCTATAAAGGTATCCAAAAAGACCAGAGGAGCTTCTGTATGCTTACAGATTTTAAAAAATAATACACAGGGATGCCTGGTTGGCTCAGTCGGTTAAGCATCTGCCTTCAGCTCAGGTCATGATCCCAGGGCTCCTTGCTCAGCGGGGAGCCTGCTTCTCCCTCTGCCTGCACACACTCCCCCTTTCTCTCTCCCCCTCTAGCAAATAAATAAATAATTTTTAAAAAAATTATAGATAGATAGGACACTTTAATGTAGAACAAAGAGGATGTGGGCACCTGGGTGGCTCAGTCGTTAAGCGTCTGCCTTCAGTTGAGGTCATGATCCCAGGGTCCTGGGATCAAGCCCTGCATTGGGCTTCCTGTTCAGCAGGAAGCCTGCTTCTCCCTCTCCCACTCCCTCTGCTTGTGTTTCCTCTCTCAGTGTATCTCTCTCTGTCAAATAAATAAAAATAAAATCTTAAAAAATAAATAAATAAAACAAAGAGGATGTGAAATGGTAAACACAGATTTCTGCATCAAACCTTAGAAATTATAAAGCAGTTAGAAGTCTAAAGAACCAATAATGTTTATTAAATTATTTTTTTAAGCCCAGATTTTAGAATCAGATAGAGGAATTTTATGTCAAAAAAACAAAGGTTGGGGGGAGAGAAAAGGAAAGGAAGGAAGGGAAGAAGGCTTTGAATTCTAGTACCAGGAGGCTTGGCTGTGACCAAGGGCATGTTACTTAATTTCTTCCAGCCTCACTTTTCCCAGCAGTAAATAACAACTAATTTAAAGAACTGTTGTGAGGAGAAATGTACACACTGTCTGGCACATAGTATACATTTACTACCCAGCAGCTACTGCTTTTATTAGGACAAATAAAAGGTAACAGTTCGGTAGTAACCAAATCCAGCATATAAAGTAATAAAACTCATTACAGAGGTGTACAGAGTACAAGAAAAAATAATTTACATAGTCTAGATAAATGCACATGTAACATTTCCATAAGAAATTCCTAAGACAAATTATGAAGTTTGGGCAAGACAGTCCTAAATTTTGAAGGTGACATTTTCATCCCTTTCCCATAAGCAGAATTTGGGGCTAGACAGATGATGTATCCAACCAAATATGCCATTTCCTAATTTATAACAACTGTTAACAAGTACTGAGCAATGGACCAAGTAATGATGTCATTTAATTCTTCTAATACCCTTTGAGGTATGTTCCGTATTTTATAGAAAAATTACACAGGTCTCTACTTTACACATTAGAAAACTGAGGCTGAGTCACTACCCAACATTTCATACAGAGCTAGTAAGTGAAAGAGCCTACATTTGAACTCAGATGGACTGACTCCAAAATCTACACTCATAACCACAGAACGATATTGTTTCCTAGTATGCAAGGCTTATTTGCTCTCCCGCTCCCTCTCAAATAAATAAATAAATAAATAGGGGCACCTAAGATGGCTCAGTCCCTTTGGCTTAGGTCATGATCTTGGCAACCTGGGATCGAGCCCCCAATCGGGCTCCCTGCTAGGTGAAAAGAGCCTGCTTCTCCCTCTTCCCCTCCCCTCCATCCCGCTTGTGTGCTCTCTCTCTCTCACATGTATAAAATCTAATAAGTAAATAAATAAACCCAATGAGGCCAACCTAGCCAAGATCACTGCCAGCTACTTAAATACAGAATAGCCAAAGCATGAACACTGAAACAACAGAAACTGATTAACATGGATGTGACAAACCTAATGAAGAAGGGAATCCTAAAAAACCCTAAACTATGGTCTCAGCTATGGTAAACAAAATGCAGAGAAAGAGAAACACATGTCAAAATGTTAAGTGGTACTGCACACCCGGGTAGCTCAGTCCGTTAGGTTAAATGTCTGACTCTTGGTTTCGACTCAGGTCATGATCTCAGGTTTCTGGGATCACTCAACGGGGAGCCTGCTTCTACCTCTGCCTGCCGTTCCCCTGCTTGTGCTCTGTCAAATAAATAAATAAAACAGTTTTTAAAATAAATAAATAGGGGCACCTGGGTGGATCAGTGGGTTAAGCCTCTCTGCCTTTGGCTCAGGTCATGATCTCAGGGTTCTGGAATGGAGGCTTGCATGGGGCTCTCTGCTCAGCAGGAAGCCTGCTTCCCCCTCTCTCTGCCTGCCTCTCTGCCTACTTCTGATCTCTGACAATAAATAAATAAATAAATAAATAATCTTTAAAAGTAAATTAATAAATGCTAACTGGTAGGATCATGGATGATTCTCATTCTCTGCTTCATACTTTTTAGATTTGGCAATTTAAAAAAAAACTTTTTATAAAGATTTTATTTATTTGTTTGACAGACAGAGATTACAAGTAGACAGAGAGGCAGGCAGAGAGAATAAGGGAAGCAGGCTCCCTGCTGAGCAGAAAGCCCGATGTGGGGCTTGATCCCAGGACCTGGGATCATGACCTAAGCCAAAGGTAGAGGCTTTAACCCACTGAGCCACCCAGGCGCCCCTAAAAAAAAAAAAAAAAAAAAAACAAAAAAACTTTTTTACAAAGAGCACTCGTTATTCTCATAAGTGGAAAAAGGTATAAATAAAAATAAATCTGAGGTAACTTTCACTCTTTATTCTGATTGTGTAATTTGTTGCAATGAGCATGTATTACTTTTGTAATTTCAAAGAGATTTTAAAAACAAATAAATCTAAGGTATTAGAAAAGGGAAGTAAATTACAAGCAAATACCAAAGTAAAAAAAAAAAAAAAGTAAGCAAATTAGAGGAGCGGCAGTTTGTTGGAAAGAACTCTAGATACACATCAAAACCCTGGGTTCACGGGCACCTGGGTGGTCCAGTGGTTTAAAGCCTCTGCCTTCTGCTCAGGTCATGGTCCCAGGGTCCTGGGATCAAGCCCTGCATCAGGCTCTCTGCTCCACTGGGAGCCTGCTTCCTCCTCTCCGCCTGCCTCTCCGCCTACTTGTAATCTCTGTCTGTCAAATAAATAAATAAAATCTTAAAAAAAAAACAAAACCCTGGGTTCATACTGACATACACATTAATTTGGATGAACCACAAAAACTGTAGACTGAACAGGAGAATTCAGACACAAAAGAGTGCGTATGGTCGGAGTCAAGAACAGGCAAAATTAATTTGTAACGGGATCGAGCCCCGCATCGGGCTCTCTGCTCAGTGGGGAGCCTGCTTCCCCCTCTCTCTCTGCCTGCCTCTCTGCCTACTTGTGATCTGTCAAATAAATAAATAAAATCTTTAAAAAAAAAAAAACTCATCTAATTATATACTTGTGCTTCTGTCCATTACACAATATGTAAACTATATCATTAAAAAATCTGATTAGGGAGCCTGGGTGGCTCAGTTCGGTTAAGTGACTGCCTTCAGCTCAAGTCTCCATCCCAGGGTCTGGGAATCCAGTCCCACTTAGGGCTCCCCCTGCTCTGCAGGAGCCTGCTTCTTCCTCTCCCTCTGCCTGCCACTTACCTCCCTGTGCTTTCTCTCTGTCAATCAAATAAAAATAAAATATTTTTTAAAATAAAATTAAAAATCCAATTAAGTCCAAATAAAGAAAAAAATCTCACTAAAAAAATAAAGGACAGAGGCCTATGGGTGGCTCAGTCAGTTAAGCATATGACTGAATTTCAGCTAAGGTCATGATTTCAGTGTCCTGGGATCAAGCCCCACTGGGGCTCTGTGCTCAATGTGGAGCCTCCTTCTCCCTCTCTCTCTCTCTGCCCTTCCCCACCCATGCCTTCAAGCATGCGCTCTGCTTTCTCTCAAATAAATAAAATCTTTTTTAAAATATTAAAAATAGGGATGTCTGGGTGGCTCAGTGGGTTAAATGCCTGATTTGGGCTCAGATCATAATCCCAGGGTCCTGGGCAGGCTCCCTGTTCAGCCCTCTGCCTGCCACTGCCCCCCTGCTTGTGTGCTCCCCCAGCTTGTATGTCCTCTCTGACAAATAATAAACAAACAAATAAATAAGTTGATTAGTTAATTAATTAATCAATTAATTAATTACAAAGTAAAAATAAAGGACAGAGCGCGGGGAGGATGGGTAAAATGGGTGAAGGGGAGTGAGAGATACAGGTTTCCAGATATGGAATGTATACATCACAGGGATGAAAGGTACGAGGTAGGGAATATAGTCAACTGTATTGCAATAGCCCTGTTACAATGACAGAAGGTAGTTATACCTGTAGTGAGCATGAAGTTACCCAATCATTATGCTGTACACTTGAAACTAACATTGTGTGTCAACTATACTTCACAGAGATAAATACATAGAGGCTGTAGAGTACAAAGAAGGGGGAAAAAAGACAGTGTTTGACTAAAATCTACTATTTATTAGTTGAGTGACTTAAAGGAAGTTACATAACCTTTCTGAGCTTGTTTACCTGTAAAATGTAGCTACTAATAGAACTTAAGATATCTTAAGTGCTGGGGAGTGATTGTAATGGTATATACCAAAGTGGGAGCACTGTGCTTTGCAATTTTTCATTGCAAATGAATGCTAAAGGAGTTTTAAAAGTAAAAAGGGACAAAATTGTTCTTCTACTTCTCACAATTCCACAAATGATTTTGGTATCAGGAATACTAGTCTTTAAAGACTATCAATATTCTACAAAGGGAAATTTAGAACAGAAAGGAACATCAATGGGCATGACCTAAGACTCTTTCTACATGTTAAACACAACTTCTCAAGATATTATTTTGGGGGCACCTGGGTGGCTCAGCTGGTTAAGCATCTGCCTTGGCTCAAGTCATGATTCCAGGGTCCTGGGATCAAGTCCTGCCATCAGGCTCCCTCCTCAGCGGGAAGTCTGCTTCTCTCTCTCAAAAATAAATAAGTAAAAATTTTAAAAAGAGAGAGAGAGAGAGAGAGCATTTTATACTGCTTTTTAGTACTTGCTACAATGATGGCATAATCAAGGGAGAAAAAGGTCTCACTTTTGAATACCCGAGAGTAAAAGAACTGTTATTTTATTATGTTGATTACAAAGTTTAAGTATCACCATAAGCCACATCATATATACATGTGTATATATGTATGTGTGCTTATACACACACATATTCACTCAAATTGGAACTAAGCTGAACCACTGCTTCTTTTCAAAAGGGCTTCTATATTCTAAAAATAAGAACCTTACTTCTGTTCAACCAGAATTAATCTTACAACAGAGTATGCTTCAGACTCATATTTTACCAGAAAAGAAAAACAGCTTGAAAAGTAGTATTACAGGCAAAGTTTAATAGCATCTCCCATCAACCTCAAACTAATTTTCTTTATTGGTGTGTAGAAATCATGAAGAGCAAATTTTTCTGAGATATTTCTACATCTGAACATTATTTCCTCTGCAAGCATTCAACAATTCTTGTTTCTATTCTTCTCTTTTCTAATTCAATTCTGTTTGGTTTCTAAGTTAAGAAGTGTGCTTCATTTGCATAAATGGTAACTATTCTGAGATACCATTCATAACTATACATTTGAATTCTCCAGAGTACCATTCACAACTTCAAATGGAACAGGAAAAAACTCATTCAACATCACTTTAATGGTGACTAAGACATGAATGATTATAATGTTATATTGTGGAGGATTGGTCAAAGGACAGTGAAGTCCCCAAATGTTACTACTAACTTGTAGTAACTTTATGAATGCCCCAAGGGAATAAGAACCATCACCTTGACCAATCTACCTATCACAAAAAAAAAATACTGAGCATAGAAAAATATGCCCATTAGCTTAACATAACTTTTTTAGAATTATAAAGATGCAGGGCCATCAAAAATTATCAAAGAAGAATCTTGACAAGTCCTGGCAAGTTTTCTACAAAACCAATACTAATTTTTCTCTAAGTGTTAAACTTTTCAGCTGTGAGCTTTTCTGAGAAAAAAATTTTTTTTAAGATTTTATTTATTTGTGAGAGAGAGAGAGAGAGCGAGCACAGGCAGACAGAGTGGCAGGCAGAGGCAGAGGGAGAAGCAGGCTCCCTGCCAAGCAAGGAGCCCGATGTGGGACTCGATCCCAGGACGCTGGGATCAAGACCTGAGCCAAAGGCAGCTGCTTAACCAACTGAGCCACCCAGGCGGCCCTCTGAGAAAATCTTTTATGCAAGGTAGTTAACAGTCTAGTAGTTCTTTACTCCACTAATCAGCGGTAGAAACTAAATTTACATAAATCTATATAAAAATTTCTGCTATCTATCTATACTGCTCTAATATATTTATTATTATTTTTTAAGATTTTATTTGGGGCGCCTGGGTGGCTCAGTTGGTTAAGCAGCTGCCTTTGGCTCAGGTCATGATCCCAGGGTCCTGGGTTCAAGTCCCACATTGGGCTCCTTCCTCAGCAGGTAGCCTGCTTCTCCCTCTCCCTCTGCTTGCCATTCCACCTGCTTGTGCTCTCACTCTCACTCTCTGTTTAAGTAAAAAATAAAATCTTAAAAAAAAAAAAAGATTTTATTTACTTACTTATTTGAGGGACACAAGCAGGGGGAGTAGGAGAGAGAGAAGCAGGGTTCCCGCTGAGGAAGAAGGGGCTCTGAGCAGGAAGCCAGATGCAGGACTTGATCCCAGGATCCTGGGATCATGACCCAGGGTCTACTTACATGCCATGATCATGACTTACAGGCACCCCTGCTCTAATATATTTAAACCAGATAAAATAAAATTTGAACAGAAAAAGAAAATAATGGGGCTACTTTAAAGCTGTCACTTCCTGGTTTCCCTCATTTTTTTAAGAGATTTTATTTATTGGGGCGCCTGGATGGCTCAGTTGGATAAGCCACTGCCTTTGGCTCAGGTTGTGATCCCAGAGTCCCAGGATGGAGCCCCGCATCTGGCTCCCAGCTCTGCAGGGAGTCTGCTTCTCCCTCTGACCTTCTCCCTTCTCATGCTCTCTCTCACTCTCTAAGTAAATAAATAAAATCTTAAAAAAAAAAAAATGTATTTTATTTCTTTGAAAGAGAGTAAGCAAGGTACCCACCCAGGTACCTCTAAAGATTTTATTTGTTTGCCAGAAAGAAAGAGAGAAATAGTGAGAGAGTACAAGCAGCTGGAGCAGCAGGCAAAGGGAGAAGCAGACTCCCCGTTGAGCAGGGGGCCCAATGCAGGACTCAATCCCAGAACCCTGAGATCATGACCTGAGCCAAAGGCAGACACTTAACTGACTGAGCCACCCAGGCACCCCTCATTTTTCTTTCTTATCTTATCCAAATCTTATCCATTTTTCTTTCTTACCCAAAGTCATAAACAAGAGATTGTGTAACTAGAAAGAAGGAATAAAAGGAGAGCGTATACCTAAGAACATCTACATTTACTTCACTCTATGATTCCACCGCCCCTACCATCTATATAGCAGTTCTCAACAGGGGGCAACTGTGCCCCTTGAGAGACATTTCACAACATCTGGAGACATTTTTGGTTGACAGAGATAGTGAGAAGAGCGTACTAATGGGTAGTGAGTAAAGACCAGGGATACTGCTAAACATCCCACAACGCACAGGATAGCCCTCCACAATGATAGATGATCCAGCCCAAAATGTAAATAGTGTCAAGGCTGAGAAAGACCCCAAGGCCTAAGAAAGACCTCTCAGAATATACTTAATAAATGTCTGCTGATCTGAACTGAAAAGACTATGAATTGGAAGAAAAGCAAAACTTACAAGAACAAAGTAGAAGACAAAGGCCATGACTTAAGCATTATTAGTATCTACTAAGCCTTTACTGCATGTTGAGCACCAGTCCTATCAAAAATGAACAATTCAGCCCTGCTCTTAAGGAGTTCACAGTCAGGCAGAGTGAAGAGTTTGTAATTTGTCTAATATCAGATTTGACAATCTGACATAGAGATTTGACAATCTGATATACAAAGAAGAAAAGAGGAGAGCCTGAGTGGCTTAGTCGGTTAAGCATCTGCCTTTGGCTCAGGTCATGATCCAAAACCTTGGGATCAAGCCCAAGTCAGGCTCTCTGATCAGTGGGGAGTTGGCTACTCCATCTCCTTCTGCCCCTTACCCTGCTCAAGCTCTCTCATGTGTGCACTCTCTCACAAATAAATAAAATCTTAAAAAAGTAGATGCGCCTGGGTGGCTCAGGCCCCGCATCCCGCTCCCTGATCAGGGGGAAGCCTGCTTCTCCCTCTTGGAGCAGTCCCCCTGCTGTGTTCCCTCTCTCTCTCTCTCTCTGTCAAATAAATAAATAAAATCTTTAAAAAAGAAATTTTTTCATTTGAGAGAGATACAGAGACAGAGAGAGAGAGCACAAGCAGAGGGAGAGGGAGAAGCAGACTCCACATGGAGCTGGGAGCCTACATGGGGCTTGATCCCAGGACCTAGAGATCATGACCTGAGCCGAAGGCAGACGCTTAACCATCTGAGCCACCCAGGTGACCCGAGAAATTTTTTTATTAAAAAAAAAAAAAAAAAAAAAGGAGGGACGCCTGGATGGCTCAGAAGGTTAAGTGTTTGCCTTTGGCTCAGGTCATGATCCCAGTACCGCATCGAGCTCCCTGCTCAGTAGTAAGTCTGCTTCTCCCTCTGCCTGCCGCTTCCCCTGCTTGTACTCTCACACTCTCGCTCTGTCTCTCTGGCAAATAAATAAACAAAATATTTATTTTTTATTTTTATTTTTTTTTAAAGATTTTATTTATTTATTTGTTAGAGAGAGAGAGAGAGCGAGCACAGGCAGACAGAGTGGTAGGCAGAGGCAGAGGGAGAAGCAGGCTCCCTGCCGAGCAAGGAGCCCGATGTGGGGACTCTGTGGGACTCGATCCCAGGACACTGGGATCATGACCTGAGCCAAAGGCAGCTGAGCCACCCAGCTGAGCCACCCAGGCATCCCAATAAACAAAATATTTAAAAATGAAAATAAAAGGAGAGAACATACAAAGGAGTCACTCAATTTTCCCTCAGCAGGCTTCATGGAAGAGATGACATCTTAGTTCAGTTCAGAAGAGCAGGAAGTATCTTATTTCATAGCTTATGAGCCTCTTCCCAAATAAAGAACCATTCATTTCTTCAGTCAACAAAAAACAACCCCCACCCAAATCCCAAACAATTACTGTACTTTGCACCTATTCTCAGTTTAGCAACTGTCACCCTCATCAGTCTTACTAAGTAAAACCACTACCCCAGAAATAAAACTTTAGTTGCCTGCAGACACAGACTCTGTCTAATCCTGCCTAAGTCACAAAATCACAGCCTACCAACTAACTGGCAATGATCTAACTATGGGTCCACATCTACCAACTGCGTCAGTATCTTAAAAAGCTATTTTGCTGGGATGCTTGGGAAGCTCAGTTCGTTAAGAATGTTAACTTTGGGTGTTAACTGGGTGGCTCAGTTGGTTAGGCGACTGCCTTTGGCTCAGGTCATGATCTTGGAGTCCTGGGATCAAGTCCCACATTGGGCTCCCTGCTTGGCAGAGAGTCTTCTTCTCCCGCTGACCTCTCTCCTCTCATGCTCTCTCTCTCTAATGAATAAATAAAATCTTTATTTTTTTTAAGATTTTATTTATTTATTTGACAAAGATCACAGGCAGGCAGAGAGGCAGGCAGAGAGAGAGAGGAGGAAGCAGGCTCCCCGCTGAGCAGAGAGCCTGATGCGGGGCTTGATCCCAGGACCCTGGGATCATAACCTGAGCCGAAGGCAGAGGCTTTAACCCACTGAGCCACCCAGGCGACCCTAAATAAAATCTTAAAAAACAAAACAAAACAAAACAAAAGAATGTAGGGGCTCAGCATGGGGTCTGTTTGTTCTTCTCCCTCTGCTCCTACCCCCCATTCTCTCTCTCTTTAAAATAATAAATAACAATTTTTTAAGAAGTAATCAATAGGGTGCCTGGGTATCTCAGTTGGCTAACCGACTGCCTTCGGCTCAGGTCATGATCCTGGAGTCCTGGGATTGAGTCCTGCATCCCCAGATCCATGGGGAGTCAGCTTCTCCCTCTATCCTTCTCCCCTTCATGCTCTCTCTCTCTCTCAAATAAATAAACAAAATCTTTAAAAAAAAAGTAACCAATATATATTTATTGAGCACCTACATTATGCTTATGTCAATGGTTCTCACCCCTCACTGGGTACTGACATCAGAGCTCCCAACACAGATATGAATATGTCTTAATGGTAAATTCTATTGCAAGATAAGTTTGATACATTACAGAATACAAAAGAAGTACAAGACATAGTCAGTTCCCATCTTGAAGGGCTCATCCACAATCACAACAGGATAATTTGAAAAAAGATGTTAGTCTACCAACTATAGTCCTTTTGCAATACTATCAGTGCTTATAAAATAGAAGAAACTGGGGTAGTCTGGATATAAATTGCTCCTATCACCTAGTCCAGTCGTACACCGAATCCACCTGCAACTCCTGATATGCTGTTCTATACCCTTTCTATCTCCTAGACAGTAAAAGTATCATTCTCAGGACTATGGAGACATCCCAAATAGAATGAACGGAGGCCCACAAATCAGGAAGCTACAAGGTAACCTGAAGGCCAGAATCTCTCAAATTCATGCCATCATGGGGCTTCTCCTTTTTTTTTTTTTTTAATTTTTATCTACTTATTTGTGAGAGAGAGAGAGAGAGAGAGTGAGTGTATGTAGTGAGAGAGAGAGAGAGAGAGAGACAGCCAGCATGAGAAGGGAGAGGAGCAGAGGGAGAAGCAGGCTCTTTGCTAGGCAAGGAGCCTGATGGGGGAACTCGATTCCAGGACCCTGGGATCATGACCCCAAGCCAAAGGCAGAGGCTCAACTGCCTGAGCCACCCAGGTATCCCATGGGGCCTCCTTTAAAGAGAAGAAATACTTCTTTAACCTCCAACACGACCAGTGTACCTCACTGTATAGTAAGAATAAGAGTAAAGAATAGAGATTGTTTTAGATTTTATTTATGTATTTGGGAAAGCCAGACCCAGAGCAGGGTGAAGGGCAGAGAGAGAAGCAGACTTCTTACTGAGCAGG
The DNA here is from genome assembly GCA_003697995.1 of Taxidea taxus jeffersonii. Classification (NCBI taxonomy): domain Eukaryota; kingdom Metazoa; phylum Chordata; class Mammalia; order Carnivora; family Mustelidae; genus Taxidea; species Taxidea taxus. Next base: position 10,782 of record RCUC01149064.1, on the reverse strand, counting down.
GAACCTGATGCGAGGCTCAATCCCAGGACTCCAAGATGATGACCTCAGCCAAAGGCAGACACTTAACCGACTGAGACACCCAGGCACTCCAAGAATAGTTTTTTAATTTGCTCTTAGAAGATCTGGCCATTTAAAGAAATCACCCAAATTCATAAGGCTGGTAAATTCAAATTTCCTATATAACATACACTTAAAATAAAAATACTCTAAATTAAATACATTTTAGTAAACTCCTTACCAAGATATCCAAATTGTGGAAGCCTCAAAAATTAAAAATTAAAAATATTGTTAAGTAAACTCTACCCCCAAAGTGGGGCTTGAACTCACACTCCCATGATCAAGCATCACATACTCTACTGACTGAGCCATCTAGGCATCCCCAAAATTAAAAATTTTTCAGTTGGTAGAGGATGCAATTTTTTTTTTTTTTTTATTTGACAGACAGAGATCACAAGTAGGCAGAAAGGCAGGCAAAGAAAGAGGGAGAAGCAGGCTCCCCGCTGAGCAGAGAGCCCGATGCGGGCCTCAATCCCAGGACCCTGAGATCACGACCTGAGCCAAAGGCAGAGGCTTTAACCCACTGAGCCACCCAGGCGCCCGAGGATGCAATTCTTGATCTTGGGGATGGGAATTCAAGCCCCACATTGGGCACAGAGCTTACTTTAAAAAAAAAAAAAAACAACTTACTTCAACCTAAATGCTACCCAGCAATGATGGTCCTCATACTAAAGACCATCCTGAAGAGACCATGAGCTTTCAATTCTGCACACATAAACCTACAGATCCTCACCTGATTAGTCTCTCTCTGAATCACACAGAAAAAGGTATAATTCTCTTGTTACACAAAAACTGGTGAGCACAAGATCCTATAAATTATTTTTTTAGGGGTGCCTGGGTGGCTCAGTTGTTAAGCGTCTACTTTCGGCTCAGGTCATGATCCCAGGGTACTGGGATGGAGCCCTGTGTTGGGCTCCCTGCTCAGTGGGAAGCCTGCTTCTCCCTCTCCCACTCCCCCTGCTTGTGTTCCCTCTCTCTCTGTCTCTCTCTCTCTCTCTCCCCGTCAAAAAACAAATAAAATATTTAAAATAAATCAATAATAAATTACTGTTTTAAAAAGAGGCATGGAGGGGCGCCTGGGTGGCTCAGTGGGTTAAAGCCATGTACTATATTCCTTTTCTAAAATCCCAAAAACTCTATATTCAAAAAACATCTGGTCCCATGAACTGTTGTGAGGGGTTTTGTTTTGTTTGTTTGTTTTGGCCCCAAGGTACTATAGACTGATATGCTAATTAAGATTAAGTCTTTTTTTTTTTTAAGATTATCTATTTATTTATTTATTTGACAGAGAGAGAGAGATCACAAGTAGGCAGAGAGGCAGGCAGAGAGAGGGGGAAGCAGGCTCCCTGCTGAGCAGAGAGCCCGATGCAGGACTCATCCCAGGACCCTGAGATCATGACATGGGCTGAAGGCAGAGGCTTAACCCACTGAGCCACCCAGGTGCCCAAGACTAAGTCTTATACAGAAAATGTAACTAATATAGAGAAAGAAGGTAGATCTTCAGATCAATTCAATGCCTTAACAACTATTCACACATACACAATCCTGTAAAACAAAGCATTAACAAGATTTTTAACAAATGCAAAACTCAAACATACCCTTACATATTTTTTCAAGCGATGGTGGTATTTGCACCATCCAGTACCTAGATCAATTCTTCTTAGATTGAAATTCACTAATTTAAATCAGACAGACAGTCTGTTAAGACAGACCAAAAGATGGCAATTGGCAATTAAGTTGAGAAAAAGAATCATCCACTGGTAAATTAAAAACTCAGCAAAATGTCCTGATTTTTAAGAAATTTATCTCGGAGGGTTTCATACCTAAAATTATCATTCTAGGGACGCCTGGGTGGCTCAGTCAGTTAAGTGTCTGCCTTGGGCTGGGGTCATGATCCCAGTGTCCTGGGTCCTGTGCACAGGCCTTGGCTCAGCCGGGAGCCTGCTTCTCCCTCTGCCTGCCACTCCCTCTGGTCGTGCTCTATCTCAAATAAGTTTAAAAAAAAAAAAAATTATAAATAAATAAATAAATAAAAGTAACATTCTAGAATATAATTTCTCAACTTTGAACAAATTACAATTGACTTTTTCTGTGAAAGCAGGGCCCTGGACAGGGATAGCAACAGAAACAGCTCTTAAAGATATCTGAATTGGAAGAAGAGTTTCACAGGTCTTTCCTTCCTTCCTCCTTCAGTTGCTGCTTTTCTGGTTTTAGAATTTCAAACAAAGAAATACATATTGGCTCCACTGCTAAGAAACGCCCTCTTTCTCAGCAACTTCCTCTTCCAATTTTCTTCCCTACCATTGACAATGAGAACAATACTCACTGCCTGTCCTACCATTTTGATTAACCAAAAGCTGAGGCTTAGAAAAATTAAGGGCTACAATTTATCATATCCAACTACTAGTCTCTGACTCCAGATCCACAACCTTCACTCATCTAGAAGTCAGATAACAGGGAACACAAGGAAAGGAAGGAACATTATGCTGCATCACAGGCAGGATACTGAAACTTTCGTTCCAGGAATCCAAAGAAATTTGAACAAATGGGAAATTTCTCTCATCCTGAGAAAATTCAGGGAGGAGAAAAAGTTACTGGGCTGGCTCCCCTCTGAACCAAGAGTCAAATCTATACACCAACAGTTGGTGAACTTTTACAAGCCACCCACTCAAGATTCAAACTGAGTTCTTTGAGGTTCTGACAACTTTAAAGTAATTTTTACAATTTAGAAACGGTCCTTTCCAACTCACAGACTGAAAAAAGGGAATGCACTTATAATTAGCCATCCAGAGTTCAAGGTCCAGCCTGTCTCCATGCCAGAGGTCAATTCAAGTGTCTGGGACCAGACCTCTCCCTCCATTTGTGACACAGCAAACTTCTTTTAAATGGACAATGACTTCCCCCTTGTCTGATGATTCTCAAAGGAAACCACCTTAGGGTTGGTTGGTAAGCTTTGTGTGACCTTGGACTAGTTACTGGATTTCTCTGAAACTCGGTTTCCTTAAGTGTAAATTCCCAAGAGCGGCTGTAAAAATTAAGAACATAAGCCTAAACAAGGGCTGGCACATAGTAGGAGCACCATAAATGCTTCCCCTCCCACTCCTAACCTTCCTGAATTTTTTCGGGCCTAACTTTCAATCATTACCCCAAGAGGTTCCAAGGATGCTTTCCTCTCCTCCCATGCTATGGAGCCCCAGTGTATAAAACTTTGCCATTTCAAAGGCTCTAGGACCCTAGAGGACCAAGACAAGCAGAGTCTACCGAATCATAGTCTGGGGTCCATCCAGCCTTCATGGAAGAGCCCCCTTAGCCAACTCGCCTCCTTACCCTGCAGAACCATCCTACACACATACATACATACATACATACGTACATACACACACGTACGTACACACAATCCTCTCCGCCACTCCTCGACTCAGGAGGCCACGGATATCAAAGAGCACTACAATTCCTTCATGGCCCCGCTTTGGAAACTAAAGCTCCACCTGGAAAACAACTTGCCCGAGATCTCCGAGAACATCTGAGATCCAACTCATGTACAACTGCCTGCAAAGCCTTCGTTTTACAAGCAGGGAAACTGAAGCCCAAAGAGGAAAGTGACTTGCCCAAGGTCACACAGCAAGTCAGTGCCAGCGCCAGGCCAGGATGGGGGCACTTTCGCAGCCTCACAGATTCGCGGGCCCCTCCAAGTCTCCGAGGGGATCTCCAGGACACCTCCTCCCTGGGGAGGGGAGTGTAGAATAAGAGGCCACCCCGCGCTGACCGCTCCCCCGGCCACTGCCGGTCTGCGGCAGAAGGTGCACCACCCACTCCCCCGGGACCCCGCGAGGCTCGAGGCAGGGGGTGGGGGGGTGGCGGCGCGGCCGGGCCCGGCGCCTCACGGCGGTGCCCGCCCGCGGGGACTTGTTGCTCACCTGGTCTCGTGCGGTCGCCCTCAGCGACAGAGAGGCCTACCAGCCGCCCTTCTCCGCACGGGGTCTGTTCCGGTGGGCCGCCTCCGGGGATGCCACACAGCCAAACCCCCCTCAGCGCGCTACGCCCCCAGCCGCGCTCACCCGGCCCGCGTCCGCCATTACGCGATTCCCCGCCCTGGGACACAGCCACACCCCGCCAACGGCCCTGATTGGCTCTCTGCCCCACCCTCCTGGGGCTTTCGGGCATTCCATTGGCCCGAGTGGAATGCCAGTTAAATAGCTACGCAAAAGACGTACTCAAGGGTACAGTCTGGGGAGCTCCACCCGAGCTACTTCCGCAATCGGAGTAAACAGCGAGAGGGAAAACCAAGTGAAGTGGGGGTGGAGATTAAATTGAATCAACTCCTAAATTCACGGTAGGAAAATCCTACCTAAGAAAGTCTAAAAACTCCTACATAGTGTATTGAAATATGGATTTCACTTGTTAGGGTTCAAACAACCGGGGCTTTTGGTGGAAGGAAGGGTCCAAACCCATGAACTTTCTGTGGCTACCCCTCAAGATGCAGATAGTTTTGCCCGGGTCTCGGGCCTGACCGAAAGTAGGGTGGGGAGAGTGAGTCACAGGCTCTGGCCCGCTGCTAAATGATTCTTCCGGGGCGAGGTCCGGGGTCCTGGGACGGGGAGCTGATTCTGAAAGGCCGAGCTCAGGTGAGCGAGACCCTGGTCAGGCGTCACCTCATTCTGCGACCTCAGACGACTTCCTGAACTTATCTGGGTCTCGGTTTGTCCTTCTGCAAAACAGGAGTAGCCCTGTCGGCCTCATGTCCTGGCGTTTTGAAGCTACACGCCTGAGTTGGGTATGTGTGCGCCTTGTTGATTATAAAAGGCTGCAGCTGGATACCATTTGACAAATTCACAAGTTAGCGAAAATCTCTCATTTAGTTCTTTTGAGCAACTCTGTAAGGCGGATATTTTCTTCGTTTTGCAGGAGAGAAAACTGAAAACTCCGTCACCCAAGGAATTTGAAACAACCCTAGGACTCAAACTTGTAACTTTTGTCTTCCATTTCTGTATCTCTCCTTCCAGGCCTGGTGTCCCCTGAGAAAGACGTTCCTCCACCAACCCTTTAGCATGCGGGGAGTGTTGTGAGAGTGCCAGGCCAGTTCCCCTCTCTCCAGTCACCCTAGGCCCCAGCTGTTTCTAGGGTCCTAGGAATCAGGAGGTGAGTAAGGGATGACAGGTGGGTCAGCAACCCATACAGAATCCCAAACAAGGACACGGGCAGTGACACCATTGTGGGCCCTCAGCAGGGCAGCCTCCATGCCAAGACTTAAATCCAGGTCTCTTTGCTCTCAGAACAGGGCTCTTTTCATTACAGGATTGTTTTTCCCAGAAGGGCTGCCTTGGCTCTAATTCCTAGTCCTTTTCCCTCTCTGGAAAGGAAGGAGGCCAAGATGGGAGGGGGAGGAGGAGCAGTCTAAGCCTTTAGAAGGGCGGTGACCACCAAGTGCATGGTGCTGAAGGAGCCTCAGTGCTGGCTGAGTCAGTGACCTCCAGGCTCAAATTGGGACATGTGGTCTGACAACCAGTGACTATTTAAATCGTGACTGTGGCCGTTGGGTGCTGGGAGGCAGCAGGTGCTCTGCAGAAGTCAGTGGCTTTGGGTTAGCCTGACCTGAAATTGAATCCAAGCTCCACCACTTTCTAACTTTTTGAGCCTCACTTATGTCTTCTCTAAAATGGGGACAACAGGGTGTCTGGGTGACTCAGTCGGTTAGGCATCTGCCTTCAGCTCAGGTCATGATCTGGGGGTTCTGGGATCCAGCCCTGCATGGGGCTCCTTGCTCAGCAGGGAGCCTGCTTCTCCCCCTCCCTCTGCCTGAGGCACCCCCCTGCTTGTGCTCCCTCTCTCTGTGTCAAATAAATAAAATATTTTAAAAATTTTATATATATATATATATATCCACATCAGTGCCAAAAAACATGTATATCTACATCCCTGCTAAAAAAATTTAAATTAGGGGTGCCTGGGTGGCTCAGTGGGTTAAAGCCTCTGCCTTTGGCTCAGGTCATGATCTCAGGGCCCTGGGATGGAGCCCCCCATCGGGCTCTCTGCTCAGCGGGGAGCCTGCTTCCTCCTCTCTCCGCCTGCCTCTGCCTACTTGTGGTCTCTATCAAATAAATAAATAAAATCTTTAAAAAAAAATTTTTTTAGGGGCGCCTGGGTGGCTCAGTGGGTTAAAGCCTCTGCCTTCAGCTCGGGTCATGATCCCAGTGTCCTGGGATCGAGCCCTACGTCGGGCTCTCTACTCCACAGAGAGCCTGCTTCCTCCTCTCTCTCCCTGCCTGCCTCTCTATTTGTGATCTCTGTCAAATAAATAAATAAAATCTTTAAAAAAAATTTTTTTTTAATTAAAATTTTAAAAATAAGATGGGGACAGCAGGGCAGTTGTGAGGATTCAGTGAATTAATTGTGAAATTAATGAGTCATGTGTATAAAGTACCTGCTAGTTATCTATTCATTCATTCATGGATTCATCTATTCAGTACAAAATTACTAAGTACCGGGGTGCCTGGCTGGCTCAGTCGGTAGATCATATGACTCTCGATTTTAGAGTCAGTAAGTTCAAGACCTATGTTGGGTATAGAGTTAACTTTATAAAAAAAAATTATTGGGGCGCCTGGGTGGCTCAGTGGGTAAAAGCCTCTGCCTTCCGCTCAGGTCATAATCCCAGGGTCCTGGGATCGAGCCCCACATCGAGCTCTCTGCTCAGCGGGGAGCCTGCTTCCCCCTCTCTCTCTGCCTGCCTCTGCCTACTTGTGCTGTCAAATAAATAAATAAAATCTTAAAAAATAAAATTATTAAGCACTGACTATGGATAGGCAGCCTGGCAGTGGTACCGCTACAATGGTGGGCAAAACAGACCCTCATGGAGCTTAGAGTTTAGTGAGGAAGTAAGTCATAAAACAAATGACCAGATAAATCAAAATAGAGTTAGAAACTGGTAAGGAACAAGAAGGCAAAGTACAAGGTGTTTATGAGAATGAATGTTGGGATGGGGTGGGGCCAGAAGAGGCTTCCTGCAGAGGTGATATCTCGGGGTGAGTTGGTGAATGGGGGTGAACCAGGCAGCAGGTCTTTGGAAGAAGAATTGCAGGCCAGGAGAAAGGCATCCAGGCCAGTTGGAATAGGTGGAAATGAGGAGGGAGGGCAGAGCTCATGCAGGGGCCTAAACAAATTAGCTGTTACAGGGGAGGAAACCTGACTTTGAAATGAGGCTCATTTCCAAGAGTCTGTGTACTTTTCTGGTAGGCTCTGAATGCAGGCTTTGAGGCCAAACCATGGTTTGCATCCTGGCTCTGCCATCTCACTTCAGACTGTGTGACCTTGTCCAGTCACCACACCTCTCTGTGCCTCATCTCCTTTTCTAAGAAATGAGGATAATGATAAAATGTCATGGGGGGCAGTGAGGACTCAATGTGGAATGTGTCTAAAGCATTCCGGCACACAGAAGGCCCTCCATAAAAGGTGCTCATTCTTCCCACCATGGAGGGAGGTGAGCCCGAGGCAGCAGATCCATCAGGTAAGTTTGGGAGAGAGCTGATGGAAGCATCCATACACTGGGCAAGTTGTCATCTGACTTTAATTGTTTTGCGAGACTTTGAAGCCAGGCAAGCCTGGCTTCAGATCACAGCTATAGCACTTTCTAGCAGTGTGACCTTGAGCAAGTGACTTTGCCTCTGTGAGCCTCGGTTTCTTTATCCATAAAATGGGAACCATAATTGCTTTTATCTCCCAGAACTGTGAAAGCTAAATGAGATAATAAATGCAAAGCACTGGGGCACCTGGGTGGCTCAGTTGGTTAAGCGACTGCCTTCCGCTCAGGTCATGATCCTGGAGTCCCGGGATAGAGTCCCACATCAGGCTCCTGCTGACCTCTCTCCCCATGCTCTCTCTCTCTCTCATTAATAAATAAATAAAATCTTTAAACAAACAAATTTAAAAAAATAAATAAATACATGCAAAGCACTTCACACAATGATTGGCACATGGTAAGCAGCTGTTGAATATTAACTTTAATAGTATTATTGTCAGGACGCCTGGGTGGCTCAGTTGGTTAAGCGGCTGCCCTCGGCTCAGGTCATGATCCCAGCTTCCGGGGATCGACTCCCATATCTCCCATATCGGGCTCCTTGCTCAGCAGGGAGCCTGCTTCTCCCTCTGCCTCTGTCTGCCTGTGCTCACTCTGACAAATAAATAAATAAAATCTTTTTAAAAAATAGTATTATTGTCATTAACTCTATAGTAATTTAATAATAATTATTATTGTCGATATCAGCATTACCACCTGTCCTAGGTAAGATTTTGGAGCTTTGCTTGAAGGTTGTCTGGCAACAAAAGCCATAGTTTCTCCTTTTAGGCAACGGACATAGGCAAGTTGCTTTCTGAGGGGATGGTGCTGAACACTTGAGGAGTCCTATTAATAAGCACTAACACGGAGCATTTCCTATGTGTCAAGCACATGCTAAGTGCTGTGCATGCATTAACTTATAAATCCTACTAGTAGCCCTATGAGTGAGGTCCTGTCATTACCATCATTTTACAAATGAGACAAAAGAAGCACTAAGAGGTTAAATGACTTGCCCAAGGCCACCCAGTCAGCAGGCAGCACAGCTGGAATTCGAACCCAGCCTCTGAACAAAAATGGACTTACTGCGCTTGAGGGTAAGCCCTCCCTCTTCTACCCAAACAGCTCTGAGGAGGAGTTATCACCCCCAGAGGGATGACATTATCCACTGCCAGTAGCCAAGTCCCAGGCTCTGAAGGCCAAACCCGTTCCTTTCCCACCAGTTCTGAAAAGTAAGCCCTGCCTGTTTGTTCCCTGCCCTCCGAGACAGCTTAGAGCAGGAAACAGACCCTCTCCCACTGCAAGGGAAAGCAAAAAGTCATTTAGAGTCTGAGTCCCAACAGTCTTGGCCAAGTCACACCCCCTGTCTGAGCCTCAGTTTCCTTATCTATGAAATAGGGATGATAGCAGCTTACTTATAGGGCTGTTGTGAGGAGCAGAAAGAAAAAGGCCTGCGTAAACTACAAAGTGCTGTCAGCACAGGCAGGCCTCTCATTGTTGCTATGGGGATGGCAAACACCCTGGGGAAAGCAGCCTAAACCAGTACAGCTGGCAAAATTGCCATCTCTAGAAAAAGTCCTGGGTTTGAGTCCAGGATCTGCCTGTTACACCCTGTGTGACCTTGAGCAAGTTATAAAACCTGGCTGAGCCTCAGTTTTCTCATCCGTAAAATGGAGTGAGTAATACCAATTGTGCCACTAGGGAGAAAAACACTGAGGGAATGCATAAAAAGCCATGAACCAATTCCTGGTACAGAGCTGGCAGAACCCAGTGTGTTAAGGGAAGAAACAAAGCACAAGGACCATGAAGAATCACAGTGACCCCTCTTCACCACCCCTGGTTGAGGGGAAGTAGATGGAGACCAGTGTGTTCAGAGCCCAGGACAGTCTGCAGCCTCTTCCCTACCTCTAGCTTCATCAGCTCTTGCTAAGTCCACTGCATCTCTCCCTCTCTCTCTCTCTCCTTCTAGTCAAACAAGTTCTTCTCCACTGAGCAATCCCAGGGGGCCCTGAACCTCAGTTCCAGCCAAGCTCACAGGCTTTCCCCGCCTCCACATCCTTAATCCACAGCCTTTGCATTTGCCATTCCTTCCACCTGGAATGCTCTCTCCTCCCAGAGCGCTTGTGATGGGGAGAGGGGGGTGCTGAAGGGAAAGGATCTGGAATGATGCTCCCCTTCCTCCTCACTTCACTCCCCTACATCTCCCACGCTGCATGCCTGACCTCCCCCCCTCCCAGCGTAGGGGGGTGAAGCAGCATCAGGAGGGGGAGGAAGAGGGGGAGGACTCCGTGAAGGGCCCTCTGTGGGGTTTTTCACCTGCTCAGAAGAGGCAGACGGAAATGAAAGCTCTAGAAAAAAAAATGCCTGCCGCTCTGCTCCGGAGGCCGCAGCTCAGGGAAGCCTCCCTGCCTTCCCACTGTGCCATCTTCTCTTCCTCCCCCTCCTCCTGCAGGCAGGTGCCACAGTCAAGGAACATGGGTGGGCGGCAGGCCAGGGAGACGTGGGTTCAAATCCCACTCCTGTCCCTTACCCAGAGGCTGGCCTGGCCTTAGCCAGTACCTTTGGGCCCCACACACCTCATTTCTCGGTAAAAGGACAAACAGCCCTGCCTCTCAGGCGGCTGTGAGGGCTAAGTGAGGTGCCAGATGAAAATGCCCGGCACAGCTGAGGTGCCAGGTGATAGGGCAAACTCACAAGCGCCATGCGGGCCCAGCCCAGCTCTCAGCACCTTGCAGATACTCGCCAATTGAATTTCCGATAAGGTAGGTATCCTTACTCTCCCCCTTTCAACAGATGAGGAAACAGGCACAGAGAGATGATCTACCTTGTCCAAGGTCACACAGCCAGTGAGAGGCAGAGCTTCATCTCCGTTCCTGCCCATAACACTACGGTACGCTCAATACTGGCTGTCAGGAGTATTGTTGCTCTGATTTGTTTTCATCGGTGTTGACTCTGTGCCCTCAGTGAGTACATGTTATTCTTCCCCCACATTCAAAATCTTGCCTGAATTTTCCCTCCGTCATGACATCCTCCAGGTTGTTCCTTTAAAGAGCATATATTGCTCTCTCCTCTGGCCAGGCCAACCCAGGGCTCTAGGGACCAGTGATACATCCACTGAGTCTCTGTTTTTCAGCAGCTCCCAATCTGGTGGGGAAGAAAATACATACATTAAAAAAAAA
>RCUC01149063.1:0-23004 GCA_003697995.1 Taxidea taxus jeffersonii | reverse complement strand
TTCCTCTTTCCTCTATAAGAGAGTGTCCCTGTCGTTTATTCCCCGGACTTGCTAGCGGGTTTGCCAAAGACTGTGTCTGGGATTGTAATTCTCTGCTATTTTTGAATAAAGACGTTTTGCTGGTAAAATATCAGGAAGTTATATTTTTAAGGTTGACAGTATGGGGATAGAAACAGCATAGTTCTTACTTTACAATGTACTTGTAGCACCTGGATGGCTCTGTGGGTTAAGTGGCAGACTCTCGATTTTGGCTCAGCTCATGATCTTGGGGTGCTGGGATTAAGCCGGGAGTTGAGCTCTGTGCTCAGTGGGGAGTCTGCTTGAGGATTCTCTATTCTCTCCTCTCCTCTGCCTCTGCCGCCTGCTCCTGCTCTCTTCCTCTCTCTGTAAAATACATAAATAAATATATTTTTTAAAGATTTTATTTATTTGTTTGACAAAGAGAGAGGGAGAGCGCACAAGCAGAGGAAGGGGGGTGGTGCAGAGAAGCAGGCTTCTCCATGAGCTGGGAGCCCCATGCGCGGGCTCCATCCCAGGACCCTGGGATAGTGACTTGAACCAAAGGCAGACGCTTAACTGACTGAGCCACCCAAGCACGCCAATAAATAAATCTTTTAAAGTAAATAAAAAGTAAATAAAATGTCCCCATTTGTAAAAGAGGGAGTACTTGTTCTTATTTAACAAATGTTTCATTTCTTTAATTAGTGATGACAAGGTTAGTGTAAAATAATGACTCCTAACTCTCCCTTTTTTTCATTCTCGTCTGCCTGGGAAGAGGGAGAGCTTAGAGATGCTGTGGTCTGACTGTGTAGGTGGGAGTCCTACTTCCTCTACCTATGATTTGTGTGACCTTGGCAAGCCTCAGTTTCCCCATTTACCCAAAGTGGATAATGGTTGCACTTTCTGGCTAGCATTGTTATGAGGATGAAATCAGTGAATCCCTGTCAAGTGATTTTAGAACAGTACTTACCATGGGTTAAAGATTCAATAAATGCTAGCTGCTACTGTCGTCACTCCTCAGTTCTGAACAATGTTTGGACCCACGACTTAGTGAATGACTCTCATGGCAAACTTGGTGCTGTTTCACTGCAGCTTGTGTTGAGAGCGAGTCTAAGAATATTTACTGAAAGCTGTAATTCTAAACCCTGAAGGACCCCAAGGCATTAGCAAAGACTGTGGGAAATTTGTAGCGGACACCAGAGAATCACTGCTTTCACTTACATGATTATTGCTTCACCAGCCTTTTCCCACCCCTCAGTGCAAGACAAATCCACAGAGTAATAAAAAACATGCATGACAGTTGGGTCAAGAAAGCAGCATAGAGCAGAAATCAGCAACAGAGCTGCCCACGCTGTTCAGCGGGTACCGTGATGCCCTGAGTTTCTGTCCCCCTCCTCTTTTTCTCCTGTGACTAAATGAGCAGGCTTCAAGCATGCAAACACATGTGCACACGATTCCCACAGCCACTTAAAGGAGACCCTGTGCCTGGCCAGAGTGATCTGCTTCCTTGTGTCAGGGGTGGGGGGTGGTGGTGGTGGTGGTGATCTCTCTGGTTCCAGGCGCTGGAGGGAAGCACAAGAGGAAATGGCTTCAGGGCAGGACTGCAATGTGGTCTTGCCTGGAATACTTAAATCCCCCTCTCCCTCCCTTGGTTTTCACTTGCATCATAAGCCAGGAGAGTGGAAGACTTGGTTTACTTAGGTCAACTTAACTTATCCCCTTGGGTGTGTATAATTCCCTTCTTAGCCGGCATGTCATATGTTAATACAAGAGCCAACCACTTCTATGTGGGCCATTCCAAATATGTTTAAGAACACATTGTTCTTAGATTTACTGTGACTAGTGTAAACTGATTGGAAAGGATCCCCTTGTACAGTGGGAATGAAGACCTTTTTCCCCTAAGCTTCTCTTCTCACCTCTGTCTCGCTTCCTTTTTGATAGTACAATGAGAAAAATCAGCGCTCCATTTTTAGCCAGACTGATTGCCAGAGAAGTCAGGGAGCTGAAGAGTGCTTGAGAAAGGCCAGCATCAACTTGGGGCTGGTTTTTCTAGAAGTAAAAGAAATAATAGGCCTGGAGCCCAGGCTTCGAGTTCATTCTTCTTCCCTGAGCCCAATTTCAACTTCCAAATTACAAATGAGCAGAATCTTCATAAGCATTTCAGCTTTGAAAACAGAAGTGTTGTGTTTGGGTTCTAGCTCTACACTCACTTAGCCGTGCACCTGGACAAGTCCTAACCCCTGAGATTGTCTGCTCATCTTTAGACAGGTGCTGAAAACACCCACCTCCGCATTTGTGGGGACTAGGTGACGTCATGACTGTGAACCATTTTGTTGCTGTAAAACATACAAAAAAATATGAAGAGGGCTTACTGCTGATTAGAACATATAGATGCAAGACACTAATACATATGATTTCACTTATCTGGGGAATCTAAAAAAAAAAAAAAAAAACAGAACCAACTGAATGAACAAACCACAACAACAGCAACAGCCAAACAGACTCACAAATATAGAGAACAAACTAGTGGTTGCCAAAGCAGATGAGTGACATAGGGAGAGGGGATTAAGAAGTTCAGACTTCTAGTTATAAAATAAATAAGTCACAGGGATGAAAAGGACAGCATAGGGAATATTGCCTGTGATAGTGTAATAACTTTGTATGGTGACAGTGACTTCAGCTATGGTGCGGAGTGCTGCGTAAGGTCACACACCTGATGCTGATATGACACTGTAGGTCAACTATACTTCAACCAAAAATTGACAAAAAGAAAACAAAATCAAACCCTCAGGCCTAGAATTAAACCGTGCTATCTCTTATGGCAAGTTCTGAAGGTGAAAACAGATCATCTGCGAATAGACTACGAACATCCTACTGCACCAAACCTTGTAAGCGTATCGAGGTTAAGACACAGATGGCATAGGAGGGAATGAACACTTCATGAAAAGGTGAAATGCTCCTTTGCAGATCATTAAAAGCATTCTCATTTGTCCTTTGTCAGTGGAGAACAATTCCAGTTTGATGCCCTTAAACAGTTGTCCCTCGGGATTGGATCGTGTGCTGGCCTGGGTCCGCCACTCCACACGTTTGCCAGGAGACCTTGTTCTTTACAAGGCCGCTTTACTGATCCCAGCAAACTTCCATGTTGCCTCAAGTTTCCACCTGCAGGTGAAAAATGTACTATATTTTCTTCCATTTATACTTTAGACTGCTTCAAATAATGAGGTATTATTTTGATACCACCCTCTGTGTTTCTTTGTTCTAAATAAAGAACTCAACATCCTATCAGTATTCATCCTCATTACTCTCTGGAGAGGCAGGCGAAGGCAGGAGATTTGGAAAATGGAGGCACGGATGTTTAAACCATTAGCACAGAGACTTATCCAAAGTCACCAAGTGAGTAAGAGGCAAAAATGGAACTCGTGGCAATCGGGTCTGGTCCTAGAGATCCCCCGGGAGAAGCATGGCTGCGTAAACACGTGCATGGCCAACAGTTGCAAGAGCAGATGTTTCTTCAAGCCTACTGTACAGCGAGGCCCACCCTTGCCTATCTGTTCCTATCTGCTTTTATTATGCTTCGGGGCTCTAGCATGATAAGACTTCCCATATGGTACTTGTATTAACATTAAATAATGGTCATTGTATTGTGTATGCTATCACCATAGAAATATTTACTTAGTTGAATACAGACACTGGTCAAGCAGAGTGATTGAAAACAAGCTAATCATAAAAACCATTCATGCTCACATCTATTTATAAAATCTGTTTCGTTTGTGCCAGTTAAGTATAGGCTTTGTTCTAAACAAACACGCAAACCTTCTGCACATCCAGAGACATGAAAGGCGCCCGCCTCCCCCTCTTCAGAAAGCCTGGCCATGGGGTGTGGCCTGTGCTGTGTGTGAACTAGCAGGCGTGCTTTCTGGGGCTCAGCTCAGCTCCTCTGAGGCTGGAGCTGCTGACCCCGGCTTTCAGGGTGCCTTTGTGTTCTCCCCTCCCTGGGGTCTCGCAAGCCTCTAGGTCTCAAACTTGGATGTGCCCCACAGCAGCCTGGGGTATGGAGTAAATGAATTTGGTCTAGTTCCACACCAGAGTGGAGCTGGGGTGTAGGAAATGGATTTTTAGGAAACCCTCGGGTGGTTTTGGTTTTGAGGGTGTGTATTCTCTGCTTGAGAAATGGCCCTCTGGCCCAGGCTCCTCCAGGACTCCTTTCCCACTGCCCAAACCCCTTGCCCCCAGAAGTTGCCATGGGGGTAGAGCTGGTGCTACCGAGCATTGCCTTTCCATGTGCCTAAATTTTGTCTCGACGGATACCAGCGATTTCCATAAATGTATATTCCTTCCATTGTGTATAACAAAATGCGTGAGAACCTGGGTTTTGGAGTCAAGCAACTTGAATCTGTCTCTGCAACATACTAATCATCTGGCCTTGTGCAAACTGTGTAACCCCTCCAGGCTCCTCTGCCTTTTTAAATATATGAAATGGGGATAGGGGTGCTTGTGTAGCTCAGTCCCTTAAACGTCTGCCTGTGGCTCAGGTCATGGTCCCAGGGTCCTGGGGTCGAGCCCCATATCAGTTTCCCTGCTCAGTGAGAAGTCTGTTTCTCCTTCTGCCCCCTCCTCTCACTCATATGCTCCCATGCACGCTCTCTTCTCTGAGTCTTTCAAATAAACAAATAAAAAATATTTTTAAAAAGTACAATGGGGAGGGGAGCCTGGGTGGCTCAGTCGGGTAAGCCTCTGATGCAAGATATTAATACACATGATTTCACTTACCTGGGGAATCTAAAAAAAAAACCAAACACAAAACAAAACTGAATGGCTCAGGTCATGGTCTCAGAGTCCTGGGATCGAGCCCTGCATCTGGCTTTCTGCTCAGCAGGGACCCTGCTTCCCCCCTCACCCCTCTGCCTGCTGCTCTGCCTACTTGTGATCTCTCTCTCTCTCTCTCTGTCAAATAAATAAATAAAATCTTAAAAAAATACAATGGGGATAATAATATCATCTGCCTTATTGAGTGAATGTGAGGACAATGGTCATAATGCATCTAGAAACTGCACACAATCCACGCTATTAGTATTTCTGTTTCAGAAATGAAGTTGAATTGAGCTGTCCTTTTGGATCAAAGAGTCTGGGAAAATGCCACCTGATGAAGTGTGGTGTGGTGCAAATGTGGTGTTGATTCCTGGTGCTGCTACCAACGGCCTGAGTGACCTTGGGCTGGTCCCTCGTCTCTGGAAGAATCTGTAAAATGTTACCCATGAAATGAGAGTGTAGGTCTAGAGCAGTGATTTGCAAACACTAGGAGCAAGGGATTCCTGTTGAGTATCAGTAAAATAATGAAATCTTTGTGTTTATACACACAGCATTCATTGACATACAAAGACAAAGTTTTCTCTATATTTTTTAATTCAAAAAGTAGATTTATATTTATTAAACTCAGCCTGGTTGACCCGTGTTTGGGAAATAGTCCTGCTTCTTTTGTATGACGGATATGATGGCCTTGCTCCACATGGACTCAGTCAAAGTCAACCCCCTCCTGGGGCTTCAGTCCAAGTAGCCCCAGCCCACGTGGACTCAGTCAACCTGGCAGCAATTCACATGGGCTGAGTCAAAATGGCACCCACTCAAGTAAACTCTGTCCAAGTGTCACCAGCCCACAAGGCCTTGGTCCAAATGGCACCCACTTAGGGGGCCTTGGGTTGCCTGGCTCAGTTCCCACGGTACCCTCCTGTACCCTCTCAGACAATAGACAGTGTTTGGCAAGTTGTGCAATAACACTGGGCTCCCAGCAGTTACAGTCTCTCAGAGTGGGGGAGCCACTGGTCCAGATGGCTGTGTGTGTGTGTGTGTGTGTGTGTGTGTGTGTGTGTGTGTGTTATTTGCTTGTTTGTCTTATAGATTCCATTTGGTAAGAAGGTAGATCCAGAAGCCATTCTGGATAAATAGGGGTTGGGGGCTATTTAAGAGCTCTTCTTTCTCTCCCCCAACTCCAGAAAAGACCTGTAAGGAAGCTCTCTTTCCTCAGGAAGTAGTTGCTGAGCACCTACTGTAGCAGGACTGTTGTAGATGTTTGAGGTACATCAGGGAACAAAACTCCATGCCTTGCTGGGGAATGCAAGGTGCACAGTTGCAACTCTGAGGTCACAGTTGAGATGTCACAGGCTCTTGGTGGTGCCCCTTAGTCTCTTGGCTAGGATCCCTGGGAAGACCCAGGATTAAAAAAAAAAAAAAAAAGGAAAGCTTGCTTTTGCTGCCTACTCTCTGCCTTTACCTCCTCTCACCCCTTTCCAGTCGCTTCATTCTGTATCCTGCACATTTTCACAAAACTGGCAGCTGAATTTGTGACTGTGGACAAATGCCTTTCTCTTTCCAGAGTTTGTTTCCCCATTTACAAGAAGAGGGGCTGGGACTCTAGAGCTCCAGTCCTCTTCCAGCTCTGTAATTGAGCCTAATTAACTCAGCAGAAATAACACCACCCCATTTAGCCCAACTGTCTCCTCATCCTCCCCCTATATACGCAAATAAACACTTGGTGGTGTCTTAGAAATGAGCCAAACGATGTTAGCATAACTTTGAAGCTATGCTGGTTAGCAGAACCCAGTACTACTTCTGTTTTTAGATGCCAATCTTTCAACGGACATTCGAGAACCTTGCTTTCCTTAGGCCCAGCCAGAGATCCGTGGAGAGTGATCGCTCTGGAGGCCAAGGGAATGACATCAGGAGCTGCTGGGATGCTAGGGTACTGGATGTAAAACAAACGGAAAAAAAGAGTGCTCCCCACCCTACAGCCCCCATCACACTGTCCTTTATCACGTCTGCTCATGTGGCATTGAGATGCGAGTGGGAACCGTGCTCCTGGCACATGGTACACGCTCAAGGAATATGTGTTGAGTGAGTGAGCAGACTCTAGTCTAGTCCTTTCTTTGGTTCACGTGGTTCTACCCACCCTTACCCGGCCGGATCTGCTTTGGGAGGGAATACACACCATGCTGGGTGGAGTCATCCACAAAAAAAGTTGAGAAGAGGCTTAAGTCAACCGTGTCTCTGTGCCAGATTGTTCCATGTTCTTCCTCCTTTCAGCTCAGCATTCTTACGCTTACCGCTCTTCGACATCTTACAAAGCAGCAAAGGCCTTTCCAATGTACTGTCCTCTAAGGGAAACAGATCTTCAGCAAGGACTCTGTAGGCCCATGCACCCTGCAGTGGCAAGTCGGGGGGGCGGGTTACTTTGGGGAAGCACAACCGGAGCCTGCTACGCATGACTTCCACCCGACACCAGGACCAACATCCGAGCAAATTCTACTTACCCTCTACCTGGCACTTCCAAGGGCACTTTCTGAAATGATCCTGCCTGGGAGAAGAATCTGATATACGAGCCCATGGAGCCGGCCTTAGTGAATGCAAAGTGGTTACATTAAGGATTGGGGTTCTGTTTATTGACAGGGTCATGGCCTCTCATGGTTATGACCCCCGAGGGACCCCGGCATGGAAACGGGATTTGTAACGTAACACTAACAATAACACACTAGAGACAGCCGTGACAGGGCCTGTTTCTCCTACATGCTGCAGCTGGCTCCTCAGGATGAAGACAGAGCAGGGAGCGGGCAGGAGACAAAGGGGCAAGCATGGAGTCCACGGACCATGGAGGTCCCTAGCCAGGAGTCCAGCAGGGCCTTCTGCAGTCCCTGCTGTTGGAGAGTTGCCCCTGCTCCTGACACCTGCTTCGCTCCAACCTGTTGGAAAGTGTTGTTGGCTCTGGATGCCCACCCCTCCCAGCCAGCTCCCAGCCTCAACCCAGGAACCCCCTCCACAGATTCCCCTCTCAGCAAGCGAACCTGCTCTCCATCCACCACACCTCCACTCCCTATCCCTTGTGAAAATGTTTTTTTTTTTTTTTTTAACGTCTCTCAGGGGCTGTGGAGGTAAGAAGGCAGAGCACAGAAAGGAAGAAGGGGAACCTGAAAACCCAGGGATTTTTTGGCAGCGCAGACAAAACTCCAATAGGACGTTCCCTGCAATTCCAGCCCTTGCCTCTTGGGGGCAGGGCTTGGGGGACTGCAGCAAACTGACTGAGGCAAAAGGGGTTCCTGAAATCACATCGCCTTTAGCTTTTCATCTTGGCTTCTTCTCTGGTCTGCATGGAAGGAGAAATCTGTGTGACCTCTGGGGCCAGACACAGGAGAATTTCCCGGTTGGCCAGTGAGTTGGGGGTTTAGAAGAATAACCATCATTTCTGTTAGTTTTCCCATCAGTCAGTATGTCAGCCCTCACCAGTCCAAAAGGCATGTAACACCAGTGCGTGAAGATTCTAGGATAACCTGGCATTCATTCAGTGGTGGTTTCCAGAGGAAATAGTTAAGAACCCTTTTCTCCATCGTGCACTCTGGGAGTGTCGATTTCCTTGAACTGAGGCGTCATGAACAAGAACAGTGTCGGCAGCAGCCCCCCAGTGGTCTCCACTGAGGCCCTCCCTTCCTGAAATCCTCTAGTATCTCAAGTTTCCAACAAGTTTTCTTTTCTGATGCCAGCATTCAACCAAGCCTGGTGTCCCAGAGGTCCTCTCAGGGCTAGCCCTTCTTTGACCGCATGGTGTTGTCTGCTTGGTGGAGAAGCCAAGGAACTCAATGATGTGCTTGAATATTAAAAAACAAAAAACAACAAAAACCGAACAAACAAAAGAAAAACAACTCAGCCCTGAACTTATCTGTACACTTAGCTTCACACTCGCATAGTGAGGTTGCAATGGTCACTAGGAGCTGGGCACACTCAGGTTTCACAGACAAAAGGAGGGACCTTCAGAGATAGTTAATTTGCCATCTCATTGGTTTTCCATATTTGATAATCAGAATTGAAGCTGAATAGGTTTCTCCTGGCCTTTGGGTTACTCTGTGGAGATTTGGTCCAATCTACTACATTTTGTGCCTTTGGGTGGCTAAATTTCTAGATGAGGAAGAGGTGGCTGATAACTCAAGGAGACTTTTAAAAATTCTTCCAGATAGACCGCTCAGTATGTGTGCAAACTCACATCCACCTCATAATTCAATTCCCACCTCACTCAAGATCACTTCCTTGAGGTGTTTTCTGTCTGTGTTTGTTTGACCCATGAAAGTATCATCTTGGATCCTACTTTGTACCCTTATATCACATCATTGTTCATTAGTTCATGGCCAGTTCTTATTTCCCTCAAATAGTGGCATGCCCCCTGAGGGCTGAGGCTTTAGAAACGCTGACACCATTCTCAGCAGGTTGAGGCAGTCATGCTTCTTCTCAGCACATGTGTGTTGGCCACACAGGAGAATCATCATGGCTTGAAATTCAGTGTTTGCTCAGAGCCAGGGATTCTCAGAATGGCAGCCAAAGAAGAGAGGCCTAGATCATTTGCAAGTAATTTAGATATTATTTTCCTCATCTGTGCATGAAAAATATATGCTTAATGTCTCATTTGGGTCCACTTTTTGTCTCCTATGTCTCAACTCTCTCTCTCTGTCCCCTTTCCCTTTCCCCCCTCCCTTCTCCCTTTTACAAAAGTAGAGACAAAAGTTACCGGAAGTCTCAATTGTCAGACTTCAAAGTCTTTGCTAAACATTTGACATTTGACAGTGTGTCCCCCTCCCTTCCTCCTCACCCCCATCTCGCTTGCCTGGGCACAAGCCTCAGAGAGATAACCATATCAGGCAGAATAAATGAAGCTTGTTTCCTTCCAAATTTGCTTCCTCCCACATAGCATGGCTCTGTGCCCTGGGGTAGACAGTGCACCTCACCCCAGACCTTTCTCTATTGACTTACGTGGAGGCAGTGGGAGAGAAATGGCAGAAAAGTCCACATTCACCATCCAGAAATCATGGACTTTCTGCATTTGGATAATCATAACAGAAACATTCCCATTTTATGGGTGAGGAAACCGAGGCCTGAAGGAGCTCAGTGAACTATCTGAAACCAGAGTTAGATACCCAAAAAAATAGAGCAGGTGCTAGAAGCCAGAAGTCTCCTAATACCCAGTCTGAGAAACTACAAATTTCAGCAATAACACTGAAAGTTCAGAGGGTGGACGTCTCCAGTATCCAAATAGACTAAACTGTCCCATGAGCTCATCATGGGCAATGCAGAGAACTTTGTCCTCTAGCAGCCTGCACTGGAGGACACCTAGAGTAGCTGCTTCCTATGTGACTCGGGGTCTGTGTAAGAGGGAGGTGGCTGGGTTCTCCGTAGCGTGCGGGTGTGCGATAGATTCTCACATGCACTGTGTGGTGTTATCCAGGACGTGACTCCTGCAGCCTGCTCCCAGCCCACTGGACACTGGCTGGGTTTCATGCTGAAGCATCATGGCAGTCACAGCCAGGAAAGAGAAGCTGGAACCATTGGAAACAGGGCTGAGATCCTGAGGAATAAGAGTACACAGCTCCCTACTGGGAAGCGCAGAGCATTGCTTCAAATACCCTTCAGAGGGACAGAATTCCACCACTGAAGTGTTTTACTTTAGGTCTACAGGGGATTTTAGAATGGAATCTATAGAAAAATAAAAATGACTCTAAAAATGGTAATTCCTCTCCTTACTAGGAATTGGAAGATTGAATAGAGATAAAAGTTGGAGGAGGAAAATGGAAAGAAGCCCCCTAATCTTGACTGTCTCCATTCTCCTCTTTCTAGCATATTCGTGAACACACACACGCACACACACACACACACACACACACACACTTCCCCTTGTGCTGTCTGGAAGACAAAGAGAGGTTGGCAAGCCCTCATTCATCTGCCACCAACTGGATGAAATAAATCTCTCATCCAGAGCTGCCTGCCCCCTGTCACCTTTGTGGGGGCATCAAGAGAACTAGCTCAGTGAGGATGTCCGTAGCTTCTAGCCAACCTTCTGCTTTTATAAGGTTTAGTGAATCTGGCCTGCCCCAGTCCTCCTGGGCACCTATAGCCCTCACATGTAGACTAGTTTTGTGCTTTTTTAAAGTATATTCTTGTCCTACACTCCCAGTCTCCAGGGACCCTCTGAGGCAGGAGAACCTCCCACTTGCTCACCACTACGCCTGTGTGCTTCCCAGTCAGCAAGGGCAATTTTTCAGAAAACTATTTTTAGAAATAGTAACCTCAGAATAAACACAGCACACCAGATGCTGGTGTTTTTCTGGGGCAACTGAGCTGAGGATCATTTGTTTAAAGAGAAAGGTGAAACAGCCAACTTTGCAAAGGCAGTGGTTTGCAGATTGCTGGGTTTTACTCCCCCTAGTGGCATGATTTTAGAAGACATGACTCCCCCTTGATCCAGGCTAGTAAGCCCTCATTGTGGGCAGAATTTTTATGTGAAGTCGATTTTACCTCTAGGTTTCTAGTTTGAAGAGTAAGGATGGATTACACCTTAATTTGATGGGTACAAGATGTGCTAAGAATATTAGGGCACTTTTTCTGCCTATTTTCCTTAGGTCTGGACGGATCGATTGCTAAATACAACTTAATGTTGAAAATGAGGTTATAGCAAAACTGCTAGGTATTTTTGTTTAAACGAAACCTATTCCTTAAACAGAATATGCATATAATAGAGGGAATTGATAAGGCAAATTCCACAGCATACACCTCTTTCCTAAGTAAGGGTCAGCCATTCTGCTAGCTTCATAAAGGACAGGATGCAGAAGAATGAGTGAGATGGGGGGATTTGTTAGCCCAATATTGTAAAGAAAGATCAATAAAACACTAACAGAAAAGCTCTCTGACCAGAAGACTTGAGAGACCAGAGACACATTACCTAAAGTCACCAAGGTTTAATCATATTTCTCACAATATTTTTTTTCCTCAGTTAAGTTGGTATAGCTTGCAAACAAACAGAAGAAACTAAAGAACTTCTGTAGACGTTCTCAATGCTAAGATTCTACAGCGCAGTGCTGTAAGAGTCTTTTGGCTGGAAGAAGACTGTAAGTGGAAAGTCCTTCACTGGCCTGAAGACCCTAATCTTCAGATCAAAGATGGTCCCACCGTGTGGAAAGAACAGATGGACAATTCTCTAGTTACATGATAAATGACCGGGTTTCTCCTACAACTTGGCTGTGGCTCACTGGGTGAGTATCCGGGTGACAGAGTAAAACCAGAATGACAGTGGCTGACAGGAGGGAAAACATATGCAGTAATCGATCAGTCAGATCATGCTCATATCTCAGCCCATTTTGAGTCACTTTTTGTAAATTATGGAACTGTATTCATTCATGCAACAGAAAGCATTCCATTCACAAAGAGTTGAGCTGAGCTGACAATTGATTCATTATGCGTTCTTTGCTGAAAGGCAGACTGGTTATCCAGAGTAACAGCCTCTTCTTTGACTGTCCGCCTCTCTCTATTCATATTCACCATCTTTGCATATTTTTACTCATTACTTATCTAACTGCTAGCAACTACTATTAGGGAGACCAGCAGGGCCATCCCCCCATAGCCCGCGGGTTCCAAATCACACATTTGTCCTCTGAAATGGATAGTCACAAAGAGCATGTTGGGGCTGATTCTCCTACACACGCTGCTGAGTTTCCCTTTGTTGCCATAGAGGAGAAGCCATACACTTCATCTGACCCTGGGAGCAACATCATACCCAGTTGAGAACCATTGACCTAAGAAGAGGTGTTGAGATTGGGAAAGATTTCATTTTTTCCTTTTTTGTCATTTGCTGCTCCCCCAACCATTTATATTTTTCAACAGTTAATTCTAGAAGACCTATACTATGGAGTAGATTTTATGGTTTAGTAGTGAACAAAAATAAAATTCCTGTCCGCAAGTACCTTATACTCTAGTACATGTGTGGGAAGGAGACAGAGCATAAGCACAAAACAAATATGCCTGAAGGTTCCTGAGAATGATAAACATCATGATGAAAAAAAAAACAAGGTTGTGAGGAAGAGAGTGACTAGGTCAGTCTTGACAAGGAAGCATGAGGCTCCTGGAAAGCCCTGAATACTGGATCTAGTGTTTAGCTCCACCTTGAATCTCAGCAGATGACAGACACTGTCGTGGTGGTAGTGGCATGAGGGAGTGCTGAAAAAGAGACTGACAGTGCCTAGGCCCTGATGTCTAAGTTTCCTCTGACAGTAGTCTTTCTGTAGAATATTTGGAAGGGAGAAAAGCCATGGGAGCCAATAAATTGGTTAGGAATTGCAATTATCAGGAAAAAAAATACTAGAAGTCTGAGGTAGGTGGCGGCAGTGGGAATGGAAAGGAGAGATTGCAAATGAGCGATTTAGAGCAGAATTTCTTTGATTTGGGGTTTAAAGAAAAGTAAAAAATAAAACTTTGTATGATTTTTCTACATAAAGATGTTCAGACGAATTAAACACCATAACCTGCTTGACTCTATGACATAGGACTGTTTTAACACATGAAAAAGTAGAGAGAGCATAGTCTCAGAATGAAGGGCAATCTTCTGGGCACATTTTAATTTTGTACATAATTAACTGGACCGTCTTATTTTCCCCATTGCATCATAGACCAGTACCCACTATGTAGGTTGAATATGGTTCTAAGACGAGCATTTTGTAAAATGTGGACTCCAGGCTTACCTGAAGACGTGATGGGTTATGAGACTGGAAGAAAAAAAGTGATGTAGAAGATCACTCCAAAATTTTGTATGAACAAATATTTGAGGGAATCATTAATAAGATTTAGGTAGAAGAGGAGGTAGGTTTGAATCAAGAGCCATAAGTCTGGATTGAAAGCTGACCCTAAGATGGTGGGGGTGCCTCCTGATAAAATGTTTGGGGACCAGTCGTAGATATAGTATAGAGGTGAAGGTTAAGAGTTAGGACCACAAATCTACATTTTCATAATCATTCAAATGAAAATAATTGAAGTCATTGGGATGGGCGCAGTCTCTAAGGGAGAAAGGAAGAAAAAGAGGAGACTAAGCCCAGAATATTGGAGAAAATCACCAAGTAGAATTTAGCCACAACTCAAAGGACAGTGGAAGCCAAGGAGCCACAAGGATGAGTGAAGCAGAGCAGCCAGATGCCAAAGACTAAACTGGTTATAAGAAAGTTGGGGCCCAGACTCTAGACACCATCTTTTTAAATGTAAAAGGAAGGGCTGAAGATATTTCATGTGCTAGTGAGATAAAGGGAAGTTTTTATTTTATTTTATTTTTTAGAATCATGGCGATCTGGACATGTTTATAGGGAAGAGAAAATTCATGATACATGAGGAAAAAGTAATAAAAGGGCAATAAAATGCCATGAGGATCTTGTGGCTTTGCGGGTGAATACATTTTGAAGGTAAAGGGGATCACCCTATTCCTTAGAGAAGAAAGGTGGATCTCATGGATGAAGATGTTGAGATGTCAAAGCAACAAGAAGAGTACAGTCACGAGGGAAGAGAAAAGGTGGGAAAAGAAGTCCTCATACATGGCCTCAGCCATCTGCTATAAGAGGAGAGGAAGGACTAGGGTTTCAAAGAATGAAAACATTTTGTTATAGCCCTGTGGAAATTTAGTGAGGAGTTAACAATTTAAACTGAAAAAAAGTATAACCAAGAAGGACTCAGGGACCAACTGACTTTATTTTATTCTTTTTTTTTTTTTTTTTTTTTTTTTTTTTTACCAACTGACTTTAAATAGCTTTTGTTTATTATGGACCAAATCAGCACCATGTTGCGAATATCTTGAGCTATGCTTGGCTGTTGAGGAAAATGCAAAGAGAAAGCAAAGAGTCAGACATTAGCCCTAGAAGCAAGAAGAAAGGTCAAAAGAATTTGAGGTGTCCAGTGTTTTAGAGGGAGAGGCACTGACAGGGCCATATCTGGCCAGAAATGGGTGGAACAATTGGGAGATTAAGGATATGTTGGGGGACAACAAGTCACAGTAGTGGAAGAGCATGTTCAAGGGTTTCAGCAAGGAGCCTTCTTTGTGACTTTAGTGTAGTCAGAAAGGAGGAGGCCTAAGATTAAGATTAATTCCACAAAAATGTTTTGCCCATCAGCTATGTGTCTGATTGTTATGGTTAATAAGACACGTGAGGTCCCTGCTTTCATCTATTTATATTCTAGTAGTGAAAGCAGAGGGCAGGACAGGACAGAAAATTAAAAAAAAAAAATAGGGAAAACATCAGGCGATGATGATAATTTAAACAGAGTCCCATGACTGCAAGTGCCTATGGTTGCCATACACCGGATAGGAAAAGAAGGTCTCTGAGGAAGGACATTTAAGTGAAGATCTGAATGATTAATGGAGGTGGTCACGTGATGATTTCACAAGACATGCTTATGTTCATGGAGTGGGGAAACACAGGGAAGACAGGTATCAAGGATAATTCCTAAACGTTTGAATCAAAACGACAAGTGACACTTTTTACTGAGATGGGGACACTTTACAGAGAAGTAGGTTTAGAAGGGGGTGAGGATTGGCAGAAAATCAAGAATTCTCTTTGTCACATAAAGCTTAGCATGTCAGATGGGTCATCCTGAACACAAAGATGTTCTAAGCATGAAGAGATGATGAGAGAAGGCCAGTAGGAATAGTGAAGGTCAAAGAATATAAAGAGTAAAAATCTTGGGTTGTAAATATCATCCTTTCTCAATAACCTTGAGGTTGTTATAGATGACAACAGGATATCAGTTGGGAAAAAAAAAGAACTTGGAGGAAGAAGTGAAACTTCATGAAATAATGGCAGGTTTTCTTGATGACATCCTAGAGGCTAGTGGATGGCAAGGAAAAGTTTCTATAGATAGATAAATAGATAGATAATAAATAGATGATAGATATATAATATGTGTGTGTATATACATGTATATATGTATATATTTACATGTAAAGCAGTTGAAAATAGTAGTTGATGGAGACTAAATAATTCTACTTGACAGTCATTACAATAATATTTTAGCAGTTGAGCAAGGATGCTCATTAGCAGAGAATGCGTAAGAGAGTAATGAAAATGTAGGCAGTGAGCCAACCTGTAATAGATGACAGCATTATTGTCCCATTAAATAAAGTAATCTACTGAGGCAGATAAAGCCAGGATATATTAATAATAGTAGCAGTAGTAGGATCCATTAAAGGATCTAAGAAGAACCAATGTTGCAATTCTTACAAGTTCAACCTAAGATTTCCTCTCCTCTGCATCTACTTGTGTGTGTGTGTTCTCAGCACAGTTTTTGGCTACTATTTCTCTAAGTAAACATGTGATTCTAATGAAATTTGCTGAATTTCAAGCAGCCACACGTGTAGGAAAGCTGCCCAAGTTGGATATTTGTGGAATGCTGATTTTCCATATGTATCAACATTTAGTAATTATCATCAGAACTATTCATGCACATTTAAAAGTGGAAATAAAATTAAGAGAGTCAACAGGGACCTCAGATGACCTATAGGGTAACCCTTAGAGGTAATCAGTCCTTTCAATGAATGCGTAGCCATTGAGCCTTGTGTGACCAACCACTCTTCTTAGCTCACTTCTGGAAATATTCTTAACAGAAACATCTGATGTTTCTCCTTTAAAACCCCACACATAGGGTGGGGTAACACTTTTCTAATTAGTGAACTACAAACAAATAATAATAAGTATGTTTCAAAATTGACACTAGTCTGTATTTGTAAGCTTTTATAATTTTCTAAGTTTCCCAAGAGCTATTTCTTCATATTTTTAAAAATCTCTCTCAAAGGCTTAACATATAGGTTTTAAATAATACCCACTGAAAAGTATATTAGTTATTGATTGCTAGCTGTGAAAGAATAAATACTTGTTTTTGGTGGATTTCTGTGAATCAGGAATCTGGAAGAGGCTTAGTCACATGGTTATGAAACAGGGTCTATCTTAAGGCTAGAACCAAAATGTTGGCAAGGGCTGAAGGCATCTCAAGGGTCAACTTAGGGTGGACCCACTTATTAGATCACACACATCGCTGTTGGCAACCCTCATGTGGATCTCTCTGCAGAGCTGACTCCACAGAAGCTAACATGGAAGCTAGCTTCTCCCAAGGTGAGGAGATCCAAGAGAGATGGGAGAGAGAACCTAAGATAGAAACTAGTCTTTGAAGTAACATCCCATTGCTGCTACAATATTCTATTCATTAAAAACAAATTAATTACTCTACCTAATATTGAAGGGAAAGAGAATAGGCAAGAGTGTGAATATCAAAAAGGGCCACCGGGGACAATCTTACAGACTGCCAACCATTCTCAGTGAATCATATTAGCCTTCTGTTTCAGATAAGGAGATTAAAATTCAGTGATCATTTTAATTTGTACAAATCCTTGCTTCTCAAAAAAGGGAGCAAAAATGAATGTAAAATTTGCAAAACACATCTGATAAAGGACTGTTATCTAAAATATGTATTTTTAAAAAACCCTTACAACTCAACAGTAAGAAAACAACCCAACTAAAAATTAGGGCGAAGACTTTAATCAAAAAAGAAATACAGATGACAAACATATGGAGAAAAGCTCCACATCAGTGTAATTGGGGAAACACACATAAAAACAACAAGGAGATGCCACTACACACCTGTTAGAAAGGCCAAAGTCCTTGGGGCAAGTTGGTGGCACTGTGAGTTAAGCGTGAGTTAATACCAAGGAACACCTGTTCCTTGGTATTTCCCCAAAGGAGTTGAAAACTGAGGTCCACCAAAAGTCTGCCCAGGGGTGTTTACAGTGGCTTTATTCACAATTGCCAAAACTTGAAAGCAACCAAGTGGGTGAATAAATTGGTATATCCACCCAGTGGGTGAATAAATTGGTATATCCAGGCAATGGAACATTATTCAGCCTTAGAAAGAAATGGGTTATCAAACCATGAAAAGACGTGGAGGAACCTTAAATGTATATTACTAAGTGGAAGAGGTTAACCTGAAAAGACTACACAGGGGATGCTTCCAACTGTATGACATAAAGAAGGCAAAACTTTGGGAAGGGTATAAAGATCAGTGGTTGCTAAGGTCTGGAAGGAAGGGTGGAGTGAATAGATGGGGCATAGAGGACTTTTAGAGCGGTGAGAATATTCTTTGTGACACTATAATGTTGGGTGCATGTCATTATATATTTGCCCAGACCCATAGAATGTACACTGATAGTAAGTCCTAATGTAAACTATGAACGTTGGGTGATAGTGATGAGTCAGTTCTAAGAAGTGCACTGCTCCAGTGGGGGATGTGGATAATAAAGGAGGCTCTGCATATGTAGGGGCAGCAAGTAAGAGGAAAATTTCTGTACCTTCCTCTTAATTTTTCTGTGAAGCTAAAGCTGCTCTAAAAAATAAAGTCTTTAAAAAAGATATCCAAAAGAAAAAAAACAAGAAAAAAAACAAGAATGTAGATGCAGATTAAACTGATTCCAAAACTTCATGTATTTCCCAGCACATCAAGCTGCAATATAATAGCATTATGTTGATTGTCACATGTAAAACTGTATTTAAACTGTTAAAATAACTCAATATGGTTACGGAAATGGCTTACAAGTCTGCCTCTCTAGAAATTTATTTATCCAAACACATTTGCCAATGATCCACTCTATGTCATACACTTTTATGACTACTGTCAATCAAAAGTGATAAAAAAAAGTCTCTATCATTGAGGGTTTTTTTTAAAAAGATGTTATTTATTTATTTATTTATTTGAGAGAGAAAGTATGTGTGTGCGAGCGGGGAGGAGGGACAAAAGGAGAGAGAAGGAGAAAATCTCAAGCAGACTCCTCACTGAGCACAGATCCTGATGTGAGGTTAGACCTCACGACCCTGAGATCATGACCCTGAAATCATGACCTAAGCTGAAATCAACAGTTAGATGCTTAACTGACTGAGTCACCCAGGTACCCCCACTGAGTAGTTTATAATTCAACAGAGAAAAACAAACCAATGACCAGATGATAACAATACAAACTGATATATAGAACACACAACTATGGAACCCAGAAAAGAGATGCACATGGATATGATATTTGAGGTGCAGAATGGCCTTAATAAACAAATAAGAACCAAGGAGGAAGGACAGAAACAACTGATATTCCAAGTAGAGACAAAAGCATGCTGAAAAATATATTCTCAGAATAGCGTCATGGCTTAAAAGTGTGTGTTCTTTTTATGATCACTCCTTATTAGCTTTGTAACCTTGGGAAATTTTGAACTTCGGACTTGATAGCCTCATCTTTAAAATAGTGTATAAGAACAAAGCCTGCCTCATGTTATTAGTGTAAAGATAAATGAGAATATGAAGAGCTTAGAACAGTATCTAGATCTGGAAGGGTATGACTTTTTGGCACAAGACTTTGGGGGACATGTTATTGAAATTGATCTCTATTTGTGGAATTTCAAGTAAAAATCAGGACTTTTGTTAAAGATTTTAGACTCAATAGATGTAGGAATCCCTCTGACTCTGTTCTAAAGCTATAGGAATTTTAGATCTATTCTTAAACTTTTACATGTATAACATACCCAGACTTAAAGACCAGAAGTGGCAGTTTTTGTGTCAGAAAGGAAGAACAAAAACACTCTGATAGTGATGACAGGAAGCTGGTGCTACACAGCCAATGAGAGAAACCAGAGTATTTGCAAGCTACTAAGGACTAGAGATGAAACACCTGTGTGGAAGGAGAGCTGAAGGGTATGAGGGTGGCAGAAAGCGAGAGCTGTTGGTCAAAGGATACAAACTTCCAATTCGATAAAAAATTCTGAGGACTCTAATGTACAGCACAAGTACTATGTTAACAGTACTGTGTTATATGTACATGAAAGTTGTCAGGAGAGTATAGATCTTAGATGTTCTCTCTCTCTCTCTCTCTCACACACACACACACACACACATACACACAATGGTCATTATATAAGGTGGGGGGTGTGTTGACTAACCTTATTTTGGTAATCATTTCACATTAATACACATATCAAATCATTACATTATACAACTTAAGTGTATACAATGTATACATTGACATACACTGATATAACTGACATACATATCTCAATAAAGCTGACGGAAAACTATCTCATAAAGATATGTGAATCTGTACACCTCATATGGAAGATAGCATCCATAGAAGATAAATCCTTATGTACAAATTGTTAACACATACAAAGAAATCTAACAGAGTTCACTCTTGTTATTCACCATAGTTACATATTAGAAAGTCACCGCAAACACTGAATTAGTGAATACTGAATCATTGCCTTGAGAGGAAATGAAGGGGTTCCTGTAAACCTCTGGTCACAACTTCTGTGCCAACTGATCAAGTCATAACTTAGTTTTATGTATGTGTCTGTTTAAAGAAAATTTATTTAATATATGTTGTTGGTTCTTTAAAATTGAGCTCATAGGGGCACCTGGGTGGCTCAGTGGCTTAAAGCCTCTGCCTTCAGCTCAGGTCATGATCCCAGGGTCCTGGGATCGAGTCCCACATTGGGCTCTCTGCTCAGCGGGGAGCCTGCTTCCTCCTCTCTCTTTGCCTGCCTCTCTGCCTACCTGTGATCTCTGTCTGTCAAATAAATAAATAAAGTCTTTTAAAAACAAAAATTGAGCTCATAGCCAGCAGCACTATAACTCATACCTAATGAAGTTTGTCTAACACATGTATTTCTTCTAAGGCACATCATTGCCTTCTTGCACTTAGGAGCACTAGACAGTACTTCAGCACATACTCGAGACTCTTTTAAATAGAGAAATCACTACCAAGAAGCACACACACACCAAAAGGCAAAAAAAATTGGCAGTAAATATCATATGAAAAGGACACATTTGTAATATGAGAGCCAAAACAGGAAGACAGAGCATCACTTTGTTCAACCTCAGCTGGGAACATCATGTGCATGTCTGCAAATGATTGCGAAACTACTTCAGTATTGACCTGGAAGTTGTGAATAAATTTTAGCAAATAAGTGAATTCACAAATACAGGATCTGTGATTAATGAGGACTTACTCTATTTAAAAGTAAAGCCTACTGGGGCGCCTGGGTGGCTCAGTGGGTTAAAGCCGCTGCCTTCGGCTTGGGTCATGATCCCAGGGTCGTGGAATCAAGCCCCATATCGGGCTCTCTGCTCTGCGGACAGCCTGCTTCCTCCTCTCTCTCTCTCTCTCTGCCTCTCTGCCTACTTGTGATCTCTATCTGTCAAATAAATAAATAAAATCTTCAAAACAAAACATAACAAAAGTACAGCCTACTGATCCAATAAACAGAATAATTTATATTCAAATACATAGAAATATGAGATTTTACAATAGGTTTAAAATTACTGAAAGAAATATAATTCACAAGGTAAGTACATGATTTAAAAAATGAATAAACTGATACAGAGAAGAACCACAAAAGACGTTAAAGTTGAAAAAGGCTTCCTGAAAATAAAAAGGCAATAGAAGGGTTGGAAAAACAAAGGAGAGTTAAAAACTAGATTTTAGGAAAATATTCAAATACACATGAGAAAAAGATATTAAAAAATAAGTTGGAGTAGAGAAACATGTAATATAGAAAATCTCACATTATTTCAAAGTTTGAGAAAAAGAATACAGAGATTGAGGGAGAAGTAATATTTTAAAAGGTAATTGATGAGAATTTTCCAGAATTGAAGAAAGTAATGAGTACTAATGTCCATAAGACACATAAATATAGAACCAATTAAAAAAAATCCACCACACATATTGTAACCAAATAGGAGAATACCAAGTATAAAGCAAATATTAAAAGTTACTATGGAAAAGCATAAAGATTGCCCAAAAAGGAAAAACATAAAACTTCTCATCAAAAACTTTGGGTAGTAGAATAAAATAAAACCACATATTTGAGATATAATAGCTTTGAACCAAATACAATTCTATACCTAGCTAATCTAGCCTTCAAGAATGAGGGGGAACACGGCATTGGTGGTATAATGGGGAGCATACCTGCCTTCTAAAATTGAGGAACTAATAAACACATTTTTTTTTTAGATATCTAAGGGCTCACAATGTTTCCAAGAAAGAACTATTAAAAGTCATAGTTTAGCTAAGAAGGAAATAAATTAAGAAGAGGAAAAAATAAACTACACAGTCTATGTAGAACAATGGTAATAGAACCATGGTAAACAAAAATATTGGCAAAACCTATTAATGAGTCCAAAATAGCACTGACTCTAAAAAATAATTGTTTGTGTTTAAAATCAGAAAAAAATCAAAATATTAGATAACATTGCCTACCCAGAACAAAGAGAGGAAAGTTCCTATACACTAAAGTCATTACCTTTTTCATGGGGTAGACAGCAATTTATATTTTTTAGAAAAATATAACTTCAAATTGTTAAAATTTTAAATGCAAACTCTGGCAGAATAGTAATGGAGCACGCATCTTCCAAATCAGCAGAAGAAAAAAAAGAATGAAAATTCCATTGAACTGGAGTTCTAGTCCAGTCAAGATGTACTATAATCTCATAATCTGAGAAGGGTCCTGTGTTGTTAATATTTAGCAATGATAGATAAAATTAAAATAACAAAAAGAAGGGAAAGATATGAAACATTTTTAAACAGGACCTAGAAATTAATAACCTAAATCAATAAGCAGTGAGTGGGGCTGAAGCCTTGGTGCTGTTCTGCCTGATAACACAGGGTGGGATAAGAAACACTTTTCATCATCTCATTGAGCTCATTTGGCATATTGAACATTAAAACTGCTCCATACATTATAGGTGCCAGAGCCTTGTTTATAGTTTGACTTGAAAGGCTTGAGCCAAACTCATGAAAGAAGAATGAATAAAAGTAGCTTCATTTGCTGTTTTTGAATTAAGTAGAAGGATGGGTATGGCAGTCCATATCCTTGAACCAGGCACAGAGCCAAGTTGCTCCTTGCCTCATGGACTAGGTTAGAAATGTCATCAGTATCATAGTGCAACAGAGTGCAGGAACTGATGATCTAAGACCTAATTCTTCAGAAGGGTTGAAGGGGCTTCATGGACTTAAACCCCCAACTGCTAGACAACAAGAATGTGATGGATGAAGGAAAATATAAAGCATATTAGGTTTTTTTTTTTTATTTTCAGGGGAGAATAAGTATAGGCATACTGGAAGATAATTCATTGCTAGAAAAA
>ML106332.1:0-35943 GCA_003697995.1 Taxidea taxus jeffersonii | reverse complement strand
TTCCTTCCTTCCTTCCTTCCTTCCTTCCTTCCTTCCTTCCTTCCTTCCTTTCTTCTTTCCTCCCTCCCTTCCTCCCTCTCTCCCTCTACTCCTTTTTTCTTTCTTTCTTTCTCTTTAAGATTTACTTATTTTAGAGAGAGTGCACATGGGCGGAGACGGGGTAGTGGTGGGAGAGGCAGAGGAAGAGACAGTGAGATTCCTAAGCAGACTCCGCACTGAGCAAGGAGCCTGATTCTGGACTTGATCTCATGACCTGAGCTGAAACCAAGAGTCTGGGCTTAACTGACTGCACCACCCAGGTGCCCCCCAGCCATTTTCTAGCCGACTTCCCTCCCTACTCCACTCCCCTCTTATGGATCTACTTCTTGCATCTTACCCCCAGGTTGGATGATTGATGAGAACATTCGTCCAACCTTTAAAGAACTAGCCAATGAGTTCACCAGGATGGCCCGAGACCCACCACGGTATCTGGTCATAAAGGTGAGCAGTGATTAGGAGTTGTCAAAGAGATCTAGAGCAAGGGGACTTGCCTGGGAGTAGGATCCACCTTGACCATCACCTGTCCCTACAGAGAGAGAGTGGGCCTGGAATTCCCCCTGGGGCAGAGCCCCCTGCTCTGACAAATAAGGAACTGGAGGAGGTGGAGCTGGAGCCAGAACTGGAGCTAGACCTGGACTTGGAAGCAGAGGAGGATGGTCTGGCGGCCACTCTAGGCTCTGCCCTCAGCCTGCCAGTGGGAACACTTAATCGGCCCCGTGGGGTAAGGCGCTTCCCAGCATTTTAAGACTTTGTGCACCCTGAGCCCTCTACCTACCTGCACCCTCATGGACCCCACTGATGCCCAGATTAACTACTCAGAGGTCCCCATGGTGAGTAGATTTCTCCCTTAACCTAAACCTTTTCCTCACCTTTTTCATCCTAGAGCCAGAGTCTTTTAAGCCCATCGTCTGGATACATGCCTATGAACCAGGGTAATCTTGGGGAGACTTGCCAGGTAAGGTCTGTCTCTTCAAGGGGCTGCTGAGAGGCTGGGTGGCAGTGTCTTAGGATCCATAGGGGCAGTGTGGGAGACTATAGAAATCTGAGGTTTAATCAGTGCCCCACAAAAAAGAAGGCATTGAACAACCCAGTCTTCTGAACAAATATCTCTTCCCTCGTCTCTCTGTAAATCTCTATGTATTCCTTTCCTCCTTAGGAGTCTGCATTTTGTGGGAGTGGTGAGCGGTGCCCCCGTCCAGCCTCTTTGCACCCAATGCCACGGGGACGCCTGGCATCAGAGTCCTCAGAGGGCCATGTGACAGGCTCCGAGGCTGAGCTCCAGGAGAAGGTGTCAATGTGTAGGAGCCGGAGCCGGAGCCCACGGCCACGTGGAGACAGTGCCTACCATTCCCAGCGCCATAGCCTGCTCACTCCTGTCACCCCACTCTCCCCACCAGGGTTAGAGGAAGAGGATGTCAATGGATATGTCATGCCAGATGCACACCTCAAAGGTGCCAGACTCTTCCTACAGCTTCCCTCAAATCCTTCTCTGATCCTTTCCCCAGGCTCCTCTTAATCCTTTAGTCTTCTCTGATCTTATCCATCCCATTTCATTTTTTCCTAACTTTCCCCAACTCCCCACTGTCTACCACCACATTCTCCACATACCTATCCTCTTCTCAATCCCTAGGTACTCCCTCCTCCCGGGAAGGTACCCTTTCTTCAGTGGGCCTCAGTTCTGTCCTGGGTACGGAAGAAGAAGATGAAGATGATGAGTATGAGTACATGAACCGGAGGAGAAGGCGCAGTCCAACCCGTCCCCCTAGGCCCAGTTCTCTCGAGGAGCTGGGTTATGAGTACATGGATGTGGGATCAGACCTCAGTGCTTCCCTGGGCAGCACACAGAGTTGCCCACTCAACCCTGTGCCCCTCATGCCTGCTGCTGGCACAACCCCAGATGAGGACTATGAATATATGAATCGGCGACATGGTGGAGGAGCTCCTGGGGGAGATTATGCAGCCATGGGGGCCTGCCCAGCAGCTGAGCAAGGGTATGAAGAGATGAGAGCTTTCCAGGGGCCTGGACACCATGCCTCCCATGTCCACTGTGCTCGCCTCAAAACTCTCCGTAGTTTAGAAGCCACTGACTCCGCTTTTGATAACCCTGATTACTGGCATAGCAGGCTTTTCCCCAAGGCTAATGCTCAGAGAACATAACCCCTGCTCCCTGAAGTACTCAGGGAGCATTTGATGGCAGCTAGTGCCTCTAAAGGGTACCCCTCTTCTCTCTGGTCCCTCTCTCACGGGTCTTAGCCATATTTCCCCAGCCCTAGAAAATTCCATTCAACCTTTGGAGGCTTTTAAACACTGCAACAAAATTCTTGTGAGATGTAGCCAGCTGTGCACTTTCTTCCTTTTCCCAATCCCGGGAAAGGAGATTTTCCCTATTTTATGTGTGTTCCTAATCCCATTCCTCAGCTTCCTCAGGGAGACTCCCTGGAGATATGAAGGATTACTCCCATGTCTCTTTCTCTCAGACTCTGACTTGTTGAGATTAGGCTTTAAAGTGTGCTTTTGTTTCCCACCAGACTCCAGACTCATAAGGAAGGGGAAAGTGGGCTGGGGGGGAACAGGCAGGGGAAAGTAAAATTTTGGCTGATGACTCAGCCCCCTGGAAAGAATGGAAAGCTTCAAATCTTGAGTGAAGAAAGAGGTTGGGCACAGATATTTAGAGTACTATTAATTCTGCATCTACTATGCCAGGCATCATGCTAAAGTTTACCTATGTTATCTAATGCTCACAACGATTCTGTGAGCTAGGTATTCTCCCATTTCACAAATAAGGAAACTGAGCCTTAAAGAGATTAAAGTGGTGGGTCCTGGATTCAGAATCTTCCATTGCAGGTTTTCTCCCTGTAAGGTATCAAGGCAAACTGATAAAAGTCAGAGTCCTTGTCAGGGCATTGTCTTCTTGTTTTTGCACTGAATCAAGTCGAAACCCAACAAACCCTCCTATACCCAGGCTTCTCATCTCAGGAAGTGGGAAGGGGATGGTTGGAAGGAAAAATAACTGGACATTTTGTGTAAACCATAATCCATATGTGCTATAAATGATCACTTCTTACCCAAGGGACAGATTCACAAGAGTCCCAAGAGCCACTTTTAGGGTCTGTTCTCATCCAGGGAAACTACCAGTTGGGATAGAAAGAGGACCCAGCTTCAGGCCTTTGTCTGCTCAGATGGGAAACGGGGTGTCTTGTTATCACTGAAGATTTTTGTTTTGTTTTTTTACACACCTGAATAAAAAAATGCCGGTTTTTCAGCTTCCTGTCTGTCAAATGTAAGAAAACCTTTAGTGTGTAAGATCACCCCTTTGCTCCTCAGCAGTGGGTAGCCACCACCGCATGCTGTTCTGTCTTGTGACGCTCCTATTCTGCACCTTGCAGGTTACTCCAGCCCTACTTTTCTTTGTTATCTGCTGAAGACAAGCATAGCACACAGTCCTTTTCGTTGAAAGCTTTTACGGGGAATCTCTTTACAGGACAACCCACTGGGAATAACAAACAAGAAAACCCACGTTTGCGAAAAAGCCTTATTGATGTGGTGCCTCATGAGGTGGAACACTGAAACTCCCATATGTTTCAGAACTCTGAAAAAGTCTGTATGAACACTTCCCTTAGGTGCCATCAAAGCCTATTGTTGGAACAACAGTGCCATCTTCAGTGGGAGTCTGGCTTCTAGACTGGGAGACTGTGAATGGATGTCCTCCGGACTCTCGCTGCCCAGTTAGCACCCGCTCGTTGCACCCTTGGTCTCCTACCACAGCACTCTTGCCCCTCCCCGTCCCCTCAACATCAGAGGGTGAT
The DNA here is from genome assembly GCA_003697995.1 of Taxidea taxus jeffersonii. Taxonomy (NCBI): domain Eukaryota; kingdom Metazoa; phylum Chordata; class Mammalia; order Carnivora; family Mustelidae; genus Taxidea; species Taxidea taxus. Next base: position 32,098 of record ML106332.1, on the reverse strand, counting down.
TGGACCGGCTGAGCCGGTCCCACCAGCCGCTCCGGGGATCCGGGGAAGGGCTCACCCAGCCTCCCCGCCCTGTCTATAGTCACTCCCCCATCGCCGAGGCTCCACCCTCCTCCACCTTGCTGGGCGGCCTCTACTCCCATGGCCCCGCCGTAGCTCCGCCCCTTCTCCCTTTAGCCCGCCCCTCACTATTACGGGTTCTCGCTCAGTCAGTGCTCCTGGTGGATGTGGTTTTTCCGGGAGAGACCACGCTTCCCCTTAGGCTCGCCAACGGCTCCGCCTTCCCGCCGGAGCCTGACCCTTCCCAGCGTGCTCGGCGATTCCGGCGTGCGAGGCCCTCGGAGGGCAAGGCCCCAGGGCCTGGCTTAGGGGCGCGAAAGGCGGGCTGGGAATTGTAGTTCAAGAGTCGGCAAGGTCGGCTGGAGGCGGGCTGTAGAAAGGACTCGTTGTCCCATCGTGCCTTGTGCCTCAGCCCGCGCGCTCGCAGCTTCTCGCTCTCGCCCGCCCGCCTGCTCCCCTGCTAGCTCGCGCTTTCGCTCGCGCTCTCCTCGCGGATCGAAGGGGCTGTAGCTACAGCCTGCGGCTGAAAGGGAGACAGAGGCGGCGGCTCAGGGGGAACGAGGTTGCAGTGGTGGTGGTGGTGGTGGGAAGATGTCGGGCGAGGACGAGCAGCAGGAGCAAACTATCGCCGAGGACCTGGTCGTGACCAAGTATAAGATGGGGGGCGACATCGCCAACCGTGAGTGCGGGCCTCGGGGGTCCGGGGATCGAGGCTGAGAGGGGGAGACAAGGGGGTCGGGGCTGGGTTGACTCCGGAGGGGCTGGAGCGGTGGGGTCATGCAGAGTGAGCTACTGAGGGCCCCTCTCTGGTCCGCTGGGGGTTGCGTGGTGGGAAGACTCCGTGTTGCGCCTGGGACCTGAGCCGCCAGGCCTGGGCTGGAGTCTGGGGAGGTGCGGGCCCGCGACCGGGAAGAGCGCAGAGCGGGGGCCCCCAGCCGTCTCGGACCTTAGGCCGTTAATCAGGAGTCAGGGCGCATCTTAAGCCCCTCACCCCTAGCTCCGGATCCCTGCCTTCTCTGGTTCTGGCAGCGGCAAGGCCACCTCGAAAAGGAAGCGCCCAGCTGTTGGCGACCGAAGCGCCCCTCTATTTTGTTTTGGCTCCGCGGCGTCAGGGGCCCAGCCGGCACGTGTCGCCGGGTTCCCATGCGGATCGCCGGCTCCCTTCTTCCGCTACCGTCCCTGACACCAGCTTCCCTACCACGTGCTTTGCTGGAGTCTTTCGTTTTTCACTTAAACTCCTTAGCTGGTGGGGCCTCCTTCTACTCTTGGGCCAGCTCAGGGACCGTTGGAGGGAACTCCTGGAGATCCTAACACAGCTTTTTAAGATCTATCTGGCTTTCCTTGAAGTTACTCATTACTACCAACAATCTGTGCAGATAGGCTTAGTTAGCGGTCATATTTGATTTGTTCTCTGGGGCTTGTCAACTCTAGGAGTGTTTTGAGGTTCTCACCCCAACTAGGCAGCCTTGTGAATAGTACTGAAGGGGGGGGACTACTGATTTTAGGGTCTCAGAAGTCATCCTCATTAGGACTGTGCTCTGACCTTAGCAGCTGCCTGCCAATCTAGGCAGGTGTCTTACTTTCTATTTTCTCTCTTTCCAGTTCACCTTTTCACTTTAATACCTAGTTAGGGAGACTGAAAATGGTTGGGTTTGGGCTTTTAAGTGGTTTTGACAGTAAAGATAGGTATTTAGGATCCCTTTAGTCCTATGGCTGAAAACCTGAATCTTTCACACTTCAAAAGATTCACAAAAACCTGGATGACAAAAATCAAACATGTACTTCAGGATAGGCCATGGAGAGGAGGACATCCACTGAACAGAGCAATGCTTTATAACATAATGGGCATTTAGTTTAGTACCCCCCCCCTTGGGGTACTTTTTAGTATTAGTGGTTTGAATTAGGAAAAAAAAAATGTTTTCCCTTGCAACTTATAACTTCCCCGGGCACTTGTGATCCCAGATACCAGTTTGAAACTTTTTTGGGTCTTACACCTCTTTGAGATGTGCTAAGATCTGCAAACCATGAGCCTGTTGAAGCCCAGGAAACTTAGATTAGGTCCCCTTGGTTTATACACTGGTTGATGAGGAAATAAGTTTACACAGATTGAGATTACTAACATCTAATTGAGGTGTATGAGAAGGGAAGAAGTAGCATTTAACAATGCATCAGCTTCGAGTCAGCAGTTCTGTGTCTACCTTCCTGTTGTTCCTGACGCCTATAAATGTCTTCTAGTCTGCTTTGCAATGTATGTTGGTTACCTTGGTGAGCACCCCCTTGAACTTCGTAACTGTCTTACCATGCTTCAGGGATCTTTGGAAGGTCTCCCTTGACTGGGGAGACAGATGGTGTTTATCCAGTTGTCACATTCTATAGGGAGGGAAGGGTGTGTTAACTTACTATTTTAGAAAAGGGAAGGTAGAAATTTAGTGATCATAGGTAGGTATATTCCAAGAGGCAAAACTTGTTCACTCTTTCAACCTTTGGGCAATGGCACTAGGGAATATTAGAAGCTCTAACTTTAGGTATTGTTTAGATGGTAACTTAGATAACACATGCAGGACTGACATGGTGGGATTCTGTCCCCAGGGGTACTTCGGTCTTTGGTGGAAGCATCCTGCTCAGGTGTGTCGGTACTGAGCCTGTGTGAGAAAGGTGATGCCATGATTATGGAAGAGACAGGGAAAATTTTCAAGAAAGAAAAAGAAATGAAAAAAGGTAAAAAAAAAAAAAAATCCCTCACTAATCCCCAAGTTTGACCCTTATTCAGTCCTGTTTGTTTTATTGTAATGATGTAACCCCTGCCCGAGCTTTGGTTGAGATATTTGGAAGTTTGGAATGGCAGGTGGGATACAAGCAGTTTCCTACCCAATCCAAACTGATTAAACAGGCAAGACCCTGAAGAAAATCCTTCCGTTTTTCTGAAGGCAGCAGGACTCAAAGAGAGATTGGGCGAGAGAGACAGCAAGGCAGTAAGGCTGATGATTGTCTCTTTACAGGTATTGCCTTTCCCACCAGCATTTCAGTAAATAACTGTGTATGTCACTTCTCCCCTTTGAAGAGCGACCAGGACTATATTCTCAAGGAAGGTGACTTGGTAAAAATGTAAGCTTAAGCCATTTTAGAGCACTTATCTTTTTCCTAAGCATTTGCATAGTGCCAGTTGCTAATACTGTGCTCTGCTCTTGCCTTGTAGTGACCTTGGGGTCCATGTGGATGGCTTCATCGCTAATGTGGCTCACACTTTTGTGGTTGACGTAGTTCAGGTAGGTGGCCTGCTTTGAACTCTGTTCCACCTGTGGAGAATGGGGGAGAATATGCTGCTGCTTGCTTCTTACTCCCACCCCCTACCACCTAGAGAAAGTCCCTAGAGAAATGAAAGGAGAAAAGTGTTTTCTCTCCCGTTCATTGGCTAGCCTTGCATAGTGACCAGTTGAGTTAAAGCGCTTTCCTGATTGCATTTCCTTATTCACAGGGGACCCAAGTAACAGGGCGGAAAGCAGATGTCATTAAGGCAGCTCACCTTTGTGCTGAAGCTGCCCTGCGCCTGGTCAAACCTGGAAACCAGGTAAGCTGTTTAGTCCCAGCTCCAAAGATGATAGAGCTAAAGATGCATTAGTCATCTATAGCTGTTCTCTTGAATTTGAGTTGCTAGCTTCTCCTGCAGCCCCCTTATAAAGCACCTTTTTTTTTTTTTTTTTTTAAGCTGTATGCTATACCCAAGGTGGGTCTTGAATTCAAAACCTGAGATCAAGAGTCGCCCGCTCTACTGAGTGACCCAGCCAGGCACCCCTGATACAAACATCTCTTTAAAGTTAGTTGTATCTTGGGGCACCCGGGTGGCTCAGTGGGTTAAGCCTCTGCCTTCAGCTCAGGTCATGATCTCAGGGTCCTGGGATCAAGTCCCGCATGGACGGGGGGCAGGGGGGTGTCTCTGCTCAGCAGGGAACCTGCTTCTCCCCTGCCACCCCTGCCATGCCTGCCTCTCTGCCTACTTGTGATCTCTCTCTCTCTCTGTCAAATAAATAAATCTTTTTTTTTTTTTTTAAGTTAGTTGTATCTTAGAATGGGATTTCTGAAAGAGAAGAGACAGTTGACTAAACAGCAGCTAACTCTGAGTGCCTATCATAGATAAGTTCCATGCTTGGTGTATGGGAATATATGGTCCTTTCTTTATGGAGCCTAGAGATCCTTCCTTATTCATGTTTTGGATGTGCGTCTTTTCCTAAAATAGTATGAAGTATATCACTTACAGTAAGACACATGTAAAAAGGGAAAAAAAAATACTTTTCCCCCCTTTTTTAAGTAACTTAATTACTTAAGTAATCTCTATACCCGCCGTGGGGCTCAGACTTACTCCCTAGGATCAAGAGTGATCCTTCCAACTAAGCCAGCTAGGTACCCCCCAAAAAACACAACTTTAAAAGCTTATAAAACAGAAATCATCATACCAGTAGACTGGTGGCAGAGAGGGGCCAAAAGTTAGTTCTGTGCCTTACAAGACAGTATTAGGAAGCCCGGGGATTATGAACTGTCATGAATTAATACAATTTTACATTTAGATTATGAGTGGAGACATTTTTTCTGGCATTCCTGTTCAGTACTTAAAGCTTCCTCCCTTTTTTCCCCCATGCTCTCTTGTTCTTCATCCTTTTAATCAGTTTGTACTTTATCCCCATTGTTACTCGGTTGCATCATTTTTACTTAAACCTCTGTCTTGGTTTCCTTATAATGGTACCTACTTCATACAGGTGTTATGAAGCACTTTGAACAGTGCCTGGCACATAGTAAGCACTTGTGTTGGCTATAATTACTTTGCACATTGATTATTTTTATTTTTTATATACTAATTACTGTGTTTCTCCCCTGGAAGGTAGTGTTGTATAGTGGCTATTGTATAGTTATGACATAGGTCAAAATTTCTGGGTTCTTGCCCTGTTGCCACCCCTTACTGTTTAAAAATAACTTTGAAGGCACCTGGGTGGCTCAGTTGGTTGGGCAACTGCCTTGGGCTCAGGTCATGATTCTGGAGTCCCGGAATCAAGTCCCGCATTGGGCTCCCTGCGTGGCGGGGAGTCTGCTTCTCCCTCTGACCCTTCCCTTCTCATGCTTGTTCTCTCTCTCTCTCTCAATGTCTCTCAAATAAATAAATAAATAAAAATAAAGTTTCATCCCTTTGGCATACATACATCTCTTTCTTTAAAAAATAAGTAAATAGGGGTGCCTGGGTGACTCAGTCATTAAGCGTCTTCCTTTGGCTCGGGTCATGATCCCAGAATCCTGGAATCAAGCCCCGCATCGGGCTCCCTGCTCATCAGGAAGCCTGCTTCTCCCTCTCCCACTCCCCCTGCCTGTATTCCCTCTCTCGCTGTGTCTCTCTCTGTCAAATAGATAAATAAAATCTAATACATAAATAAATAGATACATAAATAAAAAAATAGCGTTGAATTCTGATTTCCTCATCTGCAAAAAAGGAAAAATAAAATTGTCCCTTATTATCACAGCATTATTGTGACAATTGAGATGAGCCCTATAAAGTACCTAACATATAGTTTAATAATATTAGTTTTGTTTTTCATTTTGTTTAATGAAACAAATGAAATAGCTTAGATGGGGATCAGATCATATTTGAAAGAGGTAAAAAAGGGAAAATCAGAGCTTGTCCCCTCTCAACAGAGATTGTGGAATAAACACTGGATTTATCAGATTTATCATCAGAAAACCTGAGTTTTTTCCAGTTTTTTTCAATTAACTGGCTTACCCCTGGGCAGATCTCTTTTAACTTTTCTGAGCCTCAGTTTCTATATCTTCTAAATTGGGATATGGGATATAGATCTACCCTATCCACCTTTAAGAATTGTTGTCTAGTTAGACCATCTTTTTGAAAGCACTTTGTAAAATGATAAGCAAATGTAAGGTATTTTTAGGTTGTAGGGATAATAGGGCTATGGAATGAAAAACCAGTGAGAATCATTGCTCTTGATGGAGGATATGGGGATTCTCAGTTCTTTTATCCTTTTCATTTGCATGGTAGAGAACTTGTTGGCCCCTCCTACGTATCTCACCTGTTATTTGATCTTGTACTTCTAGAACACACAAGTGACAGAAGCCTGGAACAAGGTTGCCCACTCGTTTAATTGCACACCAATAGAAGGTGAGACCTCAGATAACAGGGTTGAGGGTCTGAGCACTTCAGTAGAATTAAGGATTTTGTTCCTTTGAGGACCCATCCTGGCTCTAGCACAGTCTAAGCCAAAACCCTTACTACCCCGAGTTTTCATAACCAGGCATTTTCCCTTCATTGCCTGCTCCATCAAACGACGTAGGTGGGTGGATTTGGAAACCTTTTGGGATTCTAGATGGCTTTGTCCTGTCTACAGGTATGTTGTCCCATCAGTTGAAGCAGCATGTCATCGATGGAGAGAAAACAATTATCCAGAATCCCACAGACCAGCAGAAGTAGGTGCCAGTTCCACCCTTCACCTTTCCACCATCTGAGACTAGTCATGAATGTTTTCTTCCATACTCCAGCCTCATTGTGTCTACCTTCTACTTCAAACTCCAGGAACTACTCAATGTTTTTATGATTCCCTTTTTATTTCTTTTAGGAAGGACCACGAAAAAGCTGAATTTGAGGTACATGAAGTATATGCCGTGGATGTTCTTGTCAGCTCAGGAGAGGGCAAGGTGAGGAGAGGTTGCCAAAGCTAGCAAAGAGTGGTGACTGAGGGTGTATTCTGAGAGCACCAGCCCAAACATGACCTAACTTACTACTCTTTTAGGCTAAGGATGCGGGACAGAGAACCACCATTTACAAACGAGACCCTTCTAAACAGTATGGCCTGAAAATGAAAACTTCACGTGCCTTCTTCAGTGAGGTTGAAAGGCGTTTTGATGCCATGCCATTTACTTTAAGGTACTACAACCTCACTTAGCAAGAACGGGACTTGGAACCAGTCTGACTCATAGACCACACACGCAGGAACACTGTTCCTTCTCCCGGCACACCCCCTCCCACCCCGCCCCTGCCTAGACTTGTAGCTCCAGCCTGCATGCATGCCTTCTCTCCCTCTCCCCATTGCCCTCTCATTGAAGGTAATGTGAAAGAGTGATCCTAAGCATGATTGCTGACTGAGGGTAGGAGCTATTTAAAGCTGTGAGGAAAATGGTAAGACTTGGTGGAGGTTAAGGAGACCTGAATTTGTCTTCCCCCACCAGAGCATTTGAAGACGAGAAAAAGGCCCGGATGGGTGTGGTGGAGTGCGCCAAACATGAACTGCTGCAGCCATTTAATGTTCTCTATGAGAAGGAGGGTGAGTTCTGAGAGCTTTGCTTCGGAGCCCCTGGTTAGGGTCCCCTCCCTCTAGCGTACAGAAAAGAGTACGACGAGGGGGCATTTTACCAAAACACTTCCTTTCTCCTATAGGTGAATTTGTTGCCCAGTTTAAATTTACAGTCCTGCTCATGCCCAATGGCCCCATGCGGATAACCAGTGGTCCCTTTGAACCTGACCTCTACAAGTCTGAGATGGAGGTCCAGGATGCAGAGCTAAAGGTCAGTGTGTGATGGAAAGTGTGAGCACATGGCACCTGTCCTGGGAGTGAGGGTGAGGTGTCAACAAAGTCCTGAAAAGAGCTATGATACTGAGAGTGATACTTCGTGTTTCCTCTGCATTGCTCAGAATTTGTTTTCCTTCTTCCTCCTCTTTTCCAGGCCCTCCTCCAGAGTTCTGCAAGTCGGAAAACCCAGAAAAAGAAAAAAAAGAAGGTTTGTTTTGATCTTTGCTGTCTGGTATGGTGAATCTGATTCCTCTTTAGTCTACCTTCCTGGGTTGTGGTGGGCATACATATTTCTGTATAACCTTATTGCCCCCTCCCCTCTGCCACCATCTCAGCCCTGACCGAGAGCATTAGTATATTTTTGTCTTTGGTCTCCCAGATACTATTGCAAGTAGCTGGGAACTGAGAAGTCTTCCTCTCCTTTCCACGAATGTAGGCCTCCAAGACTGCAGAGAATGCCACCAGTGGGGAAACATTAGAAGAGAATGAAGCTGGGGACTGAGGTGGGTCCCATCTCCCCAGCTTGCTGCTCCTGCCTCATCCCCTTCCCACCACACCCCAGGCTCTGTGAAGTGCAGTTCGTCTTCTCCACCCAGGACCGCCAACAGAGCAGGGTCTCCCTGCCCCCATCCCTGTCCCCTTCCCAACCCCTTCCAACAACAACCAGCTCCAACTGACTCTGGTCTTGGGAGGCCAGGCTTCCCAGCCACTGAAGACTACTTTAAATAGAAAAGAGAAATTGAACAATAAAATCAGGAGTCAAAATTCATCGTCTTCAAGCCCCTCTTTCTAGTCTTTTTCTACTACTCTCTGCTTGGTCAAGGTTTATGGCCCTACACCAGAACAGGGAGAAGGCTAAAGTAGCCACCACCACTAAAAACTCAGCTGAAATTTTTTTATACCACTTTGGTGTTAGCATTTTCCCATCTGTTGGGGCTTGTTCCTCTCTTTTCCCACTCTCCCCAGGTATTTTATCAGGCCTCAAAATAGAGAGGAGCTGTATTCCTCAGATTGTTTTTATTCACATGTGGCAGATTCCTTTTGTGACCCAGACTATCTGGTTAGGCCCCTCTCATTTTTAGGAGCTGGAGCCTGCATTTACCAAGGGACTCTCATCTGTCAAATGGATCCTCATTTGTAAATCTCTTTAGTCATTTTTGTTCCACAGAACTTTTTTTTTTTTGTTGTCTTCACAAAGCTGTAAAGGAGTAATCCATCTCAACCTTGTCCATTTCTTTGGAGTCAGTGGGGGTGGTGCATTCCCCTGCTCCATCTTAGAAACCTGGGCTGGAAGCTCAACTGTGGTTTTGTTCCCTGTTTGAAATATTTTGACCTCCCTCCCTGAAAGAAAGACCAGGAACCGGAGGAGCAGACTGACTGAAGAGACAACTCCTAGCTTTTTGAAGCTGTGGACTTGGATTGGATGAATTGCTAGGGGTTTGGAGAGAGAGGTGATGGATTTCAGTACCTCTGGCATGTTGTTCCAGGGAACTAGGGCTCCCGCTAACTTATGAGGTTTTTAAACATGTTGAAAATGACATGGCGTTAAAATAAATTTGGATTTGCTCATAATCATGTGCCTTTGTATGCTGTTCTTATTTGATGGGAGGTGGGGGAAATGTTAGTTGATGTTATGGTCATTTGGAACTAGTTCTATATTCCCATATTCTGCCTTTCTAAAATGAGAGATAGTGTGGGTTGGGAAAAACTTAAATCCTGGGTTTTCTGAATGAAGACAGTACATTTTTTATGAAAGTTTCTGGATTTTTCTAAAGTTTTCTTTTTAAGATTTTATTTATTTATTTGACAGAGATCACAAGTAGGTAGTGAGGTAGGCAGAGAGAGTGGGGGGCGGGGAAGCAGGTTCCCTGCTAAGCAGAGAGCCCCATTCAGGGCTTGATCCCAAGACCCTGAAATCATGACTGAGCCCAAGGCAGAGGCTTTAACCCACTGAGCCACCCAGGTGCCCTTAGAGTAAAATCCTAACCTTATTGGTGACAGTTTGTCTGGAATAAGGTGTACCGCAATAAATAAAGCACTGTTTACAAATGTTTATCTTGATTTAGGAAGCCAGGAAGAATGCCTTTACTAGTATTCAATTTTTCAGGGCCAGTCTGAGATGGATAATTTATTAGGCTATCTTAGATGTGAAACATTGCTGACCAGGAGATAGTATAGTAAACAAAACTGGACATAGCTCCCTTCATAAGAGCTTATAGGCTGCAGTCAATCCGTGAACAATAGGAGCATTAAGGACATCAAGGTGCTGGCACAGTTGAGAATCCATACGTAACTTCTGACTCCCCAAAGCTTAATAAAACCTGCTGTTGACCAAAAGCTGTAGGATAACAGTTCATTAGCACATTTCACATGTTATATGCATTATATACTCCATTACAGAGCTAGGGAAAGTAAGAAAATCAGAAGAGAATAAATTTACAGTATTGGGGGGGGTGCTGGGTGGCTCAGTGGTTTAAAGCCTCTGCCTTCCCCTCAGGTCATGATCCCATGGTCCTGGGATGGAGCCCTGTATCGAATCATCTGGCTCTCTGCTCAGCAGGGAGTCTGCTTCCCTCTCTCTGCCTGCCTTTCTGCCTACTTGTGATCTCTATGAAATAACTAAATAAAATATTTTTAAAAAAAGGTTTACAGTAGGGGCACTTGGGTGGCTCAGTGGGTTAAAGCCTCTGCCTTCAGCTCAGGTCAAGGTCCCAGGGTCCTGGGATCGAGCCCCACATTGGGCTCTCTGCTAGGCAGGGAGCCTGTTTCCCCCCACCCAACTGCCTGCCTCTCTGCCTACCTGTGATCTCTGTCTGTCAAATGAATAATTAAAAAAAAAAAAAAAAAAGGTTTACAATACTGTGTGTAAAAACTACACAGGTACCTGTACCAATGGCAGTCAAACCTGTGCTCAAGTGTTAACTGCAGTGGACAATCAACAGGTGAAATCCTGGTGAACTTGATACAATGTCGCTGGGGTTTTTTATTCTCAAAATTTTTTCATATTCTGTATATGTGCTGCCGAAGCAAGCACAATTTTTCATATTTTGATGGTGACAATATTAGAACTACTTAAAATCTTGGAACACGAGCCTTAAGTGTTAAAAACAAGAAACTTTTTTTTCCAGAGTTAAAAAGGTGAAGTGTTACTGTATAAATTATAAAGGGAAATTTTTAAAAAAGGATGATCACAAAAAGCTTTACAGTCTCTTACTATAGAAGTAAGGTGGGGGTGGCAGGCGCCTGTCTGCCTTCAGTTCAGGCCATGATCCTAGGGTCCTGGGATGGAGCCCTGCACCAGGCTTTCTGCTCTCTCTGCTTCTCTCTCTCCTACTCCCCCTGCTTGTGTTCCGTCTGTGTTTCTCTCTCTGACAAAGAAAATCGTGGGGTTTTTTAAAAAATATTTTTTAAAGATTTTATTTATTTATTTGACAGACAGAGACCACAATTAGGCAGAGAGGCCGGCAGGGAGGGAGGGCAGGCTCCCCGCTGAGCAGAGAGCCCGATGCGGGGCTGGATCCCAAGACTCTGGGATCGAGTCCCGCATCCGGCTCCTTGCTCGGCCGGGAGCCTGCTTCCTCCTCTCTCTCTGCCTGCCACTCTGTCTGCCTGTGCTCACTCTTTCTGACAAATAAATAAATAAAATCTTTAAAGATTTTTATTTATTAGAGCGAGGGAGGGAACACAAGCAGGGGGAGTGGGAGAGGGAGAAGTAGGCTTCCCGCTGAGAGGGAAGGCAGACGCTGGGGTTCGATAGCAGGACCCCAGTTTCATAGCCTGAGCTGAAGGCAGGCACTCAACGACTGAGCCCAGGTGCCAACGATTGGCACCCCAATAAATAAAATCTTACAAAGAAAAAAGGTGAAATCTGTATGGTATGGGGTTCTTTTTCAACTTTCCTAAGTCAAGTTTCCCTATAGCAAAAACTATGGGTATGTTTTCTGAGTGCTTCTGACCTGACCAAACCGTGTGACTGGGAAGTTCTTTAACAGCAAATATTCTCACTCTAGAGAAGACAGCTGATCTTGCTTCCTCTGTCCATTGATTTGATCTTCACCCCGAGGTAGAGGGAAAGTCACTGAAGTATTTTCTGAACAAGATGCATTGTGCCTCAGGTATTGTGGGGAAAGACCTTACGGAGCTGACAAGGAAAAATCGTTGGTCTAAATGACAAAGGTCTCTTTTTGTAGTATGAAGGCTTTCTCGACTCCCCACTTAACATCCTCCCACGTTCTGTAATCTTAAGACCTTTGTAAACTCCGTGATAGAATCTCCCTACAGCAATTTAGAAAACCAACCAGTAAAACAATTTGGGAATTTTTGTAGACTCCGCACCTATCCATAATAAAATGGAGGGTATCCCGCGAAACTGCAACTCCCATGAAGCAGTGAGGGGGACGGCGGAAGTCGCTATCGTTTGCTCTTCCGCACGTCTCAGTCCCATATTGGAAATATGTGCTCACGTTGAAATAATACAGTGTCCTCATAATAAAACTGGGGGGGGGGAATTTTGTAACTCAAAAAAGTCTTTCCAAGAGAACTGCTAATGCAATCACTTAATCCGGCACCTGAAAGGCTAAATGCCATTGTTACTCTCCTCGGGCAGCCCCGCCCCTCGAAGGAAGATCCAAACAGCGGAAGTGACGACACAGCTCTCGGTTAAATAGCTGGAGGCTGACTGCCGCCGCTCTCTCGGCCTTAGCGCCATCTTCTTGGGTAAGTGTTGTTGGTTCCTGTGTTGGCATTCCGTGCACAATCCATTAACATCTGATCTCTACACTTGCCATCATTACAGCAAACTAACTGTAACCTTTTTCTCTTTACCTGTAGAAACCTCTGCGCCATGAGAGCCAAGGTAAGCAGTTCCTGGCAGTAAGCTGAGGCAGTAGCAGTGGGTGTTGGGTGGCGGATAGCTAAGCAAGAGAAGTCAGCCATAGTTCCCGAGCCGCTGGGTTCTCAAGGGTGAACCCAGTAGTAGGGGAGGAAAAATAATTTGGGGAGAAGCAGAGGAGGGGAGTATGTACTGTGGTTAGAGGGGGCGGGAGTAGAAAGGCGCACGCAGGATTCAGGTTTATGTCCGCGGCCAAATTGATAGGGTTACTTCAACTAAGCCCTCATACTTAGGAACCTGCCGGGTTTTAAGTAATGCCCTTCACATCCCTGCCTAGACCTGTACTAAAAGCTAATCTCTCGTTTTATTCACTGCGTCCGGTTATGATCGATTGCCAGTGGAGGAAGAAGCGAATGCGCAGGTATGTTGAGACTTGACAGTCCGAAACAGGAAAAGGGAAGTGTAGCGTTCCTTGGACAAATCGTGGGAGGAACATTTGGTTAGAAATATAAAAGAACTTAGGTGAAAAACAATTCTAAGTATTCACTTTACTAGTCCGGGATTGAACACAAGAAAGATAATAGGACCGAAGTGCTCGTTTGTTTTGCCACCCAAGGTATCCGATGCACATTTTTTTAAGATGGGGGGGAAAGACTGAACTTGGGTTTGTGGGCAGGAGATGTATATCCGTGTCTGCTTTTCAGGCTGAAGCGTAAAAGAAGAAAGATGAGGCAGAGGTCCAAGTAAACCGCTAGCTTGTGCACCGGTGGAGCCACAGGAGCAGAAATAAGGAAAGCCAGAGGCCAGGGACACTGGTACCAATTGTTGGGCTGCATGCTTACTTTCTAGAGCTTGATTCAATGGATCTAGACCATCCATCGCCATCTGATCACAGCGACCACCTTTGAGAGACCCGCCCTGTTCATACCAAACCGTCTCTTTTGGCCCTTTACTCTGGACCTCTGACTTCGGGACTAACTCTGTTTTCATTTGTGGCTGAATGTAACACGTGTACAATAAATCATCTCTTCTGCTGGCTTAGCTGAAGGAAAAAAATGGTCTTGTCTGATACGTGGTTTTTATGGTTCCATTGGCTGGGGTTCTGGATCAGTGGAGCAGATCTTGAATACCCCCTGCTTTAGAGTGTCACACCACATGGGCTACAGCGGGGGTGTGAATCCGGCCCTGGCCAACTGGCCCCAGGGCTCTCGGAGCTAGGTAACTGGGTGGCCCTTCCCATATTGGGTGTAGTACACGCAAGGGGACGGGTTTCAACCTGGTTCGCGACCAAGTTAGGGGCAAACGACGATCCTGCCCCAACTCTTCTCTGAACCTCGGTTACTAAGTTCCCGCTTTTGGGGACGTGCTGTGCTGTTGGGGTGGGTTGCTATGGTAACACGCAAAGCTTGCTGGGAACTTCCTGCGGTTAGTCGCACAAGTACTTTGCGCACCATAGAGTGGTTCCGGGTCTGTGGCTAGAGCGTCATTTCTTCCGCAGGAAGCGGAAGGGCGGTAGGGTAGGCGGCTCTTTGTCGAAGCTACAGGACCGGCAGGCGGCAGCAGCAACTACGGCGGCGGCGGCAGGTGAGGGAGGCGGGAGACTTAGGTGGAGGCAGCGCCCGGAGGGGAGGAGTCGGGGCCGGCCCAGCAGCTGGGCTCGGCCGGGCTACACAAGGCCCCCCAGGACCGAGCTGTTTCTCACGCCCCAGGGCCGAACCCTTTTTCTGACTGACCCTGCTTCGCGAGCAAACGCCAGCTCCGTGACGTCACAGCCCTGCCCATCCCCGCAGCTTGATGTCACCTGGAGTCCCCCTTCCCGCTTCACTTGTGCTTCCTTAATGTCTTCTTCGTCTGGTTCACGGCTGAGCGCTGGTCGCACTGCACAGAACCTGGCAAGCTAGAAGACTTGCTGTGGGAAACTCCTAGGACTTTCCTCCAAACTCTGGGGTGTTGCGAAGCGTCATAATCACCGCCTCCAAGTCTAATGAGCCATCCCACTGCACTGTCAGTTGCTGCCCTTGCACGGCTCCCCATTCGGAGTGAATTAACCTAAACCCTAGGCCGGGTTCTGATCCCCACATCTTCCTTCATCTTGAGGCAGGGCACCTCTCACCCTTTGTTCACCCAGGGCTGGTTTTCCAACCCATTCTCTTAGGCTCTCCAGATTAGTTCTGATCTTACTCTTCTTACTGACAGCTTCTCCCTTTGACAGGTGAAATTCGGCTTGAACTCGCAGGAAATCTTGGAAGTGTTCAGAGCTCTTGCCATTTTGTCAAACTTCTTTATTGTAACGGCTTATAGTTCTCTGTTCTTACCCCTTCTCCCACCCAAGTCTCTCTTTTTTATTCCTGTTCAGAACCCAGCAGTGATGTGGAGGTGGAGAACCACAGGAGCCCCGGACTTCACCTGAGCTACCTCAGGTATTGAACTATCCTGGGAGAGTTGGGTGGGGAGGAGTATCCTATCTAATTAACAGCCTCTGGTGGGAGTTGCAGCATGGTTCAGGCTTAGAGAGATGGTATTTATTTTTCACCAGGTCCTTTCACTTTTACTAAAAGTTTGTATCTTCCCTAATACCCTTCGTTTTTCCTTGGTTGTTTCGATTTTGGGACTACATCCCTTTGGAGGAAGAGGATCCCTCTTCTTTTATAGATTCATCTATAATTCTGGTCTCTGATCTGGTTGGTTCATTTTAGGAAGGTTTGAAGGCAAAGTCAAGGCAATGGGAAAGGTGGTTGGGGGGAGATGAAGACCAGAGAAACCAGTAAAGATTTCCTTATACTCAAGGGGAAACAGTATGAAGTTTTCCTATTTGAACAGGAGGGGGAGCCTGATCACTGCCTTAGAAAGGCTTATGAGGTCAGACACGTGGTGGCAGGGACTTCTAGTCTTTTTGGGGGTGGGGAGAGGGGAAGGCTCGAACCAGAGCAGTGGACTGACATTCCAGAGCTCTCTTGGGAAAGAGGAGACTTTAAAAGCTTTTATAGAGTCTATAAATAAAGAGGATCTTTATGGGGTGAGGAATGGTGTGGTTTGATGTCAGTGGGATCTGATGAGGAATAAAAGGGGTGTGTAGAATGGAAAAGAAAGGTCACTGGTTCCTGAGAAATTAACTCCTTCCTCCCACCTCCCACCTCCCACAGATGGTTTTGTCTTTTGGGGGTCTAGAAGTGGAGATTCCAGCTGTAGAACTCTTACCCTGAAATGGAGTGGGGGGGGTGACCAGGTGGTGAGCTGGGAGAGAATACTAAAAAATGATAGATTTAGGGACTGCCCTCAAGCTGGTGACACCAATCTCTTAGGACTTCCTGGGGTTTAGAGATCTGATACTTCACAGTGCCCTCATGTAGAAGAGGGGTTAAAAGTTTTGTCTGCAGTGCCCCATTATCCAGAGCCCTAATAAGCTCACCAACCCATCTTGGCCACTTCCCAGTCTCCTTCTAACCTACTGAGACACTGAGACAGCAGTTTTAATTTCACTTCCTCAACTTTAATAAGGTCAGCTCAGAAGGGGAAATAAAACCCAACACTCTTTTCTCCTTGCCCCCTCCTTGGCCTAACATCATTGGTGAGATGAGGTGGCTTGACCCCAGCTCCCTCCCTCCCCACCCCATTAGCCAGACTAGTGTGAATCATTCTGAACCAGACCAGGTGCACAAGGGCCTGGGCGGGACTTCTGACAAGCCAGCCAGTCCAGCCAGAATTCTCATCCCTTAGATTTTCCATCTCCAAAGCCATTGCCCCTCTGGCCTGCTTTTTGCTGGACTGCCTGCTCTATAGCTGGGAAGAATGTGGCTTCTCTGGAAGATTCCTGTTTGACACGGTTCTCCTCTTTCCTAGTGGTCACCAAGGGTGGCAAGAAAAAGAAGAAAGCCCTGAGTTGGGGGGGACCAGGATGCCTGACCGGGACAGCTATGCCAACGGCACTGGGAGCAGCAGTGGAGGCCCTGGAGGCGGTGGCAGTGAGGAGGCCAGTGGGGCAGGGGCAGGCAGTGGCGGGGCCAGCTCAGATGCCATCTGTAGAGACTTCCTAAGGAATGTGTGCAAGCGAGGCAAGCGTTGCCGCTATCGCCATCCAGACATGAGTGAGGTATCCAACTTGGGGGTGAGCAAAAATGAGTTCATCTTCTGCCATGACTTCCAGAACAAGGAGTGTAGCCGCCCAAACTGCCGATTCATCCATGGTTCCAAGGAGGATGAGGATGGTTATAAGAAGACAGGAGAGCTTCCACCTCGGCTGAGGCAGAAAGTGGCAGCCGGCCTGGGCCTTTCACCGGCGGACCTGCCCAATGGCAAGGAGGAGGTCCCTATCTGCCGTGACTTTCTCAAGGGTGACTGCCAGAGAGGAGCCAAGTGCAAGTTCCGCCATCTGCAACGGGATTTTGAGTTTGACACTCGGGGTGGAGGAGGCAGTGGTGGCGGCGGCTCAGCAGGCCCAGTCCCCCCAGGACGACGTCATGACCTCTATGATATCTACGACCTCCCTGACAGGGGCTTTGAGGACCACGAGCCAGGCCCCAAGCGCCGGCGAGGTGGATGCTGCCCCCCAGATGGCCCCCATTTTGAATCCTATGAATATAGTCTGGCTGCACCAAGAGGCGTGGAGTGCAGGCTGCTGGAGGAGGAGAATGCCATGCTCAGGAAGCGGGTGGAGGAGCTAAAGAAGCAGGTCAGCAACCTGCTGGCCACCAATGAGGTACTGCTGGAACAAAATGCCCAGTTCCGCAATCAGGCCAAGGTCATGACCCTGAGCTCTACTGCACCAGCGACAGAACAGACTCTGGCCCCCACCGTTGGCACTGTCGCCACTTTTAACCATGGCATTGCCCAGACTCACACTACTCTGAGCAGCCAGGCTCTACAGCCTCGCCCTGTATCCCAGCAAGAACTGGTGGCCCCCACTGGAGCTCCAGCTGCTCCCCCAACTAATGCTGCACCTCCTGCTGCTCCACCACCCCCACCCCCACACTTGAACCCAGAGATCACCCCATTGTCAGCTGCTCTGGCTCAAACAATTGCCCAGGGGATGGCACCCCCACCTGTCTCCATGGCTCCCGTGGCTGTATCTGTGGCTCCTGTGGCCCCTGTGGCTGTATCGATGGCCCAGCCCTTGGCAGGAATCACAATGAGCCACACCACCACTCCCATGGTGACTTACCCCATCGCTTCCCAGAGCATGCGTATCACAGCCATGCCACACTGAGGGGGCTAATGGACACTCCCGGGGTATAGCCTCCTAGGGCTGGGGTCGAGGGGCCCTCACCCACTCGCCTAGCCCTCCCAGGCCCTGTCTGAAGGGCTCACTCAAGAACTAGGACGAGAGACTACAAGGAGTTTGCTTTTGAGAAGGGATTGGGCTGGTCTGTTTTCTCTCACCTCCCTTTTATGAGGGTCCTTTTGTCCATCTTCCTTCAAGCCTCACAGAGGGGGGCTTGCATAGGAGTGCAGACTGAAGCCAGCAGAGAGGAAGGACTGACCGAGGGGCTGTATGTTCCCTGATGGGAAGATGGGGACATCCTGGTTTTGTCCCCTCTTCTGCATAGCGCAGGTTCCAGCACTGGCTTTGTAAGAAAAAAAAAAAAAAACCTGCCTAGAGGGAAAGTCAGGAAAGATTGGGAAACAAGTGGCCAGGAGAGAAGGCCTAATAGGAGCCTTCAGACGATTGGGGGCCTAGCGGAGTTGGACAATACAGGAACTGTTCCTGGGCCCATGGGAAGGTGGGGACCATAGTACTCCAGCCCAAAGACGAGGGGAGAATTTCTTACCTTGGCTTGGCCTGGAAATCCATAGGGCAGGGCCCACCACTTTCCAAAGAAATAAAAAAAGAATTATTTTTAACAGATGGAGGCAGTGAAAACTTGCTTAGATATTCTGTGTGGAAGATGGGAGCGGTGAATAGATCTCATGCCAAAATGGGATAAAGACCCCCCCACCCTCACATAGCTTGGGTAAGGTTGGGCTGAAGCCAGGTGAAGGGTAGAGACCAAGAATAAGATCAAATGGGGCTTTGTGGGGTAAAAGCACTGGAGCCACCCAGTCTAGTTTAAAAATAGTCCCATCTGTTTCTGGTTTCTATCTGCATGTACTACTCCCAGGATACCTTAGTAACCAGGGCTCCTGGGGTCATTTAGGGGGGCAGTACTAAGGAGGGGTGGCTGTGCTGGGAAATGGGAATGGGATATGTATTGACAGATCCTTTCCTTATTCAAACAGTAGGGCAGGTGGCAGTTGCTCTCTGAGTTGTTGATGGCAGTTAATATCCCTCTTACCCCATCCCTTCCTCAGTTACAATGCCTTAAGCCTTCAAGGCTTGGGAGGTGCTGGGAAAAGGAAAGTTCTTCTGGGGACATGATCCTCGGTGTTCATCTCTTCCCTCTGCCTCCAAAAAGGACCACAGAGGTTTTAAATCCATTTTTAAAAGTCAGTAAGGCCAGGGACCCCCATAGCCAAACCTCAGTTCCTCCTCAGCTCATGGTTGATATAGGGGAAACACCTCAGGTGTCTGACGGGACAGTGGATTTGGGGTAGAGAAAGTGATCCTGAGTTGTGCTTCCCCCATCATATCTCCTGCTACCTCTTGCTTTCTTGTCTGGTTGATCACTCAGGTTACACCTGGGGTTGGAGATGGTGGGCTAAGTCAAGGTTGGTCATAAGAAAAAAGAAATGGCCTAAAGACTAAAAGTGGTCAAGTACTGAAATACTGTTTGTGGACTTTAGAAACCACACGTTGATAAGCTTAATGTTGATTTTTTTGGCACAATTCTGGATTATTAAAAGAGATGGTTTATAAACATTTAGAGATAAATGTGATCATAGATACCAACATGAGTTCATCCCAGCCAAATCCTGACTGTTTTCTTTTTGCCGAGTATCTCTAAAGAGGTAGTTGGGAAACTGTAGACATTGTGTGTTCTTTATTAACATAAGGCCAGCTAAAGGCCACCAGGAATACACCTATAGCCAAATAAGTTGGGGTTAATGCTCACTGCAGTAGTGGAGAAAGCGTGGCACATGGGACCCATGGTGTGTCCTAGCAAGGGGCCATTAGAAAGGACTTTGAGGACTTGGGCTTTGGTTGAGTGATTTTGGGGAAAGGTTCAAGGAAGTGGGGCTTCACTCTGGATTGGGTGCTGTCAGGGAAGCAGGGACACTTCTGTGATTGGGTATCTTTATCTTATCCAGGAGAAGGGCAGACTAGAGTGAAGCTGAAATTGGTGACAAAGCAGCACTCACTCATTAGCTGGGAAAGGGGGATGGTTGCTATTTCATGATTTGCACACCAACCATATTTCGTGTTTAAACAGAATTGTGAAATATGATCTTGCTTTTTGCTTCACTTCATCACAGTCACTGAGTTCCCTTTTGTGACATTGGTGTTTTGTGAGATTGTGTCCAGTAGGAGAACAGTATTTCCCAGCAGTGAGCCCAGCTCAGCCCCTAACAGATCCGAAGCCCTGTAGTGCCAAGCCAGTTCCCACATGGCAGGGCTACTGTCCTGCTTCTCACCTAAGTCATTGTGGATAAGAGAATAATCATGGCTCAGTTAATAGTCGAGTTTGGTGGAGTCAAAACTCAACATCTATGCCTAGTAAAAGCTGATTAATGCATTTTGTTAGAGAAACCTCTAGTCTCTAGTAATATACCCAAGGGCTATGTTCTGTTTTAAAAAAAAGAAAGAAAAACTTGTGTAACAATACAAGAAGCCCTATTATCAACAGTAACACAAGAAAGTACCAAGTACTCCTGAAAGTGCTATAACATGGATTCACTGAATTAATCCAAGAGGTCAGTCTGGATCAATTTGGATTCACCACCACCCCCGCAAAAAAAATTGCTTGAGCCTGCCTGAGGAAGAAACGCAGAGATCTATATTAGCAGTAATTCACATGAAAACAACACAGGACTTCCAGCTGGTTACAAAAACAAAGTCTCAGTCCTCCTAGTAGGCGATTCATATAGTCTGCTATGTTCTAGGCACCTCTTGAGGAGCTCCATAAGGGTAACAGAACTGGAGTAATGCATTGTAAATAGAGCAGTTCTACCATGTCTGAGTAGCACCACTCCTAAATAGTCTGTGTTCTAAATGTAATTTTTAAAGAGGCCCATTGGTAAACCAGTGGGGTAGCAGGGGGAAAAAAATGGAAAAAACTGAGGGAAGACCTAATAGACATCTTCAAATATTTGAAGACCTCCCCAAAAGTTCCTGTCTTGCTGCACAGGAGATAAACGGAGTTCTAGAAGACTAGCTAAGTACTAAGTAATATAAGCCAAGGCACTGTGCTAACACTTCACATGCATCATCTCACCGACAGTGGGTAGTATTCTTGAACCTGTTTTGTAGAGGAGAGAGCAGGCGTAATGAAGATCAGCTGCCCAGGGTTCTGCAAGTAGTAAGGTTTGGAGCCAGGAGTTAATTCAGGGAGTCTGACTCCAGACTTGACAGAAAATTCTAATGATAGAACTACTTTGCAGTAGCTTTTGAGGAATAATAGAGGAAATTTCCTCAAATCTCGTTGTCCCTTCCATCTTGAGGATAGGGCAAAGACTAGATTACCATGTGTAACCCTCTGCTTCCCCTAGGACATAAATGAGGTTTACAAACAGATGCAGATTGCAAACCCAGGAAGTCTTGGCGTTTTCCTCACTCACTTCCTCTAACATAATGGCCATGCTTCCCCCCCATTACTGATTTACTGCTTATCACCACCAGGTGGCACCTAGACAGCGGACTTGTCTGCGGACAGAGACCCATCCTGTTTACTTGTTCTGGTCCCTGCATTGCAGCTGCTGATCCTGTGGCTGCTGGGCCCCAGCTGAGAAGAGCCCTTCCTGAGGATGGGCTTTTGTCTTCCAGAGACTGTCTTTAGTAGAAGGGTCTGATGATCGAGATGGGGTGAGAAAGCAGAGAAGCTTGGAAAGGAAACCCCATTGGTGGTGCTCTCCACCCCTAGTGTAAGTGACCTACTCCTTCTACTCTAGTACTTGTCACATTTCAGTTTACAGAGAGGTTTCCCTCTAAGGGGGCTCCTTCATTTTCCTGCTGTAGTTCTGTTTCATCAGTTGGTGAACAGGTCACCCTTATCTCTTCTAAACTTGATGAGTTCCTTCCTACCTGCTTACCTCTGAAAACATGGAAGATGTACACAGAAGATAGAAAGCTGTTCCCAATGTAGTTCTGCACACTGAAAGAAGCGGTCTAGATACTGTTAGCCTCAGGGAAGTAGAAAAGGGGAAGTGGGAAATTTTTTAAGATTAAGGGGGTAAGGCTGATCAGGTCTAGGTTTTGAACAGTGAAACAGTCTGATGAAATCTGTGCCCTGCAGAGGCAGATAATATTTATCAGCTGCAGATCTGGGCTCTCCTCCACCAATCAACCCTCCTTTCCCTGCTGCACCAAACAGAAACACAAGCCCCACACATAGTGCATTAAAAGATAATCGTTTTATGACCAACTCTTCCCTCCTGGGCGTCCGGTTTAGTTTCTAAGTCCCTGGACAGCACTTGTAAGTGCGGTTAACTATTAACAGTTATCAGTATACCCTGCACTTCTCCCTTCCTAAACTTACACAGCACAACTTGGAATTGCAGTAATTCTCCATCTGACTGTGTTCTGAACTTTCCTTCTAACTCAGGCAAATAAGAAACAGAATTTTCATTACTCTTGTTTTCTCATTTTAGTGTTCTAGCAGTTCCTCAGGGTCAGGAAATTCTTGGAAAATGTAATCAAATCCGCTGCAGTTGAGGCGTCCCCCCTACCCCCAAAATAACTACGTCTTGGAGAGTTCTTTAAAAAAAAAAAAAAAAAAAGCCTCACTTCCTAGTCATGCTTTCTATCTCTCTCTCTCTCTCTCCCTCTTCCCTGAAGTCTGGATAATCTCAACTCTATAATTCTCGTATTTTCTAGTTTTTTTCTAGCTGCTGTCTTTGCACTGCACAAAGTAGAGGACGGGACAAGATAGCCAGGGTCGGTCATCGAACATTTTCATTCCACATAGGGTGTTTTCGTTTTCTTTTTTAAGGACAACCAGGGAAACACTGAAGGGTAAGTAATGTACTCAAGAGTATAAAGACTAGGGAAAACTGACTAGTGAACATGTAGGAATTCCAGACAAATTCTGCGAAACCGTGCGAATGGAGTGGAAGTAAATCCTGATCCTCCACAACCCCATCACTTCGCAACCCCAAGTCCGGGTAAAACAGTAATTGGCTGTAAGGCTCCGCATGACGTCATACCGCAGGCACTCCAATCCCACGTGGGGGAGCGCCTGGTCCGCCTCTCCTTAAATGGTACGTCACGCCTCCTTCTCTTTCCGACCAATCAAATGCCGCCCTTTAGCCTCTTTCCGACCTTTCCCGCCGTCCCAGACCGCCCATCTTGGCACGCCGGTCTAATCAAGGAGGTCCTGCCTCTCCAGAACCCTACCGGCTCCCGGCGGAAGAGGGGCAGGGTTTCTGTCTTTCGACTCCACCTTGGTCTGTGCAGCGCCGGCCAACCCGAGCGGTCAAATGGAGGGGGCGTGGCTTAGGGTCCCCTCCCCCAGCGTGGGGTTTACTGTTTGCAGGGGGCAGCTGGGCGTTAGACCAAGCAACCTCTCTGCAGGCTGTGGGTCGGGTGGGCCCTGCTTGCGGTGGCACCATGGAGTGCTCTTCTGCCGACGGCTCCAGTCCCAGCCTCGTGGACCAGCCCTCTGCTCCCACCGACCCCCCTGACCAGCCCCCCGCTGCTCACGCAAAGCCGGACCTGGGTTCTGGGAACCAACCTGCCCGCCCAGGCGCAGCGGGTGAGGCCATGGCGTTGCTGACTTCGTTCGGGCGGCGGCTGCTGGTGCTGGTCCCGGTGTACCTAGCCGGCGCAGTGGGACTCAGCGTGGGTTTCGTGCTCTTCGGCCTCGCCCTCTACCTGGGCTGGCGCCGGGTCCGCGATGAGAAAGAACGGAGCCTTCGAGCAGCGCGGCAGCTGCTGGACGACGAGGAGCGGCTCACGGCGAAAACACTTTATATGAGTCATCGAGAACTACCTGCCTGGGTGAGCGAGCACCCTCAGTGCTGCATAGCCCCCCTACTAGTCCCCCGGTTCTAGGGTCTTCTTCCTGTCCCGAAAGGGCACCTTCCCATCCTGGAACCATGGGAAGGAGACTCCCCTCTTGCTCCGCTAGCCACCTCCCTGCTGGGACGCGCCACTCTTGAGACCGAGTAGCCACTCTTCCCCCTCCCTCCTTTCCGCGCGTCCAGATCCCGATCCTTCTACAGAATCAGGACTTCTTCCTCTTCTCCTGGGCAAGCAGTAAGAACATCTGGGGAATCGGTCTCAGCCGTGGCTCTCCCTTCTAGCCGGTCTGCTTGAGCGCTCCTCGCTTCTGGTGCCGCTCGCGCCTTCTGTTCCCGGACATTCCCGTTCCCTCGTCAGAGGGTTCCCTCGTCTCTCCAGTCTTCCTTGAGACTTTTTTTTTTTCCTATTTATGGCCATAAGGTTCTCCTTTTTCCCGCTCTTATTCCTGGGGACCCGCCGGCACCCAGCCCCAGGAGCACTGCCCAGGTTAGCCGCCGCCCTCGACCGACCCCCGGCCCTCGCCTTCCAGCCCCAGGCGGTTGGGCCCCGGCGCAGCAGAGGCGGCTGCGGGACGAAGGGCGGGGGTGCGGGGGGAGGGTAGTGCGACTGCTGCAGTGCCCGCTGCCCACACTCCACCGGCCCTGGTCGGCCCCACCCTTTTCCGGACTGTGTGCTGCGCTTGCTCGGTTGGGACCCGGACCCTAGGTCTGCACCCCCTCACCTCCTTCCTTCTCTGGGCCCTGCGGGGGCAGAGCCCGTTACCCGGCCGCTCCCTGCCTCCGCTTTCTTGCCCTTCCCAGCAGAGGTGCCAGTCTAGGGGAGAATGGCAGAAGAGAAGAATCAAAGTTGACACTAGGCAGATAGGGCCCTGCGGCGCAGGCCTGGGGCTGGAGAGGGGAAAGGGGGAGAAGTCCCAGGGGACGTGCAGCCCAGGCAGCAACTGTCTTTATTCCTCCTACTCCTCATCATAGAAAGCCCTGTTCTTTCTGAAACAACTATCCCTCTTCCTCCCCAGTACAAAGCACAGGTGTCCTTCTTTCCCATAAAAGGAGTCATACTAATAAAAAGAAGGAGAAAAAAAACAAAAACTGGCTAGGGCCTAAATGGCTCTGCTGGCCCCTCCCTAACTCTAGGAGCTGCTTCCCCTCTTCACCTTCTGGGTGTAGTAGAAGCTCTAGTTTGAGGTGAGGTGGGAAGGCTGCAAAATGAAGCCAAGACTTCTCCAATCCCAGGATTTCCTCCTTAAACTGATTTGTCAGGACCTCCCCCTCCAGAAAGAATGTGCCCTTCTCCTTCGCTCCCCCTCTGCTCCAGCAGCTGTCATCACTTCACATGCCCCAGCTGTCCACAAAGCAACCTTGTGTGGCCCACACCCCGTTATGGCCCCTCATCAGAACTCCGTGCCCCCAAACCCTGTGGGGGAGTTAATGTTCTGGACATCCCGGCCCCTCCCCACAGAACCCTGGGTGTGGGGAGGTCCTGTCACCGCTTCTGTTTCCTCTGTGGGCATGCCGCCCAGCATCTTGGTGGGAAACCACAGGTAGAAGGTGTGCTCATCTCTCCCTTCCTAGGTCAGCTTTCCGGATGTGGAAAAGGCTGAGTGGCTAAATAAGGTGAGCACTGGCTTTTTCATGAGTGGGGAATGGGATTTGTTTCTCTAGGCAGACCCTGCCACTCTTTGGGTCTAGCCCCAGTGCTCTCTGTGGGGAGGATTCTGAAGGAACTTGTCTTTAGGGGGAAGATAAGGCTCTCCTGTGGCAGGTTCCCTCTCCTTCCAGATTGTGGCCCAGGTCTGGCCCTTCCTGGGCCAGTACATGGAGAAGCTTCTGGCTGAAACTGTGGCCCCAGCTGTTCGAGGCTCTAACACCCATCTGCAAACATTTATATTTACACGAGTGGAACTGGGTGAAAAGGTATGTGTGTAGGAAGGGAAGTAATGGGAGGAAGGAGACAGGGCAGGGAAGGTGGGGGGCCCCAGAAGAGGCTGAGATACTCCTCCCTTTCCCTCTTCTCTTTCTGTTAAGAATTCGTCTCTCCACAGCCATTGCGCATTGTAGGTGTCAAGGTTCACCCTGGTCGGAGCAAAGAACAGATCTTGTTGGATTTGAACATCAGGTAATACCGCTCATTCTTCCAGCCCCCTCTTCAGCAGGATCCTGGTCACTCTGACATCTTCACCACCACCTCCCCCCATTTCGGCCCAGTACCAACCCTCTTTGTTCTCTTCCTTATCAACCACCAGCTATGTAGGTGATGTGCAGATTGACGTGGAAGTGAAGAAGTATTTCTGCAAAGCAGGAGTCAAAGGCATGCAGGTGGGGCAGATGTCAGGGGTCCCCATAATAGGGAGCCTTTGCCCTAAATTTCATCAGATATGGGGAAGTGGGAGGTTTGGAGAAACCAAGGCTGGGGAAGTTTGGGACAGAAAGAAGGCATTTTGTGGAAAAATGGTCTGCTCTTCTCTTGCCCCAGCTACATGGTGTCTTACGGGTGATTCTTGAGCCACTCATGGGGGACCTTCCTATCGTGGGAGCTGTGTCGATGTTCTTCATCCGACGCCCAGTAAGGGAAAACATTGAGGGGCATGGGGGAGCTGGGAAACCAGAGAGGATTGGGAGGGAGAGGGTGGCCAGCTCTGGGGCTTGCAGGAGGAAAGCCTGAGGGGTCTGGCAACTGTTGGATGAGGTGACCATGCCACCAGGTGTTCTGTCCTGACCCTGCTGCTCTTTCCTTCCAGACCCTAGATATCAACTGGACGGGGATGACCAATCTGCTGGATATCCCAGGACTCAGGTGTCAAGGATTTATTGAGCACCTAAACGTTCCAGCCCTGGGCTGCGGGTTTTTGGGATACAAAACAGTAAAAGAGGGGTGCCTGGGTGGTTCAGTCATTAAGTGTCTGCCTTTGGTTCAAGTCATTGATCCCAGGGTCCTGGGATCCATGTCCATATCGGGTTCCCTGCTCCTCGGGAAGCCTGCTTCTCCCTCTCCCCCTGCTTGTGTTCCCTCTCTCGTTGTCTCTCTCTCTCTGTCAAATAAATAAGTAAAATCTTAAAAACAACAACAACAAAAAAACAGTAAAAGATGCAGCCAGTACCCTCCAGGATCGTTGATCATCCTAGCTGGAGGGATGACAAATACCCCTGAGAGGTTCCATGCTGTGATTTTCTCCTGTGGGGGAGCATGCAGGGTAGAGGGAAGGGGGCTGCAGGCTTCTCCGCAGGGGTAAACAGAAAAAGAAGAGCTGGGATGGCAGTGAAGGTTCAGAGCAGTAGGTGGGGAATTGGGGTAAAAGAGTAGCAAAAAACTTTTTTTTTTTTCTTAAGATTTTATTTATTTGACAGAGACACACCAAGAGAGGGAACACAAGCAGGGGGAGTGGGAGAGGGAGAAGCAGGCCTCCCTCTGAGCAGGGAGCCCGATGTGGGGCTTGATCACAGGACCCCAGGATTATGATCTGAACCAAAGGCAGATGCTTAATGACTGAGCCACCCAGGCACCCAAAAAAATGATTTTCAAGAAAGGATTTCCCTCTGGCTTTAGGCGTCTCTTAGTTGTGGGAAACAGCTGGGGTGGGGGGACATTGGAAGTTGGAGCCACACTCACTTCCTTTTCTGCTCCCTCATCCAGCTCCCTCTCTGACACCATGATCATGGATTCCATTGCTGCCTTCCTTGTGTTGCCCAACCGATTATTGGTGCCCCTTGTGCCTGACCTTCATGATGTGGCCCAGTTGCGTTCCCCTCTGCCCAGGGTATGGTCTCTCCCCCATCTGACAGATCGTCCTCTTAAGAACCTCGTGCTGGGTCCTTGGTTTCTCATGATCTGATTCCTCTGCACAGGGCATTATTCGGATTCACCTGCTGGCTGCCCGAGGTCTGGGCTCCAAGGACAAATATGTGAAGGGCCTGATTGAGGGCAAGTCAGACCCCTATGCACTGGTGCGAGTGGGCACCCAGGCATTCTGCAGTCGAGTCATTGATGAGGACCTCAACCCCCAGTGGGGAGAGACTTACGAGGTGGGAGAGCTGAGGAGTGGGGCTATCAGATGTGGGGGGGTATCCTGGGGGCCGTGAGAGAAGATGCTCGTTGGATGATCCTCACACTGTAGCTGGTGAGACCTTTCTCCCTGTGTGTGCTTCAGGTGATGGTACACGAGGTCCCAGGGCAGGAGATTGAGGTGGAGGTGTTTGACAAGGATCCAGACAAAGATGACTTTCTGGGCAGGTGAGATTGAGTGTGTTAGGATTTTTTTTTTTTTAAGATTTTATTTATTTATTTGTTAGAGAGAGAGAGCGAGCACAGGCAGACAGAGAGGCAGGCAGAGGCAGAGGGAGAAGCAGACTCCCTGCTGAGCAAGGAGCCCGATGTGGGACTCGATCCCAGGACGCTGGGATCATGACCTGAGCCGAAGGCAGCTGCTTAACCAACTGAGCCACCCAGGCGTCCCGAGTGTGTTAGGATTCTAAAGCCTCAGTGCTACCAGGGTCGCAGAGGTCATTATAATGCTTTTCCAGGCCTGAGAATTGTGTATCGTTTTCCTTCCCGACCTCCCCACCCCTTCGCCTCCACCACACACGTAGGTGAACACACACACATAAGTATCTACTGATTATAAGAAGAGAGTCTGAGAGTCGCCATTTACTTCTAGGTGGGTGAGTGGAAGGCCAATGACATGCTCCTAATTTCTGCACTCTCCTTTTTCTCCACTCACTGTCACCCCTCCCCACCCCCTCCAGGATGAAGCTGGACGTAGGGAAGGTGCTGCAGGCTGGAGTACTGGACGATGTAAGTTGAGAGCAAAGGAAGAGGGTGGCCTCATCCACTGGGCTGACAGGAGTTGCTACATTGGTGGGGAAAGGGTCATGTGAATATCTGATCTGCTATACCTCACTTTCTTCTGCTTCTCCCTCCAGTGGTTTCCTCTGCAAGGTGGGCAAGGCCAAGTTCACTTAAAGCTAGAATGGCTATCACTTTTGCCAAATGCAGAAAAATTAGAGCAGGTAACCAACATGGGAAACAGGAAGCTGGAAATACAGGGGAACCTGAGGGCAAGGGTCTGACTACTCCCACCTCCTCTTCCTTCCAGGTTCTGCAGTGGAATCGAGGAGTCTCCTCCCGCCCAGAGCCCCCATCGGCCGCCATCTTAGTTGTCTATCTGGATCGGGCCCAGGATCTCCCAGTGAGTGTGGATTTTGAGGGCAACTGAACAGGAAGGTCTGGATGTAGCTTTGCCAACCCGACTCTCGCCCCCGCCCCACTCAGCTGCAGAAGCAGCAGCATTTAACACAAGGGTTCCAAGGAGGGGATCACAGCTACCTCGGAAAAGATTGAGAGCCCACCTTCCTTCACTGAGACAAAACCAAAAACACCCAAGATGGTGACTTCTGAATTCTACCCCCACAGCTGAAGAAGGGGAACAAGGAACCCAACCCCATGGTACAACTGTCAATTCAGGATATGACCCAGGAGAGCAAGGTGAGGGCCAGGACAGCATTGTGGGACATTGTGTGTGCATGTGTGCATGCACATCTGGTTGGGAGGACTGTTCTTAGGATGATGTCGCCCCTTTGGGCTGCCTGTAAAGGCAAAGGCTTTCTAGAGAAACAGGACTCGTACTGCGGCACATACCCTTGCTCCCATCCTGTGCCCCTCCAGGCTGTCTACTGCACCAACAGCCCAGTGTGGGAGGAGGCTTTCCGGTTTTTCCTACAAGACCCTCGAAGCCAGGAGCTCGATGTGCAGGTGAGATAATCCCCTACCGAGCCCCTTCTAAATACCCTGTTCTGCCTTCCCAGGTCCGCATCACATCCCTCTCTCTCCCTTTTGATCATATTCCAGTCTATCTACCTAGACTCCATCTCCATGCTCCCCCTTCTTCCCCAATGATCTCTCTAGAATCTTTTTTTTTTTTTTAAGGATTTTATTTATTTGACAGGGACACAGCAAGAGAGGGAACATAAGCAGGGAGAATGGGAGAAGGAGAAGCAGGCTTCTGGCAGAGCAGGGAGCCTGATGCGGGGCTGGATCCCAGGATCCTGTGATCATGACCTGAGCTGAAGGCAGATGCTTAACGTCTGAGCCACCCAGGCACCCCAGAATCATTATTTTTTAAGATTTTATTTTGGAGAGAGTGCGTGCGTGTGTGCAAATGGGGGGAGGGGCAGAGGGAGAGAGAGAACCTCAGTGAAACTCCTGCTGAGTGCAGAACCTGATGCGAGGCTGACGAGGCTTGATCCCAAGACCCTGAGGTTGTGACCCGAGCCAAAACAAAGAGTAGGTCAACCGACAGCCACCCAGGCACCACTCTAGAATAATTTTTTTCTCCTTAAGGTTTTATGTATTTATTTGACAGAGATCACTAAGTAGGCAGAGAGAGAAGAGGAAGCAGGCTCCCCGCCAAGCGGAGAGCCTGATGTGGGGCTCGATCCCAGGACCCTGGGATCATGACCTGAGCCAAAGGCAGAGGCTTAACCCACTGAATCACCCAGGTGCCCCTAGAATCATTCTTTATAGGAGCGCCTGGCTGGCTCAGTTGAAGAGCGTGCAGCTCTTGATCTTGGGGATAGGAGTTCAAGCCCTATGTCGGGTATGGAGATTACTTAATAACTTTTTTTAAAAAAGATTTTAGAGAGCCTGCTCCCCCACCCCCACTTGCCTCTCTGCCTACTTGTGATCTCTGTCAAATAAATAAAATCTCTTTAAAAAAATTTTTAAAGAGATTTTATTTAGAGAGAATAAGAGAGAGCAAGAGTGGAGGGGGGAGTGGCAAATAGGGAGAAGCAGACTCGCCACTGAGCAAGGAGCCCCACGTGGGACTTGATCCCAGGACCTGAGCAGAAGGCAGACAGTTAACCGACTGAGTCACCCACGTGCCCTAGATTCATTCTTTATAACTGAGAGTTGTATACTTAAAATGAGTGATTTTTACAGTAAATAATGCCTCATTGAAATTATTGAGTATGTTTCTGTTTTCCACTTCACTACATCCCCTCTTCCTGTGCCTCTAGGTGAAAGACGACTCCAGGGCTCTGACATTAGGGGCACTGACCCTGCCTCTGGCTCGCCTGCTGACTGCCCCTGAACTCACCTTGGACCAGTGGTTCCAGCTTAGCAGCTCTGGCTCAAACTCCAGGCTCTACATGAAATTAGTTATGAGGGTATGGAGACAGAGAAAATGCTGGGGGTGGTGAGGGGCCTTGTAGATTCCTTGGTATGAAGAATAAAGAAGAGGAATCCTCTAAGATCTAATGAGCTAGTGTATGTAGAAGCATCTAGCAGGCACACAAAAACGTTTGTTGACCAGACTGGGGAAGAAATGGTGTTTGAGTAGGATGAGTGTGGCAGGAACCCTCTAGAGATGAGCCCAGCCAAGGCAGGGACCTCTTTCCCTTGTCCCAGCCTCTGCTCTGCCCCCAACCCCACATCCCTTGCCTGCTGGTGCTAGCTGCACTTCTTTGATTGGACAATTACACCACCCTCCCTAGATCTTGTACTTGGATTCATCAGAAGTGCACTTTCCCACTGTGCCTGGAACTCCTGGGGCTTGGGATCTGGACCAAAGCCCCCAGACAGGCAGCAGCGTGGATGTCCCACCTCGACCTTCTCACACTACTCCTGAGAGTCACTTTGGGACGGAGGTGAGTCTAGATCTAAAAAGGACAAGGTAGGATCTCTTGCCTTAGCATGCGCAAAAGCCTTTTTCAGGACTGGTTTTGACAGGTCTCTCTCAGGCCTGCCATCTGGTGCCTCTGTCTGTCCCTTTTGCAGAATGTGCTTCGGATCCATGTATTAGAGGCCCAGGATCTGATCGCCAAAGACCGTTTCCTGGGGGGACTCGTGAAGGGCAAGTCAGACCCCTATGTAAAACTAAAGCTGGCAGGACGAAGCTTCCGGAGCCGTGTTGTTCGGGAAGATCTCAATCCCCGCTGGAATGAGGTTTTTGAGGTCAGAACTGTGTAGCCAGGACTCTTCCAAGTCCCTTCTTCTTCCCTCTAACTCTGAGTGGTCCAAAAGCCCTCTGGGGTGCAGATGGTTGAGGGTGAGGTTCCCAGTCATTTGAAGAAGAAAAAGAATCCGTCTTTGCACTGTTTTCTCCCACTAGGTGAT
The DNA here is from genome assembly GCA_003697995.1 of Taxidea taxus jeffersonii. Lineage (NCBI taxonomy): Eukaryota > Metazoa > Chordata > Mammalia > Carnivora > Mustelidae > Taxidea > Taxidea taxus. The sequence goes on along the minus strand of ML106332.1, from coordinate 492 downwards.
TGTCACATCAATTCCAGGCCAAGAGCTAGACATTGAAGTTTTTGACAAGGACCTGGACAAGGATGACTTTCTGGGCAGGTGAGAGGATGGGAGTCTGGAGGGGAAGACAAAGGTTTTGGGGAGATGGAACACTTGGCTGTGACCACTGGCCTCTTGTTTTAATTTTTCTCCTCTCCAGATGCAAAGTGAGTCTCACCGCAGTCCTGAACACAGGCTTCCTCGATGAGGTGAGCAAGGAGTTACAAGCCATAATCCCTCCTATCTTGACCCATGTCTCAGTCTCCTAGTCCCTCTGTCCCCACATCCCCAAGGCTTAAGCCTGCCTACGCCCACAGTGGCTGACCCTGGAGGACGTGCCATCTGGCCGCCTGCACTTGCGTCTGGAGCGTCTGACACCCCGGCCCACAGCTGCTGAGTTAGAGGAGGTAGGGATGGGACTCCAGGTGGGTGATGGGGAACACTCCCGTCTGTTTCCCAGGGGTGGCCGGGCCA
>RCUC01149060.1:0-62749 GCA_003697995.1 Taxidea taxus jeffersonii | reverse complement strand
TGTGTTCATCAAGGATATTGGTCTGTAATTCTCTTTTTTGATGGGATCCTTGTCTGGTTTGGGGATCAAGGTGATGCTGGCCTCATAAAATGAGTTTGGAAGTTTTCCTTCCATTTCTATTTTTTGGAACAGTTTCAGGAGAATAGGAATTAATTCTTCTTTAAATGTTTGGTAGAATTCCCCTGGGAAGCCATCTGGCCCTGGGCTTTTGTTTGTTGGGAGATTTTTGATGACTGTTTCAATCTCCTTACTGGTTATGGGCCTATTCAGGTTTTCTATTTCTTCCTGGTTCAGTTTTGGCAGTTTATATGTCTCTAGGAAAGCATCCATTTCTTCCAGATTGTCGAATTTGTTGGCATAGAGTTGCTCATAATATGTTCTTATGATTGTTTGTATTTCTTTGGTGTTGGTTGTGAGCTCTCCTCTTTCATTCATGATATTATTTATTTGGGTCCTTTCTCTTTTCTTTTGGATAAGTCTGGCCAGGGGTTTATCAATCTTATTAATTCTTTCAAAGAACCAGCTCCTAGTTTCATTGATTTGTTCTATTGTTTTTTTTGGTTTCTATTTCATTGATTTCTGCTTTGATCTTTATTATTTCTCTTCTCCTGCTGGGTTTAGGCTTTCTTTGTTGTTCTTTCTCCAGCTCCTTTAGGTGTAGGGTTAGGTTGTGTATTTGAGACCTTTCCTGTTTCTTGAGATAGGCTTGTATCGCTATATATTTTCCTCTCAGGACTGCCTTTGCTGTGTCCCACAGTGTTTGGACCGTTGTGTTTTTATTATCATTTGTTTCCATGGTTTTTTTCAATTCTTCTTTAATTTCCTGGTTGACCCATTGTTTCTTAAGAAGGATGCTATTGAGTCTCCATGTGTTTGTCCTCTTTCCAAATTTCCTCTTGTGATTGAGTTCTAGCTTCAGAGCATTGTGGTCTGAAAATATGCAGGGAATGATCCCAATCTTTTGATACCTGTTGAGACCTGATTTATGACCCAGGATGTGATCTATTCTGGAGAATGTTCCATGGGCACTAGAGAAGAATGTGTATTCTGTTGCTTTGGGATGGAATGTTCTGAATATATCTGTGATGTCCATCTGGTCCAGTGTGTCATTTAAGACCTTTATTTCCTTGTTGATCTTTTGCTTGGATGATCTGTCCATTTCAGTGAGGGGTGTGTTAAAGTCTCCAACTATTATTGTATTCTTGTCAATGTGTTTCTTTGATTTTGTTATTAATTGGTTTATATAGTTGGCTGCTCCCATGTTAGGGGCATAGATATTTAAAATTGTTAGATCTTCTTGTTGGACAGACCCTTTCAGTATGATGAAGTGTCCTTCCTCATCTCTTATTATAGTCTTTGGCTTAAAATCTAATTGATCTGATATAAGGATTGCCACCCCAGCTTTCTTCTGATGTCCATTAGCATGGTAAATTGTTTTCCACCCCCTCACTTTCAATCTGGAGGTGTCTTCAGGTCTAAAATGAGTTTCTTGTAGGCAGCATATGGATGGGTTTTGTTTTTTTATCCATTCTGAAACCCTGTGTCTTTTGATTGGGGCATTTAGCCCATTTACATTCAGGGTAACTATTGAGAGATATGAGTTTAGTGCCATTGTATTGCCTGTATGGTGATTGTTACTGTATAATGTCTCTGTTCCTTTCTGGTAATACTGTTAGGGTCTCTCTTTGCTTAGAGGACCCCTTTCAATATTTCCTGTAGAGCTGGTTTGGTGTTTACAAACTCTTTCAGTTTTTGTTTGTCCTGGAAGCTTTTAATCTCTCCTTCTATTTTCAATGATAACCTAGCTGGATAAAGTATTCTTGGCTGCATGTTTTTCTCATTTAGTGCTCTGAATATATCATGCCAGTTCTTTCTGGCCTGCCAGGTCTCTGTGGATAAGTCTCCTGCCAATCTAATTTTTTTACCATTGTACATTACAGACTTCTTGTCCCGTGCTGCTTTCAGGATTTTCTCTTTGTCACTAAGACTTGTAAATTTTACTATTAGATGGCGGGGTGTGGGTCGATTCCTATTGATTTTGAGAGGTGTTCTCTGGGCCTCCTGGGTTTTGATGCTTGTTCCCCTTGCTATATTAGGGAAATTCTCTACAATAATCCTCTCCAGTATACCTTCTGCTCCTATTTCTCTTTCTTCTTCTTCTGGAATCCCAATTATTCTAATGTTGTTTCGTCTTATGGCATCACTTATCTCTCGAATTCTCCCCTCGTGGTCCAGTAGTTGATTGTCTCTCTTTTGGTCTGCTTCATTATTCCCTGCCATTTGGTCTTCTATATCACTAATTCTGTCTTCTGCCTCATTTATCCTAGCAGTAAGAGCCTCCATTTTTGATTGCACCTCATTAATAGCTTTTTTAATTTCAACTCGATTAGACTTTATTTCTTTTATTTCTCCAGAAAGGGTTTTTATTTCTCCTGACAGGGTTTCTCTAATATCTTCCATGCCTTTTTCGAGCCCGGCTAGAACCTTGAGAATCGTCATCCTGAATTCCAGATCTGACATATTACCAATGTCTGTATTGATTAGGTCCCTAGCCTTCGGTCCTGTCTCCTGCTCTTTTTTTTGTGGTGAGTTTTTCCGCCTTGTCATTTTGTCCAGATAAGAATCCGCTGTTCTCCTTGTTAAGTGAACTTGGTCTTGGCTGTAATTCTTTGGTCTTCTGGGGGAGGGGCCTGTTGTAGTGATTCTCAGGTGTCTTTGCCCGAGGCGGAGTTGCACCGCCCTTACCAGGGGCCGGGCTAAGTAATCCTCTCAGGTTTGCTTTCAGGAGCTTTTGTTCCCTGAACGCGCTTTCTGTAGAGTTCTGGAGGACGGGAATGACAATGGCGGCCTCCCAATCTCCGGTTCAGAGGAGCCGAGAGCTAGGGGCCCCAGTCTTCAGTGCGCCTTCAGAGGAAAGCGTTTAATCCCTCCAGTCTCCCTAGCCCACGTTTGCGCCGGAGAGTACGCGCGCGCGTCCGCCCGCAGACACCGCGCACCGGCAGGCACCGCGGCCGGCCGACACTGTGCGCACTCGCAGACCGCGCGCGCCCGCAGACCGCGCGCGCCCGCAGACCGCGCTCAGAGAAAATCGTGCCTAAGCAGTCCCGTCTCACTGGCTTCTGGGAGTGCTCCGAGCTCACCCAGCCTGTGACCAAGCGTCTCTGTCTCTGGCAGAGTCCCACCTGGAGTCTCCGGACCCCGTAGATCCCTGAGCTCTCCCGGGTCGGAGTCTCCCCGGATCTTGTGGGGACCCCTCGCACAGAGCACCGGCCAGTGCCACAGAGCACCGGTCCGTGTCACAGACCACTAGGAAATCTCGGCTCTGTCTCCGCAGCCGACTTCCCCGCTCTAATACCTGTGAGCTCTGCGACACTCAGACACCCCCGATCCTTCTGTGACCCCGTGGGACCTGAGTCCACGCTGTCCCCACGAGGTCTTCACCCCAGTTTAGCCTCTGGAGCGATGTCCCTCCGTGGAGCCGACTTTTAAAAGTTCTGATTTTGTGCTCCGCTGCTTTCCGGGAGCCGGCCCCTCCCCCTGGGGTCTATCTTCCCGTTGCGTTGGATTCACTTCTCCACTGGTCCTACCTTTCAGAAAGTGGTCAATTTTCTGTTCCTAGAATTGTTGTTTTTCTTCTCTTCGATCTCCTGTTGGATTTGTAGGTGTTCGGAATGGTTTGATAGGCTATCTAGCTGATCTCCTGCTGGCTGATGTCGTCTCAGCCTCCTACTTCTCCACCATCTTGACCAAACCTATCATATTCTTTTAAGGGTACTTCAGGCATATGTCATGACCTACTGAGATAAGATACAGATTTGGTAAATGGCAAAAGTAAGTTAATTAATTGCATTAATTGACAACATGATAATTTCCCTCTCAGAGGAAGTAGGCATAAAATATTTAGAATTGTGATAATGTCTATGACCAGTGATGCTAAAAGATAGGACCTAATCCAATCAGTTAAATTTATGAATAACTTGGTCTAGGGCCATGTGAGACATTCTCATTCTAGTACATTCCACATAAATTATAGAATAAGCTGCAGTCTATCTATACCAGACCTTGCTCATAAGAAAAATGCACAATTTGTTATGAGGCCTATTTGGATTTAGTTGGACCTGTCAAAAATCTTGTTGTTTTCTCCTTTTGAGTTTTCTGTTAGCCCTGATAGATAAAATCACATATTGAAGTGTGGTCCAGAGCACATACACACATGCAACAGGTTGAAATCAAACCACATGAAGATGATGTGATGTTATTGCACAAATAACTTTGGAAGGAACTGGTATGCAGACAAATAGAGAATAGAGCCTATTGTAGAAATCTAGCACTTTCCCACAGTAGTATTAATGAAATTTTGGGTTCATGAGTTTTCTGATGCAGTGGATAGGTATGGCTCCTTTGAGAGATGTACAACTACCTGCTGATGGGCTTTGGTGAAACATCATCACTGAGACGTCAAATAATCTGAAAGCCAAAATATCGTTCCTGTCAGTGTTGTGTTAGAGACACATGGCAATAAGAATAGATCAGTTCAGTAAAGCTCACTGAAAATATGGAAATAGGTTAAAGAAATATGCCCCTGTATACTATATCCATGGATAGGTCACAATTCTACTATGGGACAGAGAGTAAAATCCCCTGAAAAATAGTCAGTTACTCTCAATGAACTATTGAGAGTATCTGACCTAAATAGTTTCTATGTTAAGATGAAGCGTGCTTCTGGTTGATGGAATGCTGAAAATAAAGAATGTAATACCATTTTGGAAGTCTGTTGTCATTTTCCTGGCAAAAGATATAACTATGGATGATAAAGGAAAATATAAATCTGCAGAAGGAGCCAAAATGAAGGCCATGTATCTGGAACTAGAGGAAGAAATAGACTCTCATTTCTAGGTTAAGGTTCTGGTTTGGTCATCAGCCTTGTTGTATAGTCTAATAATTGGGTGCTAGGTAATTTGGCATTTAAAAATACATCTCTTTGGAGAATGCAATTATAGAAATCTTTGTGGGAATCTGAGGATGAATGAAGGCCTTTGATGTTGTCCACCAATTGCTAGCTCAGAAAGAAATTGCAATTCCAAAGCATATAACTTGATTTGGCTTCTGGAGATGGCTACTTGAGTATGTAAAATTAGCAGACACAAAAATGGCCAAACTATTCAATTTTGGATAAAATTATGACATACTCCTTTGTCAATGGCTGAAATCACAAATGTGGTTGAAGATGTATAGAATACCTTTTGAAAAAAAATCATGTATGACTGTGGTAGATAGTTTTCAAAGAAGACATCTGATGAATCATATATGCCAGTATTGGCCCTTATATACTCCTCTCCTTCACCACCCTTCATTAAATGTGGGGTGGTGTGAGACTATTGACTAGTAGTCTATGAAGAGGACCACCCCACCAGTTATATGTATAGACTTCGGGGGGGGGTGGGCAGTTTCTGCCACTCCCTCCTGGAGAGCTCATTCTAAGATAATGGGAAAGAGGTATAACTACTCTGCGGAAGAGATTTAATAGAGAGATCATGGAGAAACGACTTGGAGAGAAAAATAGGTAGAGATCCCTAATCCCATCTCACAATTGAGATTACAGGTACTCCAGCAGCCACTGCCCTTTGATTGTAACCTCATGAGGCATTCCAAGTGAAACATGTGGAACAACTTTTCAGCACAACCCAGGCAATCTACAAAACTGCAAAAGATAAACAATGAAGTGTTGTTTTAGGCCACTGAGTTCTGAGGTAATTTGTTATTTAGTAATCAATAATCAAAATAACAGATAAAATCCTCAAGCTACCAGAAAATTCTAGTTTTGGTTTAAGCAAGTAGATGGATGGTGGCTCTATTTATAGCAATGGGTAAGATTAGGGGAAAAAAAAATGGAGCAGGGTTGGGTGGAGAAGAGGGAGAATTGTTCTTTTCTTTTTTTATGTTAAATTTGAGGTTTCCTCTTACACATCCATCCAGTAAAGTTGCCAAGAAGCTGGGTTAGCATATAAGTTTAAATCTTAATGTAGAGTTCCAAGTTGAGGCCATAAATTGAGAGTCACCAGTAATTTTAGCATTTCTAGCTGTCAAAAAATAAGATCATATGGAAAGAGAAGGCCTAAGATCTATCTCTGGTATATTATAACATTTAATTTGCATAGAGGAGAAGATAGCGAAGAAGAGTGGTTAGTGACCGAGGGAGAATCCTAGTAGGATGTGTTAGCATGGAGGACAGGTGAAGACAGCACTTTGGGAAGTAGGGATGGTCAACTGTGTAAAATGCTCCTGAGTGGTAGAGTAAGATGAGATGTATAAAAGGATATTTTCTGTTTAACCTTCTAGATCCACTCTGTCCTCTTGCCTATATTATATCCCAGGAGGCTAAGTTGTGTAGACTAATCAAGAACTTCTTTGAGCTCTGGCTTTTGTCAACTCAGCTAACTGGGATTTCCAGCATGAGATCTGATGAAAGGAGGTGAGTAAAATTAAGGTGTTTATTCCCTACCTCATTTCTTGAAGATTTGACTTAGGTTGACCCTGTTTCTCTACTGGGAGACATATCTTTTCCCTAGGTAGATATCTCTTCATGATTCTTTCCATCCTGATTGGTAAATACACCTTCCCTTTGTCAGTCCAGGATTATGGTCAATAATATAGTCATATATAGTCAATAGCTCCACTGCTAATCAACTTTGGGTGCTATTTTTATCACTGTGGTTTCTCTAGAGTCTTCCTACACTTTACATATAAACCCTATATTTAACTTTCCTTAAATTATATCAACTTTATCATGTCATCTGTTTCCTGTTGCAACCTGCAGTGATACATAAACATGACATTGGGGTGCCGTGTGACTGTTGTAATTGTCCTTGACAAGAACAGTTTCAGCTGCATGAGCTGGGGGTTGGAACCCAACTGGAATATATGCATTCAGAAAATAATGTGAGGAATAATAAACAGCAACTCTAGAACACATTTTTAGGATGTTTTGCCATAAAGGGGGCAGGACATTGGGATGATTTCTGAAGAAGGTGGTAAATGAAACATTATTGAGAACAAACCAAGATGAATTTCAAAAACATCCTTATAAGTGAGAATGTTTTTCATATAGGTCATCCAATTATCTTGTCCTTCTATGGAGAAGAAACTCTGGCTCTAGAACTCTTAGAGGGATCCAGAGTATATCCTATGACACTGGGGAGAGAAAGCGGAAACTCTGCTAACTTAAGCTCAACTCCACTGTTTCATCTTTGAGCAAGTGAAAAGCAAAGGCAGAAGAAGAGAACTTTGAGACTCTTTGTAATTTTTCTAGATTCCCATGGTAGGAAAGCAAGCAGAGATTAAGGGGAGAGGCTCTGTTCACTGATTTCCCTTTCTGAAAGTTGTATTTTGCAAAGTTATTTGAATGTTATACATTTTTGGAACATGAGCATTAAAAGACAGCATGCATTGTATAATTCTGCACATATTTTATTATCTATTTTATAAATAATTTGTCTTAGCTTTTAACAGAAAATTAGGTACACTTGAAAATAACAGTTAATTTCAAACTTTATAAGTTGTCCTTAATTTCTTAAAAATCTATGCTTATAGCAATTTGCAGTTTGTCTCAAAAGGAAAAGTGTTGGTGTCAGATACTATTGGAAAAAAAGAGGAATGGAACTCTGTGAGATCAAGAATCAAGAAAGCCTGGGTAAAGTAGGGTCATGTAGATATAATTGCTGAGAATCACCCCTTAGCTGTCATTTATTTACTTCCCAAGGAAACACATAAGGGGCTTAAGAGAAGAGAGAACACAACAGCGGAAAGTCAAGAAACTAAGCAGGTTTAGTTTAAAGTGTAGTTGATAAGAGAGAACAAACCCCTTAAGCTTTCTGCCTTGTCAAACAATGATCACAGAGATCTTGACCCTCTTCTCAGGTCTCTTGTGACTAGAACAGTTCTGTGAGATGCCTCATTAGTTCATGAGAGCTGGAAATGGCATACTACTCCATTTATATTATATTCAAAGGAGCTATTCATTTTCATGATACACTTGATGGGTTCATTTGAATAATTAAATTGGGTTACTGCACAGCAAAAATCAACTTTGAGCAATATATTTATTTCATTAACCTATTATTAATGAGTTTTTCCCTGTTAAAGGATGATATAATAAGGTATAGATAACAAATATAATCTATCTAGGTCAAATATTAAAGCTGATAATGCTATTAGATTCTGAAGATTGGCAAACAAATACAGTTTTTAATTATGTAATCATCTACCTTCAAGTTTATGAGGCTAGAATTTGAAAATGTATTGGAAAACTTTTGAAATTATATTCTGTTCTGCAAATGGTAAGGCATTATTTATAAATATGTGTTTATGCTGGCTTTAATTATTTGTTCAACAGTTATGGCTTCTATTCAAGTGAACAATAACAAAAAATATGAACAAAGATTTTATGATAATATAATTCTCAAAATTTGTGTCAGTAGTCTGCTTAAGTGTCAAGTATGTTGTGAATTCCAACAGGTTTGCTGACCATAACAAATATTTAAAATCCATAATGCTTGTTTAAGAAGGCAGAGTATATTTCCACTTAATTGGCTTATTTCCTTCTGAGGGGAAGGCACAATAAGAATAAGAGAGCAATAATCGCTGCATGCAAGGAAATTGCAGTATTATAAAAACTAGAAGTACACAGATAAGCAAAAGATAAAATGTAATATATCAGAGGTAGCTGATTGGAATTAATATTAATTAATATTAGAAAAACTAATGACTCTGTTAGGATTTGAGAAAACTCACCGGATGGTATTTCTGTTTTCTTAAGTTCAAAATCCATTAAGAAAAAAATATGGCAGATAAAAATCAGAATCTTCATTGCCAATAAAGTGATACTAGAGAATATAAATTAGATGTACTCCAATAATATCTTAACGCTGAATTTCTGTGTTAGACTCATCCATGTTTTCTTTCCATGTTGTGATCTGAGCTCTTAAAATTTACAGCATTAAGATTCAGAGCAGATGACAAGCTCCCTGCTGGCAACTGACTCTTAAAAGCAAGGACAACTTGTCTGGCAGAGATGAGCAGTGCCCATTTCTGAGTAAGAATTCACCTCTCATAGGGGAGAAAGTAAAGAGACAGGATGTTAGAGACAGAGTTATTTTATAGCTTTATGTTTTTGTTTTTGTTTTGTTTTGTTTTCCCAGGAATGCCTGGACATGTGGTTCTGATCTTTAGCCAAGATTTAGATAAGACAGCCCAGCTAGTGATTTATGATGTTCTATATAAAGTTTAAAGCTTCAGTGGAAACACCTAGGGCTAGATTTTTTCTATCATTTAAAGATGTTTAGATTAATGGCTTACCTCATTTAACTAGTTTCATAGCCTAGCTTGACTGTAATGCTGGATGGTATTAAAAGATACAACTGGAGATTTTTTCTCAGATCCCCATGAAAATGAAATTTCTCACATATTTTTGATAGTTCATAATCAAAAAGTGAAATGCATCTTTACAATTGACAGTGAATTCTGGAAAGCTGCATGTAGACGGCTCCTTGACCCCAATGTTGGCCTGTGCTTTCTTTCTGTAACTGTAATATGTCTTTTGCATTTATCTCAGCTTTAAGTGAGTACAGTTTAAGAAGTCTAATGAGTCCTTCCAGTTATCCAACTCTTCATACTTGATGCAATTGCACCATCTTGGGGAACTCAACATTTTAGGTCTATAAACATATATGTATATATAGATACTCATGCCATACACAAGAAATAAGCTCTCAATATGTTTAATGGAGAAACCACCATTGGCTGAAACATTCTAAAAGGAACTAAGTCTTAATTATTACAGGTCTAGGGTTCCTAGAACAAATGAAATTTAAATTTACCTTTAAAGAGAGACATACTTAAAAAAAAAATACCTGCAGAGGGAAGGAAAGCTCATCTGATAAGACCCATAAACATAACAAAACTTGAGCAGAAAGGGTTAAAAAACACATAAAAACAAAAACACAAAATGATATAAAAGAAAAAAACGCTTCACTGATAGTTAGATGCCATGTTAAAGAATGAAAAATGAAGATGGGCAAGAATGTGCATTCTGATGCAAGAGGGGCTATGAAGTATGATCCAAATGGAAGTAGAACTAACTCAAGGAAAATGGTTCAGGACCTTGGCCACAGAAGCATGAGAAATAAACTTATGGGAGACCATAAACTCCTACCTTATGGGAATTTATGAAGAATTTAGTTTGCATAGTTGCTTTCCAAGTAACAATGTTACATGTGTAAGCAAAAAGTAGTTGCACTCAACAATGTAGTTAGTCAAAATTTAAAACCTGCTAAACTTGATTAGGATTATATTGGTGTGGGGAAGAGGAACATTACACTCTTATAATATGAAACAAGGTTTATCCTTATGAAAGACATGGAACCCTCTTACACTGTTGGTGGGAATGCAAGTTGATATAGCCACTTTGGAAAACCATATGGAGATTCCTCAAAAAGTTAAAAATAGAGCTACCCTATGACCTGGCAATTGCACTACTGGGTATTTACTCCAAAGATACAAATGTAGGGAAGTGCTATATCTACCCCAATGTTCATAGAAGCAATGTCCACAATAGCCAAACTGTGGAAAGAGCTGAGATGCCCTTCAGCAGATGAATGGATAAAGAAGATATGGTCCATATATACCATGGAATATTACTCAGCCAGTAGAAAGGTTGAATACCCAACTTTTACATCAACATGGACGGGACTGGAGGGGATTATGCTGACTGAAATAAGTCAACTAGAGTAAGTCAATTATCATATGGTTTCAATTACTTGTGGAACATAAGGAATAACATGGAGGACATTAGGAGAAGGAAAGGAAAAATGGAGGGGGGAAATCAGAGGGAGAGAAAAACCATGAGAGACTATGGACTTTGAGAAACAAGGGGAGGGTTTTAGAGAGGAGGGAGGTAGGGGATGGTTTAGCCTGGTGGTGGGTACTTAAGGAGGGCTTGTATTGCATGGAGCACTAGGTGTCGTACATAAACAATGAATCTTGGAACTCTGCATCAAAAAGTAACAAGGAACTGAGGTTTCCTGGGGGAAAGTCAGGGGATGGATAGGGTGGCTGGGTTGTGGACATTGGGGAGGTTATGTGTTATGGTGAGTGTTGTGAATTGTGTATGACTGAGGACTCACAGATCTGTACTTCTGAAGCAAATAATACATTATATGTTAATAAAATAAAATTTAAAAAAATTAAAAAAAAACATGATGTAGTGTATGGTGACTAAGATAACACACACACATATCAAAAAATCCAAAATAAACCAGTTGTTGGCCATTGATATTCCAATGCATGACATTTGGTATATGGGCTGAGGTCATTTTTGTTGGGAAGGCCATTTGCAGTTTAAAATATTTAAATACTAAAATTTTTGTTTAAGATATTATAATGATATTAATCTAAATAATAACTCAACTTCCATTTGATGTAATAATGGCATGATTAGCAAGAATACTTTGATTGATGTTAACAAAACTAATGAAATACTACTAAAGATGAATAAATATGTTGACTAAAATTCCTATAAGATGTCTTCCAATGGAAACTGGCAAGGGAAGGACCTAGATTTAATTAATAATCAACTAACTATTACATTGAATCAATCTATTAATACTTTTCATAACATTTGAATTTTGGTAATAGGAGGAGATAGAAGAGTTGTATCATTTCAAGCAAGCTTGTTCAATTTGTTAAACTGAATTTTTTCTTAAAAGTAGTATCTACTAAACCTCATTTGGTGAAAAAAGTCATTAGTATTTTGATGATTGTCCTTTCATTTTATGTGTTTTTGGTTAAACCAGTTATAAAACTCGGCTACATGACCAAGAAAGTATAACAGTAACCTTACTAAAAGTCTTCTCTTCATCTCTTGACTGCAAGATTTCTTGCATCCATTTTTATGGTTTATAATTTGAAGATGAAGCACATTCCATGGGATTGAACAGGAAGACTGAGGAGTTGTGCCTGGAAATCTCTTAGGCCCCTTGATGCTCACTTGTGTTTTCTTTCTCTTATACTGCCATATTCTTGCCATTTTCTTCCATTTTTTATTATTATTTTTTATTATATTATGTTAGTCACCATATAGTACTCTTTACATTTTAAGTCTCAACTGCATGTACTCTGAGAAGTTTTCTGAGTCCCTTTAATCATTAGGCTGTATGCAATTGATACATAAGAAAAGTTCAAGAGTGTTCTGCTGTTGGCTGAATCTCAACCTGGGTAGAAAGTATATGGTCAGTATTCGCTAGCTTTTCTTAAACCCCTGGGCTTAACCTTCAAAACAATGATCAATCAGAGGAACAATGATATCAGCAGTTTATCAGGACCAGCTTGACCAATAAACAATTTTGGTAGGGGCAGAGAATATTCCTGATAACTACTACAAACAGGCAAAATGTAGAGATCAGTAGTCTATCAGAACAGCCCTGACTCCACCTTCATGAAGCTTCCCCTGGGTATTCATGGAGCATCTTGTGAACTGTATAGATTTTACTTCCAGAAGGTCTTGAAATATAATTGCATACATATTAAAAAAAAAACAAAACTCCAAAGATACTCTGCCTAACTTCAAAATTCAGCTTGTAAATTATTTTCTGGATCAATACAACCCATCAGAGTTTTAGAATGAGATTTTATGAAATCTTAAATATATTCCAATAATATAATTTTAGTAGTAATTTGCCCCATTTTGAATATAAAGTTCTACCAACTGTGAATTTCCTGCTAATAAAGTTCTGTAATTAAATCACCTGTACATGAGTTGCATCATATTAGTAAATCTAAAAAGTAAAACAATTTTATTTTATTTATTTTTTTTAAGATTTTATTTATTTATTTGGCAGAGAGATCACAAGTAGACAGAGAAGCAAGCAGAGAGAGAGGAGGAAGCAGGCTCCCTGCCTTGCAGAGAGCCCGATGCTGGGCTCAATCCCAGGACCCTGGGACCATGACCTGAGCCGAAGGCAGAGGCTTTAACCCACTGAGCCACCCAGACACCTCAGTAAGACAATTTTAATGTATAAAGTCAAATTAAATTTTGCTGGAACATTCAAGGAAATCAAATTTCCAAATTCATTCTTCTCAAACATTTTTGTGCAAGTAATCAAGTAGAAGAGCTCTTGATAGTGGTATAGAGTTAATTTTCTGTAAACATTTCAGCTTGATCTGTCTCATAACACTTCTTATGAGAGAAAAATGAATGGATTGACATTCTGCCTCCTTGAAATAGAACTTGAAACATAATATGAGTTAAAAGTTTGATTATGGAAAGGAGAGCTTATTGGATGTGTTACCCAGGAGATATAGAGAAGGCTTAGGAATTTTAATATATTAGTAATTTTAGTAACAGGAACCAACAACTGAAGTCTATTAAGTAGGTTGTTTAGTCTAGTTCTGTGAGAGGAGAAAGTAATATAATAATAGGCAAGAAATTCTTAGGGAAAACTTCTCTTATAGACCGCATAAGTGGGAATGATATATTTTTTTATGTTTTTATTGCATATTTTTTAAAGAATTTTTTTATTTGTTTATTTGACAGAGAGAGATCACAAGTAGGCAGAGAGGCAGGCAGAGGGAGAGAGAGGGAAGCAGGCTCCCTGCTGAGCAGAGACACCCCCCACACACACAACACGGGACTTTATCCCAGGACCATGAGATCATGACTTGAGCTGAAGGTAGAGGCTTTGACCCACTGAGCCACCCAGAGTGATATATATATATCACAAAATATATATATATATATTTTTAAAAGATTTTTTTTTATTTACTTGATAGACAGAGATCACAAGTAGGCAGAGAAGCAGGCAGAGAGAGGAGGAAGCAGGCTCCCCGCTGAGCAGAGAGCAGATGTGGGGCTCGATTCCAGGACCCTGAGATCATGACCTGAGCTGAAGGCAGAGGCTTAACCCACTGAGCCACCCAGGCGCCCCTGTGATATATATATTTTTAAAAGCATTCTATAAACATCTATTCATTGACATTCAATTAAACCCTTAAAATTCAGAAGTGACTTTTTAACCTTTAAAGTACTGAAAATCTAGTACAGGAAACAAGCCTACAAAAAGATGATTATAAGAGAAAAAAATGTACATTGTGTCCTCTGGGAACCTGGAGGAAGAAAACCTAACACAAGCTTTATAAGATATTGCATATTAATCTGAGATAGTCCTCAAGTAATGCATGGGCTTTGGCAGGTAAACAGTTTTGATAGGGGCAGAGAATATTTCTTATAATTACTATGAACAGGCAAAATGTAGAACTATTTTCCAGAGAATGTAGATCTTCAGCAATACGGTGAGTGGAGCTTTGAGGATTTATGAGATAAAGATGGAATGTGTTCATGTTCTTCCTCTTTGAATAGCAGCCTGAGGAATTGGCAATGGCAACTGATTAGATTTGTTAATATTAGGTATTGTCTACTTTACCCATGTAGAAATCCTGAGGAAAAATTCATTTCTCTTTCTGTGCTCCTCACACCTTGAGTAACATAACTGTAACTCAAAAATCACTGATTATGAATGGAACATTTGCCAAAGCTTCTGTTGAGAGGTAGAGGGAATGTGATCTAAACTCTACACAAAAAGACAAAATTTAAAAAAAAAATGGGGGACTACTGCTACTACAAAGGTATTTTTGTACAAATTAAGGACTGATCCTGCAAGCATCAAGGTGGATATAAGCTCTTGCAGATTGGTAGGGGGCATGATGCCACTCCGTAATTTACAATGGCATCATTTCCAAATAAGCAGCCCTGCAGTCTCATTGGTAAGAAGAGCAAAGCCTATGGACTGGTCCTTATGCCCCCACAGTCAACTGAACAAACTTCTTAATATATTCAACAGCCATTCAAAATACTGGTTGCAGATTTTAGTCTTTACTTAAGCTTCCTACATTATAGTTAATATCTTTCTCTCCTTTCCTTTTTTGACAAAACATCTCCAAATTTCCTTATGAATATAATGTGTACATATACATGTGCATGGGCATGTATGTGTGTGTATGTTTGTGAATGTGTGTCTCAGAGTCCACCTTGTCAATAATAAAATATTTTTTTAGATTGTGTGTATATTTGATAGGAAGTTATAGAATAATGAGGTTTTATTTTTTTAATAAATATCAATTAAGATTTAAACATTACAGGGTAGCTGGGTGGCTCAGTTGGTTAAGCATCTGCCTTTTGTTCAGGTCATGATCTCAGGGTCCTGAGATTGAGCCTCACTCACATTGGGCTCCCCACTCAGCAGGGAGTCTGTTTCTCCCTATCCCCTGCCTTGACCCTGCTTTCTCCACCCCCCATCATGCTTGAGCTTGCGCTCTCTCTCTCACACACACACACAAATAAATAAATACGTAAATAAATAAATTCTTTTTAAAAATTAAGATTTAAAAATTATAAAATTACAATCATGAAATTGGTCACATGATTTAGAAGTCCCCCCTTTCCCTACTACTAACACATTTCATGAAGCGAAGGCATAAAAGGAAGGCATTTATAAAAGTTAAAGAAAGTGGTTCATATGTAGCTGATTCTCCACAAAGGCCAGTTTCCCTTGTCTTTTTTGCCTCCTTAATCTGGACCAGGGAAGGGATGCCTCCTCTGAAATTCCAGATGGGTAGACAAGTAGGTAGTGTTGGTGGCCTTAAAAATTGTCATCAATATTATTTTTTCTGTATCATTTACAAAAAATTTGAAAAATGTTATGAGGCCTGACATAATTTGGGGACAGGGCCAGAAAAACCACAGTTCTCTGAAATTTCTTTGTATCGTTCAGAATACATCAAGTTAACATATTCACTCTTGTTATCCGTACATTTTCAGTTTTGCTTTTCAGTTCTATAGTAAAGAAAGTGTACAGCTTAAGCTTTATAAATATTTAAGGTGCCTCTATAAGGAGTTGAAATCTGAAGCCAAGTGGAAATAGGAAAATGCAATCGGAGAAAAAGACAAAACATTAGAAAAACCTCAAACAGTGCCTGGAGAACTTAATAGGAAAACAAGTGGGCTGACAGACAGAAACATCTCCTTTAGGAGCTAATTTCAAAGCACCTGAAGTCTGAAAGAGTACAAAAAACTTTGTGCAGTTTCCATTGAAAACATGTATTTAAAGATTCAGTAAAAATCACATTCCTTTTTAGAGATCTGGGCTCAGAACTAGGGTCTTAGTAAGATTAGATAGATTTAAACACCTAGTACCTATCTCTTTATTCTAGAAACATATTATTTGTTTTAAAATATTTGTGAGTTGGAGCACCTGGGTGGTTCAGTTGGTTAAGCATCTGCCTTTGGTTCCAGTCATGATCCCAGGGTTCTGGGATTGAGTCCCGCGTCAGGCTCCCTGCTCAGTGGGGAGTCTGTTTCTCCCTCTACTTCTCCCCCTGTGTGTGCTCTTTCTCTGTCAAATAAATAAATAAAATCTTATAAAATAAAATAGAAAAATAAAATAAAAAATGTAAGGAAAGATTGTATTTCTTTGGGAAAAGACAAACAATTACTCAAAGTATCTTTAATAATAACAATAGAAAGTGAACATTATTTCTAAGTGGTAGGTATGAGAGTAAGTGCCACAAATGCATCATCTTACACAGATGTCCTTATGAAGTCGGTCTTATTATTATCTACAAATGGACATTTGCAGAAGTGAACTAACTTATCAACTTCACAAAGCTTGCAATCAAAGGAGCAGAGATTTGGACCCAAGTCTGTCCACCCCAAAGTCCTTGATCCCAATCATACAAAACACAATAATTATTAGCATTTGATGCAGCAGGCAGAACTTGGAACAGGCTCCATGCTTCCTGCCTGTTGGTGTTCATGGTATAACCCCTTCCTTCTAAGTGTGGCAGGACTTGTGACTTGCTCCTAAACAATAGAATATAGGAAAAGGCTGAGAGCTTTTGCAAATGTAAATAAAACCCAACTCATACTCTCTGAGTATGCTTGTTGAAATAAGTGGCCATGGCAAGAAACTGGACTGGACAGTCCCATAAACTGTAGGCAGCCTCTAGGATCAGAGGAAACTTCTAGCTGACAGCCAGGAAAAAGCCAGCATCATACAATTGTGGAGGAATGGATTCTGCCAATAGCACAAATGAACTCCAAAGTGGATTCTTACCTAGTTAAGTCTCCAAATGAGACTTTAGACATTGATTATACCCTATGATGCACTGAACAGAAGACCCACAAAAACTGCTCATATT
Organism: Taxidea taxus jeffersonii; assembly: GCA_003697995.1. NCBI lineage: Eukaryota > Metazoa > Chordata > Mammalia > Carnivora > Mustelidae > Taxidea > Taxidea taxus. The sequence goes on along the minus strand of RCUC01149060.1, from coordinate 45,502 downwards.
CATGATCCAAAGAAACTATGAGATAATGATTTGGGGTGTTTTTGTTAATAAGTCTGTAGTAATTTGTTAAGTGATAATATTAGTTGAATATAAAATTACAACTATATCATATTAATTATAAGAAAATTTTTCTAAGAAAGTTTTTTATTTGGATGACCAAATGCTTATACTTATAACCTCTTTTTTCCCCAACTTTAATGAGAAAGAATTGACAAATATAATTGTATATATTTAAAATGTGCAGCATGATGATTTGAAATACATAAACATTGTGGAATGATTAAAGAGAGCAAGATGATTAACACATCTATCACTTCACACAGTTCAGTCATTGTGTGTGTGTCTGTGTGTGTTAAAATGCTTAAGTCCTACTCTCAGCAGCTTTCAAATACTATGCTATACATTAGATCCTCAGAACTTACTCCTTTTTCCTTGTTTTTGTTCTTTTTTTCTGAATCTTCGGGACTTACTCTTTTAACTGAAAGTTTGTATACTTTGACTTTTATCTCCCCATTTCCCCTTCTCCCCAGACATGACAATCACCATTCTATTCTGTTTCTATGAAATCAGAAAAAAAAATATTCCACATATAAATGACACCTTACAGTATTTGTCTTTCTTTGTCTGACTTACTTCACTCAGCATTATATTCCACGGTTTCTTCCATATTGTTGCAAATGGCAGGATTTCCTCCTTTTTATGGATGAAAAATATTCCATTGAATAATAATCCCTCCCTTATCCATTGTTTCACTTTCCACGGTTTTAGTTATCCGTGGTCACTGTGATTCAGAAGCAGAAGGTCCTCCTGACACTCTCAGAAGGTCAATAGTTGCCTAAAACTACATTCTAATGCTTATGTCTTTTACCTTATACCATGTCATTATGTAGGCATTGTATCATCTCACATCATCACAAGAAGATAGTGGGTGAGTGCAGAGAAATAAGGTATTTCTCAGAGACACCACATTCACATAATTTTTATTAAAGCATATTGTTATAATTATTCTATTATTATTATTATTATTATACATTTCTTATTGTGCTTAATTTATAAGTTAAACTTTATCATAGGTACACATATGTAGAGAAAAAAAACCAAAATATTTAAGGTTTGGTACTGTCATTTCAGGCAACCACCAGAGGTCTTGGAATGTATCCCACATGGATTAGGGGTGACTACTATAAATATAAAATACATTTTCTTTAACCATTAATGTGTCAAAGGACATTTATATTGTTTCCATATCTTGGTTATTGTGAATAATGCTGTGCTGAACATGGATGTTCAGATATCTCTTTGAGATACTGCTTTCATTTCCTTCAAATATATACCCAGTAGTGGGATTGCTGGATCATCTGATAGTTCTATTTTTAATTTTTTGAGGAATTGCTGTATTGTTTTCTATAATGGCTATACCAATTTACATTCCCACAAAGAGTGCATAAGAGTTCCCCTTCCTCCACATCCATACCAACATTTATCTCTTCTCTTTTTTTTTTTTACTTTAAGCTTTATTTAAACATATGATGTAACCCCACCACCCTCACCCAACCCCTCTTCCCCCCACCCCCCTCAGTTTGTTTTATGACATTAAGAGTCTCTTTTCTCTTTTTGATAGCAGCCATCCTAACAAATATGAGGTGATATCTCATTTTGGTCTTGTTTCCCTCATGACTAGTGATGTTGTGATCCTTTTCATATATCTGTTGTCCATTTGATTGTCTTTGGAAAAATGTATATTCAGTTTCTTTACCCATTTTTAATTGGATTATTTGCTTTTTTGTTATTGAGGTGTATGAGTTCTTATATATTTTGGATATTAACCTTTTATCAGATACACAGTTTACAAATATTTCATAGGATGCCTTTTCAATTTATTGACTGTTTCCTTTGCTGTGCAAAAGCTCTTTAGTTTGATGTAGTCCCATTTTAGCTTTTGTTGCCTGTGCTTTGGTGTCATATCCATGAAATCATTGCCAAGACAAATATCAAAGATTGTTTTTCCCTGTTTTCTTCCAGTTTTATGGTTTCAGGTCTTACAATTAACTCTTTGATCCATTTAGATTTAATTTTTGAAAGTGGTTGTAAAATAGGGGTCCAGTTCATTTTGTCGATAGCCAGTTTTCCTAACACCATTTCTTGAAGAGACTATCTTTCCGATCTCATGCTCTTGGACTCTTTGTCAAACTTGGTTGACTATCTGTGTGAGTATGTATCTGAGTTGTCTGTTCTGAACTGTTGGTCTACGTGCCTGTTTTTATGCCAGAATCATACTGTTCTTATTTCTACAGTTTTGTACTATAGCTTGAGATCAGGAGTTGTGATGCTTCCAGCTTTGTTCTTCTCTCTCAGGATTGTTTCAGCTGTTTGGGGTCTTCTGTGGTTCCATACAAGGTTTAAAAGAGTTTTTTCTATTTCTGGGGAAAATGCCATCAGAATTTTGGCAGGGATTATGTTGAATCTGTAGATTACTTCAGGTATGTAGAATGGACATTTTCACAATATTATTTCTTCCCTTCCAAGAACATGAATATTTTTCCTTTTATCTCTGTAATCTTCAGTCTCTTTTATGAATGGCTTATAGATTTCATTGTATAGGTCTCCCTGGTTAAACTTGTTCCTAAGTATTTTTTTTTTTTTTGGTGCTGTTATAAATGGGATTTCTTTCTTAATTTCTCTTTCAGATAGTTTTTTGTTAGTACAGAAACACATCTGTTTTCTGTATGTTGATTTGTATCCTGAAACTTTACTGAATTCATTGATTAGTTCTTTAAGAATTTTTAGCAAAGTCTTTAGGGTTTTCTGTATATAAGATCATGTCATCTGCAAATAAGGTAATTTTATTTCTTCTTCTCTCACTTAGATACTTTTATATCTTTTCTTGTTTGATTGCTATAGCTAGAACTTCCACACTATGTTGAACAGAAATAGTGAAAGTGGAAATCTTTATCTTGTTCCTGATCTATTGGAGGAAGGCTTTCAGCTTTTCACCATTAAGTGTTGTATGAGGTATGGGCCTGTCATATATGGCCTTTATTACGTTAAGGTACATTTTTTCTCTACCTAATTTGAGAGTCTTTATCATGAAAGTATGTTGAATTTTGTCAAAGGCCTTTACTACACCTATTGAAATGATCACACAATTTTTATCCTTCATTTTGTTAATGTAGTCTATGACTTTGATTGATTCGTATATACTGAATCATCCTTGCATCCCAGGGATCAGCCCCATCTGACTGTGATGTATAATCCTTTTGATGTGGTCTTAAATTCAGTTGGCTAGTATTTTGTTAAGGATTTTTGCAACTATTTTCATTGTAAATATTGGCCTGTAATTTTCTTTTCTTGTTGTACCATTTTCTGGCTTTAGTATAGTGTAATGGTGACCTCAAAATATGAGTTTGAAAGTTTTCTTTCCTCTCTATTATTTCGGAAGAATCTGATAAGAATTGTTGTTAGTTCTCATTTATTTAAAGAAATTAAAAGTCTAAAAGCAGGAGAGGGTAGAGATGAAGAGTCTGAGCACAGAAAACTTTCACAGCTGTGAAACTATTCTTTGTGATATAATAATGGTGGATACATATTATTATACATTTGATAAAACCCATAGAATGTACAACACTGAAGTGAACCCGAATGTAAAACCATGGATTTGGGATAATAATAGTATTTCAATGTAGGTTCATCAATTGCAGCAAATGTACCACTCTGATGTGGTATGTTTATAGTAGGAAAGCCTATGCATGTGTTAGGGTTGGGGTATATTGAAACTGTAATTTTCACTCAGTTTTGCTGTGAACTTAAAACTGCTCTAACAATAAAATTTATTTAAAACAGAACAAAGATAAGTTAACTTTTGCTCAACACTTAATGCTAATGATCTACATGGGTAAATTTATGACTAGGAAACCAATTTCACTCATGTTTGATTAAGAAGGAAGCAATGAGGATAACACAGTATTCTGCAGTGCCATGAGTGAGAAGCAAGCTCTGATAAGCATGAAGCTTTGAGTGATAGTGAACTCCACAATCCACTACCTAATCACCAACTCTCTGGTGAGAGGCAGCTGTGTTGAGCAGTGATATTAATGAGGGTGAGAGCACTAACCTGACCGCCAGATTGAAGCTGCACTGATGCTACTGGAAATTCAAAGAGCAGAAACTTATCCTCTGTCCTTTCCAGTGATTTTGTAAGCACCTAACCACTTGTAGTAAATCTATTTGCATTTGTAATACCTTAATGGACTGTGTGTCCTTCACAGGGCAATTATTGATAGACTATCCTAATAAACATAAAATACAACATCATTATACAGGTGCTTTTGAAACACCTGAAGACTCATCAAAGCCTGAACTCACTAAACGCCTCTAAAGAGTAGGTTCTATTGGAAGGTGACAGTTTAGTGTCATTGGTATGATTCTTTTTTTTTTTAAAGAGGTAAAATCAGTATATACCATAGATAAATTTCAGGTGTATTGACTCATTTTTTAAAATAAGCATTTTGTTTTATAATAATTTAGATTTATAGAACAATGATAACAATAGTGCAGAGAGTTTCTATAAATAACCATAGCCATATCTGTCCATTATTAGCATTTTGTATTAGTATGCTCAGTTTCTCACAATTAATGAATTGATACTGATCTGTTATTATTATTATTAACTATAATCCACACTTTATTCAGATTTTCTTAGTTCCTACCTAAGGTCCTCTTATTGTTTTAGAATTCATCTAGAATATCACATTAAATTTAATAGTTATGTTTTCTGAGGCTCCTTTTGGCTGTCACAGTTTCTCAGGTTTTGTTTTTTTAATCCCTTGACATTTTTGAGGAGTACTGGCCAGGTATTTTGTAGAATATCCCTCAGGGTTTGCCGATGTTTTTCTCCTGATTAGCTTGGGGTTTGTGTTTTGAAGAGTAAGAAGACCAAAGAGGTAAAGTGCCATTCTAATTATATGACATCAGGACTACATACTACCAACATGACTATCATAGTTAATGTTAACTTTGATCACCTGGATGAGGTCACGTTTTTCAGGTTTACATATTAAAAGTTAGTTTAATCCCTCTTTATGTTCTTAACTCTTTTGAAGTGACTATGGACATCCCCCACTTAAGGAGTGAGGAGTCATATTCCACATCCTTGAGATTAGAATATCTACATAAATTGTTTGGAATTCTTCTTTCTGTAATTAACTTCTGTTTTGAATCCATTGTGGTTTGAGAAAATGCCTCATAAAATTTCTGTTGTTTTGAAATTGTTTAGATATGTTTTATGGCCAATAATGGAGTCTATACTGATAATTGTTCTAGGTGAGCATGAGAAGATTGTGTATTCTGCTGTTCTTGGATGGCATGTTCTATAAATGTCAATGAGATTAAGCTGATTTATAATGATGTTCAAGACATCTATACTTATCCATTTTCTACCTATTTTTTTAATTGACTACTTAAAGAGGGCTATTGAACTCTGAAAATGAAAGTGAATTTTTCTATTTCTCCTTCCAATCCTATCTGGTTTTTCCTTTTGTATCTGGATGTTCTACTGTTAGGTGCTTAACACTGTTGGGATTGCTGTCTTCTTTGAGTACTAGCCCCTTTGTCATTTCCCTTGTTGTAAAATTGGCTTTATAACTATTTTCTATGTTATGTAATTTCTTTGTGTCTGCAGCCCCCTTTTTCCACCTTCCCTGTTATTACTAGATCCTTTTTATGATTTCATTTTGTCTCATTTCTGACCATATCAATTACATTTCTTTAAAAACATTATGGTGCTTGCCCTAAATCCTGAAATGTACATTTTAAACTAATTTGAGTCCATCTGTAAATGACACTATACTGCTTCACAGGTAGTACAGATACCTTGAGACAGGTTTCTCAATTCCTCCCTCCCACTTTTTATGGCATTGTTATCAGTCATGTCACTTACTTTGCATCTTCATTAGATTGTCTGAATGAATTCCCATAGGCTTCTTGAAATCAATGACGGAATCCTTAGATCAGAAAACAAGAAACGTCTCTACAACTGTGGCTGGGTGCTATAGGTCACTGATACATGCAGGTGTTTGCTGTAACAACTGAAGAGAAAAAGTAGGCCGGAAGGGTGTGAGATCAGATTCAAGAAGTATGCACTATAGCTCTGGAGCCAGATTCATATAATTTAATTGTCTGTTCTTTTTTTTTTTTTTTAAAGATTTTATTTATTTATTTGTTAGAGAGAGAGAGAGTGAGCACAGGCAGACAGAGTGGTAGGCAGAGGCAGAAGCAGGCTCCCCGGCAAGCAAGGAGCCCAACGTGGGACTCTATCTCAGGACGCTGGGATCATGACCTGAGCCGAAGGCAGCCGCTTAATCAACTGAGCCACCCAGGCGTTCCTTAATTGCCTGTTCTACTGTTATTAGTTAGGTAACACTGGGGAACATTACTTAAATGTTCTGAACTTGTATTCTCATTCAAAAAGGGAAAATATTAAAAACATATAATTCATGGAAATCTTACAAGGACTAAATGCATATGTAGATATTATCTATTATATGTGTACTCTCTATAGATGCTATACTTTCAAAAACACTAGAGATAAAAGCTGAAAAGTCTTAATCAGGGAAATGATTCGCAAGTCTTCAAGAATGGCAGGATGACCAAAGTAACATCAAGTAAATCACTTATAAAAAGAAATGTAAACATGATACAAATTACTTTTTGTAAATGTGAGGAAATTTGTTGTAGCAAATTTAATACCTTCTCCAAGGTCATATAATTAGTTGTCATGTATTTATTTTTGTGTGTATGTATATGTACATATATTTCTACAAGTATGTATGTGTATATATCACATTTTTCCCAAAGGATTTGGAGTGCTTCACATGATAAGTTAAAATATAAAATTTAGTTTTCTCAGTTCTTGAATCCTGAGAACTATCAAACACCAATTTGTGAAGGAATATCTTCTCTTCCTTTTATCCATATATTTTGTGTGCACTATATATTTGGAACATTTATCTTTGAGAAATAGAAAATATAGTACCAGAGTTCTTTCAGAATTTCAGGACATAATTTGATGTACAAGAAACATAGTTTTTATGGTATTATATGAAACCTTTATGAAAATGTTGATATCATCAATTTGATAACATTTATTGAAGTTGTAAAGCATAAACTGACTTCCTAAGTTTTATCTTTAACCCTTGGAAGAAGAAATACTCCAGATACTCATTGAACTTAGAATAATATTATTTCTTATTTCTCATATATTTTGGTATGACATTTTTTTAATCCAAAGACATTAGTTTGAAGCTCTGTGAAACCTTAAAGTAAAGAAAATGGAAAGAAAAGCAGTATCGGGGATTGTTATGGACTAAACTGTGTCTTCTGAAATTTGTATGGTGAAGTACCGAACTACAATGTCAACTGCATTTTGAGATAGAGACTCTAATGAAGTAATTAAAATTAAATTAGATCATAAGGATATGGGGCTAATCAGATAGGGCCAGTGAACTTATAAGGAGAGGAAGACACACCTGAGATCTCTCAGTGCATATGCATGAAGGAAAGATCACAAGAGGCCCGGATGAGAAGGCAGCTATCTGTAATCCAGGAAGAGAGACCTTGCCAGGAGCCAGCATTGCTAGTACCTTGATTGTGGACTTCTGGCCTTCATAATTTCAAGAAACTAAATTTTTGTTGTTTAAGCTACCCCATCTTGGTGTTTTATTATGATAGTCCAAGCTGACTAATACAGTAATAAAACTGAGACTGTTCTGGGAAGATGTGAAGAAACATAGAAGACACTGGAAAAAAACTACAAAGGTAAAATCTAAGACTTAAGTTGGTAAATAAGATATTCCTAAAATGAAGAAAATTATATCTAGGAAAATGGAAAGATTAACTTGAGTTTAATTAAGTTAAGAAATAAGTCAATTAAGTCTTAACATTAAAGTCTTGAATTAGGTCTTCTTTAATGTATATAAATACAACCAAAATATGTAACAAGAAGCATACATAATTGTCAGGAATGAGGGCATCTAAAATTCAAAGGACTGTATTTCTGTAAAATTTACATACACCCAAACTTGAGAAAACCCTAAATGAGTGACTCTGCTTCAAAAAAATGTGTGTGGGGTGCCTGGGTGGCTCAGTGGGTTAAAGCCTCTGCCTTCGGCTCGGGTCATGATCCCAGGGTCCTGGGATTGATCCCTGCATTGGGCTCTCTGCTCAGCAGGGAGCCTGCTTCCCCCCTCTCTCCCTGCCTGCCTCTCTGCCTACTTGTGATCTCTCTCTCTCTGTCAAATAAATAAATAAATAAATAAATAAAATATCTTAAAAAAAAGTGTGTGTGTGTGTGTGTGTGTGTTCAACACTTTTATAGCCAGGGTAATTTCAGTTTACAATGTATTTCATTAACAGAACACAAATATACCTTTATATTTTATATAATTAATTCCATAAATAAATTCATCTATAAAATTAGTTTTAAGAACATTCAGATATCTCATGATAATTGGCAAACTAATTCATTTTAAATGCAAATAAGATGGTCAAAATATCCATAACATATATCGTAGGCATTTGCAAGCTAATCATATCACCTATATTTTACTGTTAGTACTCAGGAGAATTTATATGTATCAGAATATGAATCAAAATCATATGTGAAAGCCATAATACCTCAGTGTAACCTTTTGTAGTTCAATATTAATCATTCAGGGAGTTATTTTAATGGTTTACTTATTCACTGGAAATAAAGTTAGGAAACACAATACATTATGTCTTAATTTGATCAATTAGAGGAAGTCTCAATAAGACAGGCTTTGAGAGGAAGGGGCTTGCGTATCCTTAGGCAGGAATTTGCATGCTGCTGACAGAAGTACTGAACCACAGTATTTGCTGGAGCCTCATTGTTGCTTCAGCTTGGGAACTAGAGGGCTCCTCTAACTGCCTGAAACTCTCTATTTTTTTTTTTTTTTACTGTTTTTTACTTTATGACTATATCAAAAATTAAAAACAACTTATATTTCAATGTCAACTTAGGTCAATCATTAGAAGTTTTTTAAAAGAGTTATCACATTTTCCTTTTTGCCTTTTTTTTTTTTTTTTGGTACAGATTCTGAAATGTCTTAATCCTTTCCCCCTATCCTAATAACACGTTTGGCTTTCAAAAATAGATAAAGAAGAAGAATTTTAGTATACCTTTCCTCAGCTCTCTTCTCACTTTAAATTTTGATTGTGAGAATTTAAAAAGCACACTTCAAAGCTTTTTTAGACATTAGATTTTTACACCAAGATTAAGAAAGATATTTTCATTATCATCTGCAAAATATAGTGTCATAGATATTAAGATATTTCAGCATATTTCTAAGTACTTTATTTCTAAGTACGTATTTCTAAGTATTTTACATATATTTATTCATTCAATATCAAATATATTATAATAAAACAAATTTATACATTTTATACAATATATGATATTACATGATGTATATTTTATGATATATAAATCATATTTTTAGAAATTGTCAGTATCTGAATTAGAACTGTAAGCTTTCTCACAAGCTTTCTCAAATGAATATCATTTCTCTTATGACAGACTCATGTATAAGAAAAGAGCAATAATAATTTTAAAATAACTTTGTCTGGAGACTGGCATAGATAAAACAGATTGCCTTGTTTCTCTGGATATGTGTTTTTATTAGACTCAATAGAAGGCATTGTAATCATAGGAAGACAAGGGCTAAACTTTAAAGACTATTCATGCACTAGCCGAAAAATTACAAAATACATATACTACACTTTTGAAAGCCATATCATTTCTCCTCAAAGGAGATTGAATGCAGTTAAGAGTTATCTAATGCACTCACATTCTCTTGCCTTAAGGCAAAATGACTTTTGTTTTCTTTCGAATCTATATAAATGGTTCATGTTTTGGCTTACTGTACTGATCCTGAATTTGGATCATTTTTTACTAATATTACAACTTAATCTACAATATGAAGTCTTGCCATTTCTGTCAGTGCTTCCAGTTAATGCCTGTAGGAGTAGCAAAATCTGCCCTTGAGCAAAAATTTCATTCATTTAATGATATCTATCAAAAATGAGACAAAAACTAAAAACACACAATATTTGCAAGGATGAAATTTTTCTTTGCTTTGGAGACCTATTGGCCAGTTAATCCATGTAGACTCCCATAAAACAATATTGAGGGATTTATAGCCATATATAGCAACTCTGTAATACTTGAAAAAAATAATAAACTGTCAGAAAAATCACATTTGACCAAGTCAGAAGATACTTCTTCTTTTTCACCATGTTTATTTGGTTTTATTTTCTCCCTACATTCATTCTCCTTCCATTGCTCCTCATTCTCATGATCTCTTTCTCTTTGTCTACAGCATATCACCTCCACTTCCAGTCTTTTCCTCACAGCATTTTCTTTGTATCTTCTAAGTATTATTTTCACTCACAACACTTAACTGATCCTTTACTTTAATATCTCCTTTTTTTTGGCTATTTTACCCAATGATTTTATTAAGTGGAAGCAGGCTTGACTTTGATACCAAGACAGCAGTACATGTTTTCTAATCTCAAACAAAGACAGTATAATCATCTTGCCTTTTTCTACAACCGGAGGGAAAGGTAAAGTAATGTACACATCAACATTTAATATCACTGAACTTTAAAAAATGGCAGATTTAATGCTCATAAAGAGATGTATTTTGTACTTTTTTCCTAAGTTGAAAAATGAAAAATTGTTTATATTTTATTTTCAAAGTGCTGCAATAAAAATTTTATGTTTATAATGCATAGAAATTGTGACCCTGATGACTCATATATAGAAACTTCATTGTTTAACTTTTAAAGTGGCATATCATTCTATTTGTTCTAGTTTACAATATTTGCTAGCTGTTAAATTGTTTTGAACTGTCACAGCTTTTTGTCTTCTTTAATATGATAATAATCTAATATTATAGCTTTGCTATTTCTTGAAAGTGAAGACACATTGTCTCCCTTCATGCTAATGCAGATCAAAACATGTAAGTAATAAGAAAATCAGCTTATATAACTCACATTTGAAAAAGTCATGTAAATAATACATGTTTAAAGAATTGTGCTCTATTAAACAGTTGTCTAATTCTCTTCCTCATTTTAGAGATGTAAAAATTGAGACCAGAGGAGGCTGAGGGACTCCTATGAATCACTCTGACAGTGGTGTTGATGGATCAGAACTTATCTGTGCTGAATCCTTTATTTAGTAGATTTTGAAATCTCATTCTGCTTCAAAGAAACAACAACAACAAGAGCCAAATGCATAACAATAAAGACAAGAATTTAAAAAGTTGTCTCTCACTATGGAAATCTAAGTTAGTACACTAATCAGTTGTTCTCATTTTTGTGTCCCTCAATAGTTGAATGCTTTAGGGAATTTGAACGAAGTTCAGCCTTTTTCAGTGTTCAATGGCTGTGTGATGCTCATAAAAAAGACCTAGAAATAAACAGTTGAAGAATAATCTGATTGCACTGTGAATGTTTGATACATTTGCTTATCCTCCTGGGATTTGAATATGGTTTAGAATTATGAAAATATGTTAGCATTTCAAACCTAATTATGGCTATAATAAATAAAATGCCTTGAGAAACTATGCTAAGTCTTCATAATACCCATTAGCCTACAACCACTTTGATTTTACTGGAATGTTTGAGATTTCCTTTCAGACTGTCTTTAAATGGAAAGCATCTTGAAATTATTCCATCTCGTAAGTTCATAATTAATTAAATTTACTACTAAGATTTAGTACATATACTTCATTTGCATAACCATCTGCTATGTTTGCATAAACACAGTACAGGATCTATAACTTACTTCCTGAAAGTACTATACAACTTTTACGAAGAGCTGGTCCAGTGAGGGCTTGCCTAGCATTTGCACAGTGCTTGCATTTGAATTATCATGGAGGTGCTTTAATTCTAGTCTCTAGCCAGTCTAGTTATTTGACCGTGTGTTAGATACTTATTTTTCTTTCTTAGCATCTCCTACACCTTGGCAACCGCTTCAATTTTCAGTTGGAAATACAGCCCATTCTCAGTCCATGTTAACTACTGGCAGAAGGTGGTTAAGTTTCTTAATTTTCTTAAATTTTTATTTATCTATTTTATTTTATTTATCTATTTTTATTTATCTATTTGACAGAGAGATAGAGAGAGAGAGAGCGAGCACACAAGCAGGCAGAGCATTAGACAGAGGGAGAAGAAAAAGTAGACTCCCCACAGAGCAGGGAGCCTGATGTGGGACTTGATCCCAGGACCCTGGGATTATGATCTGAGTCGAAGGCAGATGCTTAATCAACCAAACCACTCAGGCACCCTGGCAGTTTAGTTTTAGATATGTGAAAATTAAAACATCTCTTTGATAACCATGTGGAGGTGTCTAATAGATATTTGATCATATGTCCATAAGGTTGTAAGGAGTGATATGGTATGGAGATATAAATTTGATGGATGGTAGTTAAAACATGAAGAATATGTTAAGAAAAACTATCACACTATCTAGATACTAATATATCTAGGTAATATAATATTACAGTTATATACTAATGTTTAGAGATAGGGAAAAAGGGAGGAGTTGGTAGAGGAAAATGAGAAAGTGCACCAACTCATAGGAAGAAAAGGAGGTGACTTTGAATTTCCAGTAGCTAAGTGAAGAAAGTTTGAAAGGAAGAGACGATGTTGAACAAGATCAGATGCTGTTGCTAAAACAAATGTAAGTAACTGACCTCTGGATTTTGCAACATAAATAATGTTGGTCACATTCTAAATATTTGTTTATTTATTTGAGAAAGAGAACAAAGCTGGGGGAGGGACAGAGGAAGGGGAAGAGAATCTCAAGTAGACTCCCTGCTAAGTGGTGAGTCCCATGTGGGGCTCCATCCATGGTTCAATCCCAGGACACTGAGATCATCACCCAATCCAAAATCAGGAGTTAGCCACTTAACCAACTGGGTGCCTCACGTTGGTCACATTTTAAATGTAGCTCTGTAGGAGTTGTGAGGGCAAACCTATATTTGAAATGGGCTTAATAAGGGAGAATAGGAGAAGAAAATTGGAGAAAATGAGTACAGATGTCTCTTTGAGAAGTTTGCTATAATAATAATAATAATAATAAAGCAATGGGATAGAAGTAGAGGTTGAAGTGGGAGTTGAGACAGGGATTCTTTTTTTTTTACTATTTTATTTTTTATTTTATTTTTTAAAATTTTTTATTTATTTTTATTTAAACATATAATGTAACCCCACCACCCTCTCCCAAGACCCATCCCCCCCCACCCCCCTCAGTTATTAAGGTGGGAAAATCGGTATCACATTTGTATATTGATAGGAGTAATCAAGCACCAGGGGAAACTGGAGATGCAGAATATGGGAGAATTTCTGCTGCAATGTTCTTGAGGCAGAAGAGAATGAAAGTTAGTGGGAAAGTGGATAAGTGGGCCCTCCCTCCATATAAAGAGAAGATGAACTACAGTCATAGATAATGGATATGTATGAGTGTGTGGGCAAGAGCTTTTGTGTAATCTCTGATTCAATATGCCCCTTGTAAAATTTGAACTAAGGTCAGAACTGATAATGAGAAGGGAATGACACTGGTGGAGAAATAGAAAAAAGGTATGGAGTACTCAAGTGGAAGAATAAGATAGGAATTTTTTTTTTCCTCAGGCAGTATTAAAGAACACTTGAGGTTATTGATAATGACATTAAACTGAAAATAGCCAGCACTGTTTTCTTTTGTTTTGTATTAGGGGGTTATTTATTTTTCTCAGATACATTCACTTCTGGGGATACTGGCCTGAAGTAGCTTTGCTGTTGAGTTTACCAGGCTTCTGTTTTAATCAAGCAGGTATCTCAGAAAAAGTTTTGCTGATGCATGCAAAATATTAATAACCATTTAAGGAAGGAAATGAGGGAATAAGAATTTTAAGGGACAATAAAAGTTGCAAGTCATTGTACCCTAAGGTTGCCTGGGTAGCTCAGTCAGCTAAGCATCTCCCTTTGGTTTAGGTCATGATCTCAGGGTCCTGGGATCAAGTCCTGCTGGCATCAGGCTCTCTGCTCAGCGGGGAGTCTGGTTTTCCCTCTCCCTCTGACCCTACCCCCTGCTTTCAATGTCTCTCTCTCTCTTCCTATCTCAAATAAGTAAGATCTTATAAAAATAATCAGTGTACCCTAGGTTTTGGTGGAGCCAAATATTTGTTAGAATATGGAACTACAGGGAATTAGCTAAAAATGAGAAATGGCAGTTAGGTGGTTGAAGTCCAAAACTAAGATTATGAAGGGATTACAGTTATTAATAAGAGCATCTAAAGGAGGGAAGAGGATATGACGTCAGCCAATAGGTTATACAAGGAGGGAGGCTCCAGAACTAAAATTTTGGTGTGCAGAAGAGTGTGACAATGATCCACGAAGCATTAAAAAAATGAGTGGTAGAACCTTGGAATATAGATGGATACAACAAAAAGAAGGAGTACGTTAGAGAGTCTGAAGACATGAAACTCAAAATTAAGCATGATTTTATTATTTGTTTTAATATTGTCACTCCTTTTATTAGAAAATAAACTGTGTGAGGACACAGATTCTATGATTTTGTTAACTAGTCTAGCTTCATTAGCTAGGAGAGTGTCTGAAGCATAGTTGTCATGCCTTTGTTGAACCAAATACATTATCACAAAAATAAAAATCCAGAAGACAGAAATAGTTCATATATATATATTATTTTGGATATGATATAAATTTGTTCAAGGTTGAATAGTGACTCAGAAAATAATAAGCAACTCTTCTTGGAAATGGTGAATCAGAAAAGTCTTCTGAGAACATGTGATTCATGAACTGAATTATTGGAATATGGTTAAGTCTTGTCAAGACAAATGAAGAGGGGAGATGGGTTACTGTTATGCCAGCAAAACAAAATTATAAAAGACAAAATATGTGAGAAGAAGCATAAGATATTTTATACTTCTAAAAAGTGATTTTGTTATTATTTTATAATAACAGTAGAGTCATTGAGAATAATTCAAAATATACTGACAAGAAAAAAGATAGTAAAAAAAAGAAAGTAATAGTTACAATCTTCTTATTCAGAAACAATCTTCATTGTCAAATTGGTACTTATATATCTACACACACATATGAATGAATTTTTAAAATATCAATGGTGCTATGCATCAAAAAATTTTTCATAACTCATTTTCTATCTTTTTTAAAAGACTTTATTTATTTGACACACAGAGAGAGAGAGAGAGATCACAAGTAGGCAGAGAGGCAGGCAGAGAGAGAGGAGGGAGCAGGCTCCTTGCTGAGCAGAGAGCCCAATGCGGGGCTCCATCCCAGGACCCCGAGATCATGACCTGAACTGAAGGCAGAGGCTTAACCCATCGAGCCACCCAGGCACTCCAACTCATTTTCTATCTTAATACATAAAGATCTGCCTCATTATTTTTGGCCAACAGCATAATAGTGTGAAGGTTTTCGGTGGGAGGTATATAATTCACTCAAACATTTCTTAGTTCATTTTTCTTTAGGTGATTGTATTAGTCAGGTTTCTCCAGAGGGACAGAACCAATAAGGTGTGTATATGTCTGCATATCTATATATGTATACATACCTAAATCTCTATTTCTTTCTTTCTTTCTAGAAGAGAGAGTGCTTTATTTATTTTAAGGAATTGCCTCATGTGGTTGTGGGGGCTGAGTCTGAAATCTGTAAGGTAAAACCTGCAGGCTCAAGACCCAGGATAGAGTTGATGTTGCAGTCTTGGATGAAGTCAGTCTCAAACAGAATTCCTTCTCTCAAGACAAGGCAGTATTTTCTCTTAAGGCCTTCAACTGATTGGATGAGACCCACCCATCTTAGGGAGGGTAATCTATCTACTTAGGGTTGACTGATTTAAATATTAATCACATCTGAAAAATACCTTCACAGCAGCACCTGGTATTTGACCAAAAACTGTGTGCCATGGCTTAACCAAGATGACATATAAAATTAACCATCATAGTGGTTTATAATTTAGTTGCCATTGTAATCAATGTAAAGAATCCTCTTTTTAGGTATGGTATAAGTACCTATAGGGTATCTTGGAGGTATGACATAATTATATTTATTATTATTAAATAATATAATAATATACAATTATAATATTTTAAGATATTTTTCTAAAAGTTGAATTACTAGGAAAAGATGTTATGTGTTAAATATGAAATATACTGTCATCCAAAAATGCTATATCAATGTACACTTTAACAGTTTAATTCAAACATTTAAGAATTTTCCAGTAATTCTAACTACTAACGAGAGAAAGTATTATTTCATTTATTCACTGTTCAATCTAATATATAATTATTGAGTTCTTCTCTTCTTTAGACATTAGGGAATAAATCATATAATTAAGTCATTGTCCTCAAGGAGCTTAAATCTAGTGGGGGAAATTCACACAATCAGATAATTATAAATGAGTGGAAAGTGCTATCATAAATGTCTGCACAGGATATTACAGCAGCATGCAGTAAGAACCTTCTAACTTCTCTTACTTAGAGTTTGGGAGAAAGAGACATCTGCACTGAAACTAAAATATTGGGAAAGAGTCTGTTAAAAGAGAAAGGAATGACATTTTAAAAACAAAATCATGTGCTTACATTTTGTGTGCTAAATGGTGGGGGCGGATTTTATGGGGTGTTTCTCAGGACTTGGAAATTATCATGTGCAAATTGCTGTTGTATTGTGTGGAGAAGGCCTTTGAGTAGTTCGAGAGGAATGGCAGAGTAACCAGGGGAACCAATGTTAGATGCAAGGTTGAAATAGTGGGCAATGGCGAGATAAATAAGAACCATATTTGAATAAGGAATTTCAATTTTATCATACCCAAAATGGAGGATTTCAAGAAGAGGCTTAATATAATTAAATTTAAATTTCAGAAAGATCACTCTTTTGGTGATATGAAGGTTGGATGGACGTAGCGGGGATAGCAGTTTGATTCAGTGTTAGATAATAATATTTTGCAGACAAATGATAACTGTCTGTCACATTTTCAGGTATTCCATCAATTAGTGAGGAAAATCCAGGTGACAAAATAAAAAGAACACAATTGCTTTCTTATATTTTCCCAATTTTCTACAGTCAGCACATATTCCCTTTTTAAATATAATGGGATGTGAGAAAGTCCAGAAAACAGTACCCATCTCTTTCAGGTTATGTATCAGTCAGGAATTACAATAAGAATCAGTAGTGAAAGAGAAAATGTTAACTTTATTATTCATGAAGAAAAAGCTCTCTTAGGAAGGTGATCTTTTACTTCCAGTCTCTGCATTAGAGGGAGACCTACTAGAAGGAGTGTACAATGGATACCAAGCAACAGTTTATCTTATCACCCAATTCCCAAGTCATGGCACTTCTCTGGAAGGTTAAGAGGAAATGGTATTTGTCTTTATCTGACTTATTTCCCATAGAATAATACTCTCTGGATCCATCCATGTTGCTACAAGTGGTAAATTTTCATTTTTTTTTTTTTATGGCTGAAGAATACACACACACACACACACATTTAGATATATATAAGCATACACACATACACACACCCTGCATCTTCTTTATCCATTCATCTATCAATATATATTTGGGCTGCTTCCATAAATAGGGTATTTTAAATAATGCTGCAATAAATGTGGGGTGCATATATAATTTTGAATTAGTGTTTTGTATTTTTGAGTAAATGTCGAATAGTGTGATTATTGAGTCATAGGGTAACTCTATTTTTAACTTTTTGAAGAACCTCCATACTGTTTTCCATAATGGCTACACCAGTTTGCATGCCTATCAACAATGCATGGCAGTAACTTTTTGTCTACATCCTCGCCAACACTTGTTTTTGTATTTTTGATTTTAGCCATTCTGACAGGTGTGAGGCGATATCTCGTTGTAGTTTTGACTTGCATTTCCCTGATGATGAGGATGTTTAGTCTTTTCATGTGTCTGTTAGCCACCTACATGTCTTCTTTGGAGAAATGTCTGTTCATATCTTCTGCCCATTATTATTATTATTATTTGTTTTTGGGGGGTGTTGAGCTGCATAAGTTCTTTATATTTTGGAGACTAACCCTTTATTGGTTATGTCATTTACAAATATTCCCCCCATTCAGTTGGTTGTTTTTTAGATTTTTGAAAAAGATTTTATTTATTTATTTGAGAGAGAGAGGGAGAGAGCGAGCTGAGTGCTGAGCACAGAGCCTGACATGGGGCTGGATTCCATGACCCTGAGATCTTGACCTGAGCTGAAATCAAGAGCAAGTCACTCAACTGACTGAGTCATCCAGATGCCCTGGTTGTCTTTTAGTTTTGTTGATTATGCAGAAGCTTTTTATTTTAATTTAGTCCCAATAGTTATTTTTTAAAATTTCTCTTGCCTCAAGAGACATATCTAGAAAAATGTTGCTATGACTGATGTCAAAGACATTATTGCCTGTGCTCTCTTCTAGGATTTTTATGGTTTCAAGTCTCACATTTAGGTCTTTAATCCATTTTGAGTTTATTTTCATATATGGTATGAGAAAGTGGTCTAGTTTCTTTTTTCTTTTTTTTTTTGCTTGTAGCTGTCCAGTTTTCCCAACCCCATTTGTTGAATAGACTTTTTTTTTTCCCCATTGCATACTCTTTTCTGCTTTGTCAAAGATTAATTGACCATATAATTGTGGGTTTGTTTCTGGGTTTTCTACCTTGTTCTATTGATCTGTGTCTATTTTTCTACTGTTTTGACTACTGTAGCTTTGTAGTACAACTTGAAATCCGAAATTGTGATACCTCTAACTGTTTTTTCTTTTTAAAGATAGTTTTGGTTATTTGGGGTCTTTTGTGGTGCCCTGCATATTTCTTTAGCTTTACTTTGAAAAAAAATTAATGAGTTAATGAGATGTGTAAGAATATCCCAGCACTGAGACCATACTCCCTAAATTAGGAAAACATGTATTCTAATCCCCCAGGCTAATTATGTCAAGTATAATTTACAATTATGTTCCCAGAACTCTAGTTATAATTTTGCAAACACACAAATGCATACATATCATGATATAAACTTAAATAAAGGAGGAAAGGTGGAAAAAACACATTTTTATCTTACCAGAATACTAGTTGGCCTATGCCATTTGCCTGAAACTTATGACCTGTGAATTTAAACTTATTTTGGTCTTAATGCATTCTGAGGGGGTAGCAACCCACAAATCTACTTTCTTAGAGTAAAAATTGAGGCATTTGAGAAGCTGCTGTCTTCTCACAAAATAAAGAAATTTGTGGTAACTGCAGTTATATTCAAGTGTTTTTTCCCCCTGTCCTTTACTTCCGATTATAATTGGAAATATCTCACCAATAATGAATTGTGTGTAGACTCTAAACATTACAAGAAAAACAAAAAGTCTCCCTTCTTCCATGAGAAGGCATGGATTTCTAGGTCATGTGCTTCAGTGTTTCCACTCACTGTTATAGAAATGCTTCAGCCTGAGAAACCTGCCTCCTCTGAATGGGTCATTCATCATATATCATTAATTCCTTCAGAGCTAGATTTAGTCTTGTGGTACCAGGTACTTCTTGAGCATGTGTTCAAGATGTGGACTTCCAAGTTTAGTCAGCTCTTCTGCTATTCCCTGTTTGCAAATAGAATTTGAGATAGCCAACTTAGAGGAGCTATATCCTCAGTGATCCTCCGGAAGGCCCCTCTAATGCCAGTGGATCAACTCCTCACAGTTAAATTCAGCAAACAGAGTTCTATCTCATAATGTCTCAAAGGTCTCTAAATAAAATGACTCATATATGTAATTACACCTTTGCCTCAGGGCAACCTGTTTTCTAAGACATCTATAGATCTGCCCAAGTCTGCTGCCACCTGCTCACATTTGCTTTGGTTATTTTAAGTTCAAGATATAGCAGTTGGAGCCCTAAAATCCTCTTGCACCTGCTAAAGCCTTTGTCTTTGCTGAAAACCCTGAAGCTATGTAGCTTGCGTTTTGGGGCTGCTGATACTTGGCACATATACAGTCCTAATGAACTATATGAGAGTTAGACATATTAGTTACCTTACTAAGTAAAAGAGAAGATGAGCTGATCTCATCTTATTTGAGAAAGTTTACTAAGATGCGTCAGAGTTATTCATGTGGGATGGCATAGAGTTCTGTACGTATTTAATTTGATTACTATCTGGAAGCTCCAGGTGTCTACTTCCACCTCCCAAAGTAGTATTGGCTCTACAGATATATAATATCTCCATAGCTTTAGGTAGGACTTTCTGGATAATTTTTAATAGCTTTAAATAGCTAAGAAGAATATAAGATGTCTCTCCAATCCACAATTCCTTGTAAATTAACAGAGAAATCTTACCTGGTCAGTCACAGAGTGGGTTTCTACTTCCTACTGTGAGGAATCAGGGTGGCATTCAGGCTTGGTATATTTGGGCTGCTGTGTTGTTTTTTTAGGTTCTCTTCTTTCTTTCTAATTCTGTAAAAATGAAGATGATTTGTTCAGTAAAATTGAGTATACAATACAAATATTCGATCCCATATTTGTGTAGCCTAAAGCATACTTTTTAAAAAGATTTACTTATCTATTTGAGATAAAGAGAGCACGAGCAGAAGTGGGGGTGCAGAGGGAGAGAGAGAAGCAAACTCCTTGCTGAGCAGGGAGCCCAATGCCCGTCTTGATCCCAGGATCCGGAGATCATGATCTGACCTAAGCAAAGGGAGATGGTTAACCAACTAAGCTACACAGGTGCTCCTGTTTTCCTAAATTTTTAGAAGTAAGGGTGGTATAGGGTATCATTACTCCTTCCACAGAACTTCCTCTTTTGTTCTTTGTGTAGTGAACAGAGGCAAGGTGGCCTGATTTTTAAGATTTCCTGGCTATATCACCAGCCCCACCCCTATACTTTTATGTGGATTTTAATTTTCTAATATTACTCTTCTAATACATTTTGATTCTACTCTTAGCACTTTCTCTTCACTATAGGGTCCTATCCTGGAGAGGAGTTCTGGATGTTCAGTTTCAAAAGTTTATGAATGGCTACTCTGATCTCTTATAGGTCTTGTCATAGACACCTCTCAGTGACCCTTCCAGGCTGGGCAAAACCTCTCCCCATTTTGCTTGCTGTTCTGAAGGAAAATCATGATTTCTCCTCATGATTTTTGTGAGTTTCTATTGATTACTTTTGAGCTCTCTTTACTCAGGTCCATCAGATCTCTTGTTGTGAACACTTGCTTTCTCCCGCAGAAACGATGGTTCCATATAGTTACTTTTTACTGTGACTTGTGTTTTTAAGTTCATAAAAATACCTTTTCACCTGGCTTAGTTTTAAGATTTGTTCATGAGCTTTTTACTTTGCTATCTATTTCCTCTACTTTTTTTGAAATTTAAAGATTTATTTATTTAAAAGAGAGAGTGAAGGGAGGGGCAGAGGGAGAGAGAGAATCAGAGCATCTTTTGAAGATTTTATTTTTTTAAATTTTTATTTATTTGTCAGAGAGAGAGAGAGAGAGCACAAGCTGTGGAAGAGGCAGAGGGAGAAGCAGGCATCCCACTGAGCAAGGAGCCCAATGTGGGACTCAATCCCAGGACCCTGGAATCACGACCTGAGCCAAAGGCAGACACTTAACCTACTGAACCACCCAGGGACCCTGAGAATCAGTGAATCTTAAGCAGACTCCCCGCTGAACACAGAGCCTGATTCAGGATCCATCTCATGACCCTGAGATCATGACATAAGCTGAAATCAAGAGTTCGATGCTTAACTGACAGAGACACCCAGGTGTCCCTCAACTTGTTTTTATGTATAGATTTGAAGAGACTTGAAAATTAGCCACCCTTGTTCTGTTCCCAAAAATGACTCTGGAGGAGGGACAATTACTTGACTTAAACTAACTCATTCCAATAATTGTTTCTTCCCCCTTCACATGCTACTTCAACCATCTGGAGCTATATAGAAAATGTGGCCTCAGCAGGACACCAGAGCATAAAGTAGTGAATTATCACTTCCTGAATTTTAAAATAGGGTTTCAAAATTTCTGAAAATCATAATAATTTGAAAAGAGAGAAAGAAAGAGAGAGAAAGAAAAAAAAAAAAGAAATCTTTTGCTCTCCCAGTATAGATTTGCATTCTAAATGTCAAAGCTATTTAAAAACAAACCCCAGGGGGTGTCTGAGTGGCTCAGATAGTTAAGCATCTGCCTTGGGCTCAGGTTGTGATCTCCAGGTCCCTGGGATGGAGACACTTATTGAGCTCCAGTAGGGAGACTGCTTCTCCCTCTCCCTTTCTCCTCTTGCACCTCACTCATAAGCCCCCTCTCTCATAAGTAAATAAAATTTTAAAAAACAAAACAAAAATCAAACATCAGATTTTGGAAGAATATCTGTTAATTTAAGGATTAGATTTTCTTTCCTAGACTTGGTAAAGATTTCATGACTGGGCTACAAGTGGCATCAATGAAAACAATAGAAGCTGGAAACAGTGTTGGAAAGAATACAATAGAATCTAACAGTGTTGGAAGTCTCTGGGAAGCGACTTTGATCTAGAGTGTATATTTCAGAGAATGGATGTATAGAGATGACTCTTGTCCTCATACTTTCACAGAAGCTCGGTAAAGAGTAGCTTCACCAACATATTATAACAATAGTAGAAGAGAACTGGCTTTCATAAGTGCAGCAGCATTGAGAGGGAACCCCCTGGCATTTTCTGTGAAATGGACTTGAGAAGAATGCATCAATTTGTCAAGTCAGAGGCAAGTACCCAGAAGTCTTTTAGAAGTGATAAGAGACCTTAAGAGCGATAACAAATTTGGCCTAGCCAGCAGAGTTGTGATAACCTTTTGTGGAAAGTAGCAGAGCAAAGGAGGAAAAAAGCCAGGGATTATTCAGTATTAGAGTACCTCAGACTTTGACAGATGACAGCAGGTGATTGGACACAGACTCCTAATCTTATTCACTCCAGAGAGCAGAATAGCAGAAGGTGAGGCCTGAAGTGATTTTGAAAAAACTGACCTGATCATTTATTTTGATATGATTACATGGAGTCATTGCCTAAAATAATATATGAGTTATGATAGAGCACATTTTTTTTCTACATATTCCAAAGGTGGTATTTGACTCTTTGTTCTCTGGTGTTCTGCTGAGGTCATCTTTCCCAAACAGCAAGTGGGAGGTGGGAAAAGTTAAGGAAAAGAAAAAGGAGAAGGACTTTTGGAGTGAATAAGTATATTAGTTTGTAACAATGCTTGTAACTTGAAAATACCAACTTTTATATTGAGTCATTTAGGTAAGAAGTCCCATATTATTGATAAACAGAGTTCTTTTTTAGCATTGGTCTTCAACGTATGGACAAGGAAATCTTGTCTACCTAGGACCTCCAGAGAATGAATATTATATAACTTTTAAATTTTCCTGGTAGTTTATGTTTCACTTCTTAAATACCAACAATTTTACAACTGTAATAATTTCTGTTTGGACTCCCCTCAGTGTCTATTGCAGATTTCCTATACTTACAAATAATAGAGAAGAATGTGAAAATAGAGGTGAAACTTTTTCTTCAAGGCCCATGATCTCAAGTATCTAAGCTCATTAATTTGTTTTTCTGATCCAATGAAGCAGGAGCCAGGAAGCAGAGGAGCCCTGTAACAGTTAGTGGTGTCTGGTATCATTTCTATTCCAGAGAGTCTCTATGAAGAAACACTCCAAGAGAATCATTTTATAGGAGCCAGGAGAAGAGTAGAATTAGAGTAATTACTTACCTAACAAAAAGGACAGTTTAGCAAATCAGATTCACATAAATGAGAATCTTACCCAGTAACAAGCATTACTAATAATTTCAAATATGTGATCTGTCAGAAAGACAAGGAACACAGAGAGAAGACAGGCATATAGACTGGATCTATAGTGTCTTTCCAGGTCCTTCCTTTGCTACATTGGATATGAACTTTCTGGCCCTAAACCAGATAAGACTCTAAAAGAAGACTGTGAAATATTACCTGACACATCCTGGGGCATTGAATTTATGAAATCTCTCCATTTTATATGCCAGTTTATATGACATTTTCCATAAATCCATAGATTCTGAGTTTATTTACCAAAAGCAAGAGCATTACATAGATAAGAATCTTCCTCCTAGCAAATATCATTAGTCTATCACCAAGAAGGACATTTATGAGTCTATTTACAAGGAGATTAGACTATGTCATATGACTTTCCCCAGAAGCTCCCATCTCCCAATAAAGATGGTGAATGGATTATAGGAGAGTGTCTTTAACTTCTGCCAGCCCAGTTACCAATAGAGACAAATAGCTACTTGCAGAGAATTTTATTTATACCTATATTTAATACCAAGTATGTATTTATGTCTCTATACAAATGACCTTTACAGTGAAAATAATCTGCAAGACAACTCTGCCAACACACACACACACACATACACATCACCACTACCACCACTATGAAATAGCATTCTCATAGAAACCCAGAATCTCCATTCTATTTAGATTTCATCTCTGTATTTTGTTTTAGCAGCTACATTGGTAAAGAGCTCCATTTTTCCTGAAATGCCTCAGAAACAGTTCTGTATCAGCTCTATTTTTTGATTGTTGAAGTGCCTCAGGGCTCAGGGCTCAGTCCTGGCCTTCCTTGTGATTTCTCATCCAGTCTGTGGTTACAAATACTATAGATATGTAATGGAAACATTCATTTATGGGACTCCCCTTTTGAGCTTCATGTATCAAATACCACCATTTGAAGATCTGACATGTGTATTAACCTTAACACATTAAACACACACACGCACACTGCCTTTTAGATCCCAAATTTGTTCTTTATCATTTTACCAACATTTCTAGTCTCAGTTAATACCACTATTCATCTCCTCTATTGTTAACATTAAAATCACCAGATTTATAATCAAGTCTTTATTTGCTCATCCTTCCCATTTAATTCATAAGCAAGTCTTGTCCATTACCCTCCACAATAACTTTTCTCAATCTTCACTGTTAATAATCTAGAAAAAACACTAAGTTATCTTCACCTGAACTATGGCAATGACTTCCTAATTGGTACCCTTCCACTTTTGCCCCTTTAAGCTCCTTTTGCCTTAAAGGGACAAAGTGATCTCTTACTCATGTTGTTATAGGTCAGCCATCCCCAAAATGTATGTTAAATCCCTAACCTCCTGTACCTCAGAATATGATCTTATTTAGAAGTAGAGTCACTGCAGATACAATTAGTTAAGATGAGATCGTACTGGATTAGAGTGGGCCCCTAATCTGTTATGCTTATGTCGTTATAAGCAGATAGCCCTGTGATGACACAGATACACAGGGAGAAGGTCAGAGGAAGATCAAAGCAGAGACTGAAGATACACTGCCACAAGTCAAGAAATGCTTGGGGTTATCCAGAAATGCTTGAAAGAAGCAAGAAGTGTCCTCCCCTAAAGGCTTTGGAGAGAGCACGTCATTGCCAACACCTTAATTCAGACTTTTTAGCCTCTAAAACTATGAGAGAAAAAATTTCTGTAGTTTTAAGCCACCCAGTCCATAGGACTTTGTTGCAGTAGGAAAGGAATACACATGTAAATCAGATCAGGCTACTCCTCTGCTGAAAACCTCTACTGATTTCTTATTACAACCTTATAGACTCATGGCCTGCATGGTCTCATCTCTATCTACTCCTACAGATTACTATCACTCTTTATCAGTATATTCCAACCACAGGGGTCCCTTCCCTTTTTCTCTTCCACAGCCCAGACCTTTTATTTCCTCAAGGCCTTTGGCCTTGCCTTTCTCTGGACTGGGAAGCTTCTCAGACTTTTTACATAGCAGGTGGCTTCTCATCAATCAGCTCTCAGCTCTAGAGAGGCCAATCCTGCCTATCCTGTGTTAGGTGCCTTTTGAGTCATTCTTTATTGGATTACTTTATTTCTTCTCTACAGCACTTTTTCCTGTTCAATTTTTGTTCATTAATTTTTTTGTCCTCAGGTAAAATGAATAAGGACATTATCTCTCTTATTCAATATTATATTCCTATAGTATGATAGGTACTCAATAAATGCTTGTTAGATGAGTGAATGAAATCTTTGTGAAATAATACTGAAGTAAAAGGTCAATATAATGCTACATCGTGTCAACTTTCTGTATTTCCTCTTGTCCTGTCTTGAGGCAAGACAAATCATCTTGTCTTTCTCCTACTCATTTTTTCAATAAATGATATCAGGTTTGCTCATGTTCGTATATTCTTCTCACTACAAGCTCAAAATTTAAACTGTATGAATGAAGTCTACCTACTGTTACATCTTCAATTATAATCATGTTATGAGAGCCTTGACCTTTCGTACTACTGCTTGAAGATCAGCAGACTCTTCTTCACCTTATGTTCTTGCTTCTATTCTGCTACTAGTTTGCAAAGCTGACAATAAGACTTGATAGAATTGTTTGGGTGATGAACAGAATTTGAGACTGATTGCTCCTTATATGGGTAAACTATACGAACTGTACTCATGAAATTTTAGACATCTGTTTTACTTTTTAAGAGGCTTCCCCTGCCCCTTGGTCTTTGATATTATTATCTGCTGAAATTCAAGGAAATGTAAATTTTGGAAAAGTGGGGAACTAATGAAAATACGTATATGTAAGGTGTATTTGTGTGAGTGGTGGAGGGTGACCAACTTTCCTGGTTTGGGACTAAGAGATTTCAGTGGCAAAAGTAGGGTAATCTTGAGCAAATTCGATTGATCACCCTTGTTGGCTGAATATGTTGTATTTGTCCCTGACATAAAGATATTTTATGAATTCTCAAATTTGATATACATTCCTAATAATTGTATAAGGTGAATTTTATTAATATTTCCATAATTCAAATGGCAATTAAAGAGTACTAGTTCCATGTCCTAAGTTAGACTCTGCCAAAGCTTGACTTAGCTTTATCTGACTTTAGAGTCTGAGATATTTAGACTGTACAGGAATAGATGAATTCCTACTAGATAAAATTATCATTCATTAAAAGTGACCTAATGAAGAAATCCTAGGAGACAGTAAGTTTTCTTATGGTCTGACTATTCTTATGATTTGGGCTAATATCATTTATTATTTACAAGTGTCTCATTTGTCCAAAACTGAGAAATATAACATTTATAAATTCTGCCTAAAATTGAAGTATTTTTGTCAGAATTGTTCTTTCTTTCTATGAAATCTGTACACATACTTTTTAAACTGTCACAATAGTATTAATATTTCATTAAGAAGTCATGATGATGAGTAGAATTGAATCAAGATTTCATCATGGAAATTCCTTGACATCTTAAGATAAAAAAGAAATTACCTTATGTGGCGTATGAGTTGATTAAAAATTGTATTTCACAAAATGAACAATTTGGACTACCATTAGATTACCTTTACATATTATGTACACATCAAGACAGATTGAAACTGAAAACAATGGTAATTAATATGGTTAAAGAGTTGCCCTGTATTGGGTGCCTGGTGTGACTCAGTACTTAAGCCTCTACCTTCGGCTCAGGTCATGATCTCAGCATCCTAGGATCTAGCCCCACATAAGGCTCCCAGCTTAGTGGGAAGTCTGCTTCTCCCCTCCCGCTCCCCCTACTTGTGTTCCCTTTTTCTCTGTGTCTCTCTCTGTCAAATAAATAAATAAAATCTTTAAAATAAAAAGAATTGTCCTGTACTATTAATATTTTAAATGTATTGCAGAGTTTTTTATATTTGGCACAATATAATATAGAAATGAATTCTATAACCATAGTTAATATATAAAGATCTGGATTACACATTTTAAATAATTTAAAATTCAAAGCATTCATGTGCATTTAAGTCTCTATTTCATTGAAGGAGATGTTTCCAGTGAATGTTCATCTCCTTTCAACATTGCAGTTATCAAGCACATGATCTCAGTATCCAGACAGCATGTGTTTGAATCCCAGCCCTGGCAATTATGGATTATAAAGTCATGGATAAATTCTTTAGCTTCTTAGTGCCTCATGTCTCTGGGCTTTATGGTTCCTATTTTTTCAAATACTTGATTAAATGAGCTAACATCTCTACATCACTTAGAGCTGCAGCTGACACAAAGAGCTGACTTATGTGTCACTTTATAAATATTGACTTTGAACTTTAGATTGATAGACTACATTGTATGATTGTATTATTCTACATATAGGTTGTATTTTAGTTAGTATTATTCCTGGTACACCTTAAAATATCTCAAATATCTTAATAGGGAAATTGGAACTTAAACAATTAATGGGTTTGTATTTCTTTAGTGAAGTTATTAAATATTCAGTTTTTTTTTACATCTAAATTGACACTAAAGTTTCTCTTTCCCTATGATGGTTAAATATGTAGCTGACACGTTCCACTCCCAGCATTTGTGGAAAGAACTGTTAACTGAGCATGTCCCAGAGGCACAGCAGTCAGCACAAAGGTTCTTAGTCCTGTTAGCCTGAGGAATGTGTATCTCTAACAGATTGCCAGGAAAGATTAACTGCTGCAGATAGAACAGCTGCTGGTTCAAGCAATTTTGATCTTTTTATATCTTGTGTTCATTCTGTTTCCAGGTGGAATTGGCCCACTTGTTAAGGAGAGCCGCAGGTAGTCCAGCTGCTGGTTCAAAAAGTCTGGTCTTATACGTTTTGTTCATTGTGTTTTGACACAGAATTGGCCCAGTTGTTTTTGGAAAGCCCCCAAGGGAAAGTTTTTACAAAATAGTTTCATAACCTTTTCAAGGAGACAAATATGCCTCCCATTTCTACTCCCCTTGGCAAGTAAAATAGGCCATTCAGGAAACCCCATTGTAAACCTTTTTGCCCTAAAATGTATTGAAGAGAGTGGTATACAGTTCAATAAATTAACCAGGAAATGGATAAATATCCAGACTTTTATGCTTACCTTTTTTTCTTTTTCTTTCTATTCTTTTCTTTCTTCTTTTTTTTAATGGGGTATTTGGCCATTACAGTGGAGATTCTTTCATTTGTTTGTGTGTAGAAAGATTTCTGAGTGTATAAAACACTGAAATTATATTGTTCTGCTAAAGCATGCTTTAGAGAAAACTAATCATTCTTTACTACAGGAATTTCCCACATTCAATACAGGAGAAGGATTTATGGAATTACGTGTATCATCCCCATCCCTTCTGTAAAGCTGTTTGTTTCCTGGAGTCCAGATTAAGGTGAAATTCCTTTTACACCTTTTGGGATTTGACTCTATATATTTTGAAATGCAATTCTGAATTTCTTGCCATTACATTCCTCCACCTCCAATGAATATAAGTCACGTGCAAAATTATTGTCATGTGACTGGAGAAATCACTTTCTAGGACATTTATTGTTCTTTTTGGAAAATCATTGGAATATAAAAAATCTATGATGAATCTCTTCTCTATTAAAATCCTTATCTGACTCTGATATTATTTATGTTTTTGATATGTTTCTATCTTGGTACTTCTTAAATGCAACCCTCATTTAAATCCTTTGTGATAAGAAATAAACAATGAGATCATTAATTTAAATAATGAAAGCATAATTTGAGTAAATATTAGTAGCATAAAACATGTTAGCTTATTAATCCATTTGTTTTTAAAAGAAGTTATAATTTAATAAAAGCTTGGATGAATGAATCACCCTTCATAAATGTAGAGAAAAATGGTGATGAAAATGTTTTGTCCCATGATTGTTTTGAATAACGGTTTATACTTTACATAAAGCATAGCATGTGGCATAGAATAAAGTCTCAATATTTAACAAGGCAATTAATAAATAAGAAAAATGATTTCTAATGTATTATAAATCTCATTACTGTAGGAATTGGTTACCATATAAGTAAATATCTAATAGTATAAATATATCTATCTTCAATATTCTAATATTTCTACTAACCTCTTTAAGAGGATTAATATAATTTATTGTAAATCAACTAGGGAATGTTGATTTATTTAAAACATATTAGCAAGAGCATTTTAAAATGGCAAAGTAGCTGGCATTGGACTAGTATCCATGAAAATAACAGTTGTACAAAATATAAATAAACTCTTCAAAGGCATTGAGAGGTGGCCAAAACAAGCAGATATTAGAAGAGTAAACTCTTAAAAAAATAAAAGAGTAAACTCTTGAAATAAAACACACACACACACACACACACACACACACACACACACACACTCCAAGGGTGAGATTCACAGTTATATATTCCCCCAAAGTCACTCCCAGCCAGTGTGACATGGGGCAACATCAAATAGAAGCGAAAAGTCACAATTTTATTGACTTGAGGTATCCGTCAGAGGAGAGAATTCAGTGCTGTCAGAGTGGCTGAAATTGTTGGGGGGCGGATCCAGGAAAGATGAGAGTCTTAAAATCTATGTGTAAACTCCCCTCAAACGTTTGCCTGACCCTGAACAATAGGTGTCTGGGTTCCCGCCGAAAGAAACAGCTGAAAAGCAGAAAAGCCTGGGCAAATATTTTAGCTGACTCCTATTGCAGTGGAAAGTTTGCTCTTTGAGTTCTGCCAAGTTAAATGAGTTTGATAAACACCTCAGGCTTTTAACAGATCTGCACTATCCGATATTAAAATCAAGCCTCCACAGATTCTTGGTGGTCATCCACTAATCCAACTGCCAACCATAGGAATAATCAAATTTCCTTGAAGATCATAAGAGAACTAGAGGCAATGTTCTCAATAAATGAAAAGTCACCAGGTAAGTGTAGGGCAGGAAAATATGGCATATAGTTAAGAAAAAAGCAGCCCATACAAACAGAACCCAAGATAACTCAGATGTTGGATTAACAGAAAAGTACTTTAAAACAGCTATTATAAATATCTCAAAGACTTAAAGGAAAACACAGCCATAAAGAGGAAATAGATGGAAAATATCACTGGCAAAATGGAACTAAGAAAGAAATCAAACTGAAATTCTAGAATTAAAAAATATAATATCATAAATTCAAAATAAATCACTGGATGGACTAAATAATATACTGATGGTAACAGATAAAAGGTCAATGAATTTGAAGACAGATTAATAAGGGTTATCTAATTTGAAGAAAAGAGAGAAATGTTTTTTTAAAAAAATCAGTGAAAAGAGCTTTAGTGACATACAGGGCAGTATACTGCAGGCAATCTAACTGACATGTGATGTACTCCATGATGGTCTACTATGCCTGTCTATTCTTTCCATCATTTCAATTCCTGCCTGTTTCCTTCTTAGCTTTAACCACATCTATAATTATCTCATGTAACACTGTTTATTTCCTATTATCTTCATCCTTGTAGTATCTAACTGAAGTTGGCTCCGAGAACTTAATTGTGGGGCTACCTGCTTTTGTAGGGCTAGGAGATCACAAAATCTGGCTTCCCTATGATAAAATCAAGACTGAAATCTGATGTACAGAGTGGGTCCCTAAAAATTCCAGCATTTGGATCACACTACAGTTTTCTTAACTGTTTCCTTCTCAAACTTTTATATATTAAAATGACCTACATAAAATAATACTGTTTTTTACAGAACACCAGAGAAAATGGAAAATTTTTTTGTGGCTGGATGTGCTCAGATTAGGTCTCCTCACATTTCTCAGACACAAGACTGAGAGAAGCAATATCTTGGTTCACCCTTAAAATATTTGTAGCCCCGTGAATGGGATGTTCTGCCCAATCTCTACCTCTTGATCAACCTTAACACTTTGAATGTACTAATGACTACTAATTTATTAAAACACTTATTTTTATTATTACACAAATATTATTAAGCTCCACTATGTGTGAGCCACGGATTTAAGTATATGTTTATATCAGTGAGCAACATCCTCCCTTATGAAGTGTTCACTCTGATGGTGGTTGACAAAAAAAAAAAAAAGAATAAGTAAGTGATAAAAGGCAGCTATAAAAAAACGTAATCAGACAAATTAAGGGAAGATTGGGCATTAAAAATCTTTTAATAGATTAGTCAAAGGAAACTCACTGAGAAGTTGTCATTTGAGCAAAGATTTGAAGGAGAGGATGCAGGTGGGGAAAAGATGAACATATTAAGGGGACAATATTCTAGGTAGAGAAAGAGCCAGTGAGAGTCCATGAGCAGAGGGATTCTTGACATGTTCAAGGAACACTGAGAAAGCCACTGTGACTAGCAAACAGTGTCCAACAGAAGACTGGAGATGAAGTCAGGAAGGAGTACAACTAACTTGGGTCCCATTAGACATTACAAATTACTGGACTTTTACTCTGAGGAAAATGGGCAGCTATTGGAGAATTTGAACAGAGAGGTGCATTTTGAAAAATGGATTGCCATAACTGCTGAGTTAGGAATGGACTATTGTTTTGGAGGAAAGTTTAATAGTAGAAGCAAGGTATCTATTACCGTGACATAAAATGGACTGGATTTTCTTCTTGTATAATGACATTGTGACAGTTAAAATGTGTTTCCTTCTTGGATTATGATACAGAGAGTGTAGGTCCCTTTTCAGTTGTTTATTCTTAGAAAGCCTAGGCACTGATTTATGTATTATTAATCTTCCAGATTTTTAGGGTGCATTATTTAGAATATGTTAAATTAAGGAACAAGTCATCATTTTTCACATCTTCTTTTCTCCTCTGCTGATACCAGTTTTAGGGCATTGGGGGTGATGGATTACTTTTAATGTATAGTGAAATTACTCCTTTTTTATATACAGAGACTAAGCAAGACTTCACTGCCTTTTACCTGAATTTACAACACTCTTATAGGTTTAGGTTGATCCCTTGCTATTCATATACAGTAGGAGGTGGAAGTCCTCCTCCTGGTGGAAGATGAACATCATTTTCATGCAATCAGTTGTCTCATTGTTCATCTCTCATAAGTTTATCACAAAAAAATCTGATGTCTTTTATATTCTTTTAGATAAAGATGACATTTGCTTATATTCAAGCTTTGGTAAAGGAATTAATTATTGTTGATTAATTTGTATGACTGCAAATAATAATTCAGTTGAGCAAATTACGTGAATAAGTTCTGCAAAAGTACCAGTAGATCAGTCAGGCACTCTAGAAAATACACACAAACACATACACAGACCAGTCACATCAATGACCTCATCATTATTTGCATACTTTTTTAATGATATATTATCACCATACAGTACATCATTAATTTTTGATGTAGTGTCCCATGATTCATTGTTTGTGTGTAACACCCAGTGCTCCATGCGGTACATGTCCTCCTTAATATCCATCACCAGGCTAACCCATCCCCTCACCCCCTCCCCTTTAAAACTCAGTTTGTTTCCCAGAGTCCACAGTGCCCCATGGTTCACCTCTCCCTCTGGTTTTTCCCCCTTCATTTTTCCCTTCTTTCTCCTAATGTCCTCCATGGTATTCCTTATGTTCTACAAATAAATGAGACCATATGATAATTGACTTTCTCTGCTTGCCTTATTCCACTTAGCATAATCTCCTCTAGTCCCATCCATGTTGATGCAAAAGTTGGGTATTCATCATTTCTGATGGCTGAATAATTTTCCATTGTGTATATGGATCACATCTTCTTTATCCATTCATCTGTTGAAGGGCATCTTGGCTCTTTCCACAGTTTAGCTATTGTAGACATTGCTGCTAGAACATTGGGGTGCAGGTGGGACTTCTTTTTGCTACATTTGTATCTTTGGGGAAAATACCCAGTACTGCAATTGCTGGGTCATAGGGTAGCTCTATTTTTAACATTTTTTTTAAAGATTTTATTTATTTATTTGACAGAGAGATCACAAGTATGCAGAGAGGCAGGCGGAGAGAGTGGGGGGAAAGCAGGCTCCCTGCTGAGCAGAAAGCCTGATGTGGGACTTGATCCCAGGACCCTGAGATCATGACCTGAGCTGAGGGCAGTGGCTTAACCCACTGAGCCACCCAGGCACCCTTTTTTTTTTTTTTTTTTTTTTTAAATTTGACAGACAGAGATCACAAGTAGGCAGAGAGGCAGACAGAGAGAGAGGGGAGAAGCAGGTTCCCTGCCGAGCAGAGAGCACAATGCAGGGCTTGATCCCAGGACCCTGGGACCATGACCCGAGCTGAAGCTTTAACCCACTGAGCCACCCAGGCGCCCCTATTTTTAACCTCTTAAGGAACCTCCACATTGTTTTCCAAAGTGGCTGTACCAACTTGCATTTCCACCAATAGTGTAAGAGGGTTCTCCTTTCTCCACATCCTCTCCAACATTTGCTGTTTCTTGCCTTGTCAAGGTTTGACATTTTAACTGGTATAAGATGGTATCTTAATGTGGTTTTGATTTGAATTTCCCTGATGACTAAAAATGTTGAACATTTTTTCATGTGTCTGTTAGCCATTGGTATGTCTTCTTTGGAGAAGTGTCTATTCATGTCTTTGCCCATTTTTTGACTTGATTATTTGTTTTTTGGATGTTGAGTTTGAGAAGTTCTTTACAGATCATGGACAACAGCCCTTTATCTGTAGTAGTAAAGTTGGGACAGTTTACATTTCTGGGGGCTGGGGGCCACTGGCTTTTGTTGTACTAAGATTATTGGTGGAGAATAAATTCAAATTTAAAATGTTGTCATGTTCTGGTATCAGAGTAATTAGGCAAATTCATTTTTCTAATACACAGATCAAAATTCAAATCAAAGTTTTGTCCTTACTAAATGTATGAATTTGGAAAAGTAACTAACCTTCCCTAAATCTTGGTTTTCTTCTCTGTAAAACGGAGATAATTACAGACTCTGTTTCATGGTATTGAGAAAAATTAAATGAGATGATGCATGTAAGAGCTCCAGCAGGGTCTGTCATAGAGGAGATATACAATAAACAGCAGCTATCATCACTATTGTTATTATAAGCATAGCTCTTTATAATAGGATTATTATTAGTATTATGTGAAGAATTCCCATCACATAAAGAAAAGCAGCATGAGTCTGTTTCAATAAAAATGAGTTAGCTTGAAATAGTTATGTACATCACAAGTAAGAAAATAGATACTATTTTAAATAGTTGTATAAAAACAAAAATACTAAATCAAGTACAAAATAAAACATGTATATCCTTAAAGAGAGGTTTTTTTACCTTGTTTATTTGCTATCAGGCAATGCTTTCTTCAGCACACCATTTGTACCCTTGACCTCATGATCCTTAGTTGAAATGGGACCAAAAAATATATATTCCACTTGTCAAATAAGTAGATACACAAAGCTTGAAGTAACAGGGAATTTGCTTTAGGCTGTTAAGATAAGACAGATTGAAGGAAATATATGTCTGTGCATATGTGTGCTAATAAATATTTGTTTTTAAATATATATTAAATTATATATAATTTATTAACAGTAAGCCAAAGATGATTTTTATTGTGGAAACGTTTGTAGTTTGCACTGTACAGAGTTGTATATTTTTATTATTTCTTTGGAGTAAACAATTATTTTAGGAAAACACCTAATAGGATGAAAATTCAGAATGTTTTAACTATGGGTCATCTGCAGATGGCTAGATTATGATGATGTAGATGATGGAATGACATATATAGCATTAGTTAATTTTTTTAACCAAATAAAAAAACAAAGAGTAGGTTTCTACAACTAATTGCATTTTTTAAAAAAATCATAGAACCAGTAGATGATCTACCAACTTAAAATGTATATAAAAGAAATCTATTGTATTTAACAGATTAAGTAATTTCTACTGAGAATTATTTAATTTACTTCCAAATCCCTTCTATATTCAAAATTTGTAGAATTGTTTATATGTATTTATAAGATTTTTTTCACTGCATTGTTTCGATCTCTGATAGCTTTAGTTGAAAAAGTGCAGTTGTGAACTTCAGATAACTTGAAAAAGTGCACTGAGCAATTAAATCCTACTTGAAAAAGAAAATAGATTTCACCACTGCTCACACCTCTTCAGCTGCTCTTACCAAGCTTTAAGACCTACTCTTCTGAAACAATACTGCCATTTCTGTTACCCTAATAGACAGTTTTAGGGGAATGTGTAATTTGGTTTTCTATGCTATTAAGAGTTATTTAATTGAATATTTATTTTTCTTGTTTGGAGAGTAAAAATCAACACAAATAGAAATTTAGCATACAAATGCTTTATGTTTCTACAGATAACATATTAAAAATGTACCAAAACCATCTCAATGGACATTTTGGTCCCTAGACCTGCTTATATTTGAATTTTTTGATAATTTTATGTGATATTTGAGTAATAGAACATTTAACTAATTAATTCAGTTGCAGTAGAGGCATGCTGGCTCTCAGTTTATATCCCAAAGCACAAAGACTAATTGCCTTTAGTTTATCTAGATAACTACAAGGAGAATAATTGGTCATAAAGTTATATAGTCCTTTTCAAAAATCAGACATGATATTTGACTCAAGAGCCTTCTGCATCAGTAAATTCCATTAGCAGATAGAGTTTTTCATGGCAATAATCTAATTCTTTTGGACAATTGCTTATATAAAGTGTCTGTATTTGTATTTAATTCCTTTTATTTGGTTAGATAAATTTCTCAAGAAAGTAAAAAAAATACACGAGTCACAAATGTGTTTTTGTTATAATCTGATTTGTTATTAAAAATAATCCATGTACTCTATTAATTTAAGAACAGAAATGTTAAACCCAACTATCACATAGAATGACTATAGCACATCTTTTCTACGTGTTACTATTTCTGATACTACCTTGTTCGCAATCTTTTTTGTAGATGACCATGTATCTTTCTCTCCAAAGAAAACAGAAGGTCTTAGATGGAAACTCCACAAATTACTGCAACCACATGCAGGCTCATTCCACACCCCTATCCCATTCCCCCACATACATATTTTTTCCAGTAAGGGAAATGGTCCTTTCTAATATCAGGATATCTCTTAAATCATGTTTTGAATTCCACGCTTTCCAATTTTTTCAGGAATTTTATATTGGTCAATTATCCCTATTCTCATTTTGTGTAATTGACATCTCTTTTACAACTGCATCCTTCCCATCATTATTTTCATATATTCTATTCTTTTCTGCTTAAAATATTAAATATACAATTCTTCATCAGAATCTACACCTAAATCCAGATAACATTATCTC
Source organism: Taxidea taxus jeffersonii (assembly GCA_003697995.1). NCBI lineage: Eukaryota > Metazoa > Chordata > Mammalia > Carnivora > Mustelidae > Taxidea > Taxidea taxus. The sequence continues at coordinate 8,408 of RCUC01149060.1, read as the reverse complement.
TTCTTTTTTCTTCCAACTGACTTCTCCCTAGATTTAGGCTTCACTCCTCAATTCACACAAATCTAGATTTGCTTTCATCACATCACCAAAAACATCCATAATTACTCAAGAATAATCTCCATTTTTCTATAACCAAAAGCATTTTAGTGTCTTTTATTATTTATCATTCACTTTTTAAAATGAAATGTCTGGACTCTTGAGTTACATGAGGCAGCATGTTTCTCTTTCACCCTATATCTCTCTGGCAACTGTTTCTAACCCCTTTGCATGCTTTCTCTACATCTGGTGTTGGAGTTCCTCTCAGATTGACCCTTGGGCTTTTCTTGTATAAGGTCTCCTTAGGCAATGTTATACACATTCTGGACTTCAATTTCAGCTATATAAAGGGGATCCAAACATCCTTGTATTTCCTGAGATTCTCAAGTATGAAATAAATATCTATCAGGTAAATGTCAAATAGAGCTCTCATTTCAAGTTATGCTTTTGTGTACCTTAAAACTCTTCACTTTTTAAACTTTTTAAAATTGAAACTAATGTGTTGAATTTATTTGGAGACAGCTATTTTTTTCTTGGGAAAATTAAAAAAAATCACCTAGGGAATTTAGTTACTAGCTCAATAAAAATTAAAAAAAAACTCCCCAAAGAAATATGATTTTTTCCCTTTTTTCACTAAATATATGAACAGCTTATGTAATATTTGGTAAATAATTAGCAGTTTCTTAGTTGAATGCTTTATTCCGATGGGATTTTTAATGGTTAGACATAGGAAGCACAGTGTCTATTCATGGTTCAACCCTGTGTGAGGCACCAAATTTATTTGCACCTTCAGTTTTGCCAAAACAAGGAAAGGACTTCAAGATAACCACTTCTATTCCTTTTGAAAATGAGGGTGGGGGAGGGGATGGATGCCAGAAATAGGGTCAGAGAATAGCAGCTATAGCTTAGAAAGTAAAATACATCAGTAAATAAGCTCAGAGTCCAGTGACCCCCACTGGATCTGTGTGTTCTTAAATGTAAGTAGAGACTAATTTATTTGTAATTTAGGGTTTTTTGTTTTGCTATGTTTTGTTTTGTTTTTAAGTTGAGAACAGTTTTCTCATTGGTAATAGGGAAATCATAGGATGTTCCTCAAATAATTTTAGGAACAAGTCAAATAATTTACATTAAAGCACTAGCATTGTACTTGTTTCATATTAGGATTTCATTAAAATTTTGTTATCTTTCTTGGTTTTTGCATCTCAGTGTCCTTCTCTTCCCTAGATATAGCTCAATACCAATATGTGCTAGTCTTATCTACCATCTATCTATCCATCTAATCTATCACCTGTCTCCTATCATTTTTCCTTCCTTTCTTCCTTCTTTCCATCATTATTGTCATCTATATATTTTTTACATAGCTGTTATTATATTTCATTATCCATTGATATCTTTATGACAACATAGTAAGGTTTTCGTGACCCCATCAGGGAGTAGAAGATAAATCCAGATGAGCATCCTTCCAAAACTACTGATTAAAGTATACAAACTATAGTGTCAGAAGGAAGTGAGTTTGAATTTTACCTTAATCATTATAATGAAAAGCAAGCAATATTATCATTCTAAACCCTTATGTAAGAAATTAAAAATGACATTTAATGTTATTTAATGTGAACTGTTTGCAATATTCACAATATCTGACATATATGTAATAAAGCACTAAAAAATTATGACTTTTTATTTTCATTGTCACCCCTGAAACTACTAGTATATCTGACAATTCCTTATTTTGCCTACTTATAAGAGTTGAACTTAATAAAAATATAAAGCATTGGGTGTGCATAGGCATTTGTATGATATTAATGTCAGATTTATAATTATTGTTTTTGGAAACTTTTAAGAAAGATTTAATATCTATAATATCTGAGCAAAGTTTTATTTCCCTAGATTTACTGATCTAATAAGGGAAACTTTGAAAGTCCTAGAGAGATTTAGCCAAGGTCTGCTTTTTTAAGTTCATACCAATTCCCTTGTTTATTTTTGACTTATCATAGTCTGGGATTTTATACCTCTCCACTTGCAAAATTAAATTAAATTGCTTAGGCTGCACTTACTGTCCTGTCTCAGGCTCCCTGCCTGGTGGACTTGTAATATTATTATTACTTAGTCAGACTTGAGCTTTCCACTACAAACTACAAACAAGAACAAAAAAAGTATTTAATTAGAGCTTAAATAAGGATGTAAAGAACTTATAAAATATGCATACTTTATTATTTTATATATTTCTCACAGTTTCAATGTTAAAAAGAAAATTTCAGAAGTGTTATACACTTAAGAGCAATAAGCTGACCCATTAAACAAATGATAAATATCTCATACTATTGTTTCCTTCTTTGAGCCTATTTTGGTATAATCCTTTTATTTGGGACAAACTTCCTTTAAAGTAACTTTATAAGGAAAGAATAGGAAATAGTTGTTTATTAAGTTCTGTCAACATTTCATAACCTATCTTAGGATGTTTATAATTATTTTAACATTTGGGGTGGAAAGTAGCATGGATAGTATAACTATGCTATATGCAATTGTAAATATCACAGACCACAAGTAAATAACATTTACTTCAAGAATAATTCTTTTGCAAGCACTCAAAACAAAATGTATCCTGTGTGTGTGCCTATTATTGTTTTAAGTTGTATTGATATAATTCTGCTATGTTTCATATATTTAAGCCAGTATTAGTCCTTAGTCAATATATAGTTTAAATGCCAAATCTCTACCCTTCTCCTTCAGGATGGCAAAAACTTATGTGATCAGGGGTGACTGGATGGCTTAGTGGGTTAACCCTCTGCTTCCGGCTCAGGTTATGATCTCAGGGTCCTGGGATCGAGCGTCACATCAGGTTCTCTGCTCAGCAGGGAGCCTGCTTCCCCCTTTCTCTCTCTGCCTGTCTCTCTGCCTAGTTGTGATCTCTGTCTGTCAAATAAATAAATACAATCTTAAAAAAAAAAAAACTTAAGTGATCATGTATTAAACACACACACACACACACACACACACACACACACACACACATCCCGTAGTCAATGTATATTTTATGTAGGCATCATTTTATGTCTTCTTTATGTGTTAATTAGATAATACCCAATAACCTCATGGGTTGGGCTATATCATTATCTTATCTTAGAGCAGCGAATTTAAGATATAGAAATACTTAGAGAGCTGCCCTAGGATACAGAGCTATGAAGAGAGTGCTATGAATATGACCCAGAATGTGGACTCCAATGCTCTTATAATCATGACACTTATTTGATTGCCATGGTATAATATATACCAAGTGCAATAAACTTATGATATTTAACTTGATGTACACATGAGATGTATATGATATAATTTCTATATTTTAGTACAAATTATGAAATATCATTTACATATAATAGCAATTAAACATCAAACCTCTAAGTTTGTGGCAATAGAGGAAAATGTGTTTGCATTCTAAAGGTAAAGAAACTTTGACTAGAATTAGGTTGAAAATTATAATAGTCACTGTAAAATTCTCAAATGAAATTATTAATGTTTGACTATAATTTTAAAGGCTGTGGCTCTGTTTGATTTATCATTCAAAGGGAAAAGAGTTCCAACATAACTCATCTAAAATCTGTGGTGAGGAAAAATTCTTTTTTCCCTACCTTGCATCTTTTTAAAATTACCATATAATATATTATTTATTTCAGGGGTACAGTTCTGTGATTCATCGGTCTTACATAGCACCCAGTGCTCACCACAACACATACCCTCTCCAATGTCCATCACCCAACCACTCCATCCTTCTACCTCCCTCCTGTCGAGCAACCCTCAGTTTGTTTCTACAGATTAAGAGTCTCTTATATTTTGTCTCCCTCTCTGGTTTCATCTTGTTTCATTTTTCCCTCTCTTCCCCTATGATCTGCCTTGTTTCTTAAATTCCAATTATCAGTGAGATCATATAATAATTGTCTTTCTCTGATTGACTTATTTTGCTTAGCATACTACTTTCTAGTTCTAATCACATCATTGTAAATGGTACAATTTCATTGTTGATGGCTGTATAATATTCCAATATACCATATCTTCTTTATTTATTCATCTGCTGATGGACATCTGGGCTATTTCTATAGTTTGGCTATTGTGGGTATTACTACTATAAACACTGGGTTGCAGGTGCCCATTCAGATGACTACATTTGTATCTTTGTGGTAAATACCAAGTAGTGCAATTGCTGGGTCTCAGGGTAGCTCTGTTTTCAATTTTTTTTTTTAAAGAAACCTCCTTTTTGAGGAACCTCCATACTGTTTTCCAGAGTAACTGTACCAGCTTGCATTCCCATCATCAGTGTAAGAGAGTTCCCCTTTCTCTGCAACCTCATCAACATCTGTCATTTCCTAATTTGTGAATTTTAGCTATTCTGACTGGTGTGAGGTGGTATCTCATTGTGGTTTTGATTTGTATTTCCCTGATGCAAGTTATGTTGAGCACTTTTTCATGTGTATGTTGGCCATTTGGTTGTTTTCTTTGCAGAAATGTCTGTTCATGTCTTCTGCCCATTTCTTGACTGGATAATTTGTTCTTTGGATGTTGAGTTTGGTAAGTTCTTTAGATATTGGATACTAGCCCTTTATCTGACATGTCATTTGCAAATATCTTCTTCCCTTCTGTCAATTGTCTTTTGGTTTTGTTGACTGTTTCCTTTGCTGTGCAAAAGCTTTTTATCTTGATCAAGTCCCAATAGTTAATTTTTGCCTTTGTTTCCTTGCCTTTGGAGACACGTCTAGCAAGAAGTTGCTGCAGCTGAGGTCGAGGAGATTGCTATCTGTGTTCTCTCCTCAAGGATTTTGATGGATTCCTGTCTCAAATTGAGGTCTTTCATCCATTTTGAGTCTATTTTTGTGTGTAGTATAAGGAAATGGTCTAGTTTCATTCTTCTGCAGGTAGCTATCCAATTTTCCCAACACTATTTTATTTAAGAGATTGTCTTTTTTCCATTGAGTATTCTTTCCAATTGGATATTCTTTCTGCTTTGTCCAAGATTAGTTGACCATAGAGTTGAGTGTCCATTTCTGGGTTCTCAATTCTGTTCCACTAATCTATATGTCTGTTTTTGTGCCAGTGCCATACTGTCTTGATGATCACAGCTTTGTAATAGATCTTAAAGTTCAGAACTGTGATGTCATCAGTTTTTTTATCCAAGGTCTTTTCTGGCTTCATACAAATTTTGGGATTACTTTTTCCAATTCTATGAAAAAATGGTGGTATTTTGAGAGGGATTTTGCTGAATTTGTAGGTTGTTCTGGGTAACATAGACTTTTTAAAAAAGATTTTATTTATTTGACAGACAGAGACCACAAGTAGGCAGAAAGTCAGGCAGAGAGGTGGGGAGGAAGCACACTTCCCACCAAGCAGAGAGCCCAATGTGGGGCTTGGTCCCAGGAGCCTGAGATCACAACCCAAGCCAAAGGCAGAGGCTCAACCCACTGAGCTACCCAGGTGCCCCAGCATAGGTATTTTAAACAATATTTGTTCTTTCAATCCATGAACATGGAATGATTTTTCCATTTCTTTGTGTATTCCTCAATTTCTTTCATGAGTAATCTATAGTTTCTGAGTACAGATTCTTTGCCTCTTTGGTTAGATTTATTCCTAGGTATCTTATGGTTTTGGGTGCAATTTTAAAATGGGATTGACTCCTTAATTTCTCTTTCTTCCGTCTCATTGTTGGTGTATAGAAATGAAACTGATTTCTGGGCATTGATTTTATATCCTGCTATTTTACTGAATTCCTATACAAGTTCTAAAAATGTGGAGATGGAGACTTTGAGGTTTTCCACATGAAGTATCACATCATCTGTGAAGAGTGAGAGTTTGACTTCCTTTCTGATTCAGATGCCTTGTATTTATTTTTGTTCTCTGATTGCTGAGGCTAGAATTTCCAGTACTATGTTGAAAAACAGTGTGATAATGAACATCTTTGCCATGTTCTTATATGCATCCTTTTTTAAAGATTTTATTTATTTATTTGAGAGAGAGAGTGATAAAGAGAGAGACCATGAGTGGGGGTAAGGAGCAGAGGAAGAGGGAGAAGCAGACTCCTTGCCCATCAGGGACCCCAACGTGGGACTCTGGAACCATGACCTAAGCCAAAGGCAGATGCTTAACTGACTGAGCTACCCAGGCACCACTGTATGATGCATCTTATCAAACAAGTTTCTTCAATAAACAAGTAAAAGAGATAAAAAGTTTAAATAAGATAGAACTTAGTGCATCATTAAATTCCAAAGACTACTAAGTTTGGATCTATTTTCCAGTGTGAGTTTATCCCACCTTATGTTTATTGTCTTAATTTTCTCATTCAAAGCAGTGTCTGTGAAAGGTGAAATAAGAACTCTTCATATCTGCTTGGAAAGCTTGATCCATAAGCAGAAGGATGGCTCCCCAGAGATGTCTACATTTTATCATCCTGGTGTTAAACCTCTGCATATGTTAGCATTCAATGACAAAATGGAATTTTGGTTGCAGGTAGAGTTGATATTGTTAATCAGTTGACTTTAAAATAGGGAGGGTATCCTGGGTTATCCAGGTGGGTCCAATGTAGTCAATTGGATGGTTAAAAGTGGAAGAAGAAGGCAAAAGGTCAGGGCATAGAAATGCAATAATGGAAAAAGCGGCAAGAAACATGTCATCAAGAGAATGATTTCATGGCCCGTGAAAGCATGAAAGTGGAGAAGAGAAGTGGAGAGCCATGTACAATGGCAGGAGAAAGGCTTCTAGCTGTAGAGGGCAGCCTCCAGCTTATAGCTAACAAGGAAATGGAGACCTCAGTACAGTTCTATAGAACTGAGTTTTGCCAACACTTAAGGGAACATTGATTTTCCCTGATAGCCTACAGAAAGGAATTCAGTGTACTGACATATTGATATTAGCCCAATGAGACCTTATTGGACTTCTGATCTCCAGAACTGTAAGGTAATAAAATTGGTGTTGCTTTCAGGAGTTAGCAGACTTTGTAGTAATTTGTTATTTTGTTATATTAATGATAGGAAACTAATACACTCAGAACCCATAAATCTGTACTTTAAAAATATTCTGATTTTCTATCAATTCTTATCATTTTTCTTTTGAAAATTCTAACATAAAAATAGTGACTCGAGGGGTGCTTGGGTGGCTCAATATGTTAAGCATCTGCCTTGGGCTCAGGTCATGATCTCAGGGTCCTGGGATGGAGCCCCGTGTTCAGGCTTTCTGCTCAATGGGGAGTTGCCTTGTCTCTTCTTTCTTCTGCTCTCTCGCTCTCTCTCTCAAATAAATAAATAATATCTTTTAAAAAATAGGGACTCAATCCTCCCTTTGGTTAGTAATAAAATGATCAAAATACAAGAAATCACTTCTTAAAGATAGTATTTTATTCTTTAATTCTTACCTAGAAAAAAAATCACACAGAGAATTAAACACATCTTTATATACTGCCATATTTGTGAACAGAAATTAGTATTTGTTTTTTACTTCCTCACAAGCCTTAAGATTGTCTGAGATCCTATATACAGACTTCTTGATATCTGGCTTTCATTTAGAAAAAGAAATGATCTTAGAATGAATTATTAATTCAATTTCTTTTAAGATATAGCATAGTCAGATGAATATTTATCTTTATGTAAGTTATTGTAGTTTGTGGCTTTCAAGAAATTGGCCTATTTCGTATAAGTTACCGCATAAGTTGTGGGCATAGAGTTGTTTGTGTATTCTTTATTAACTTTTTACTACAACAAGGTCATAGTCTATTTAAGATAGATATTTTAAATTTGGTGTCTCTGAATGATAACTTCTTTGTCATAGCTTAATATGATTCTAATTCTTGCTTTTTCTCTTCAGATCAGATTTTAGCAAGGCTTTTGGCAAGCCTTGTAAATTTTTGTTGAAAACTAAATGTTGTATCGAATAACAGAAACTGAGGTAAATAGGCTTTTAAGTGTGAAGTTTTAGGTTAATCTGGCTTGAAGCTAGACTGTATACAATGTTTACTCTGGCTGTAGGATCAAGAAGCTTCAAATTACTTTAGTGGACTTGTTTTTGTCTCCCCTCTTCAGTTCGATTTTCCAGGTGTAATCTCCTTACTGATAATCTGTGTGTTGCAGCTCTATCATTTGTATACCATAAAATTACAAATAAATTTTTTATTTATATCTTTTACATATTCAAATTTTAATGGATATCTTGATTTATTTTCCACTTTGGATATTATGGTTTATATTTGGGAAAATCCAAAGCAAATTAAAGAATGGTTATTATTTGCAATCCCTATTTGGTAAAAATTATTTTTAAACTTTGTTCACTAGTTAAATGGAATATTCTTAGATATTTAACTAATTATTTTGCAAAGAAGTCAGAAGCTCATGACCCAGCAA
>RCUC01149059.1:0-35310 GCA_003697995.1 Taxidea taxus jeffersonii | reverse complement strand
GGTTCAAGGGAGAAGCTGTAGGTATGAGAGGGATGTTGGAGAAGAGAAAGTATTGGAGGGAATTACAAATTGAGATACCCTAGGTTGCCTACCCATGTCCTTTTACTAGGGAAAATATCCATATCTTTTATCACATTTTCAAAAGGGTCTAATGACCCAAAAGTGTTAAGAACTATTGATACATATGCAGTTACATTAAACATTCTAATCTCGAAGAACTTCTCCTAGGAGATACAGCCTTTCCATAGAAACACTGCAGTGCAAAAGGAGAAATTTTTAGGATACAAAAAATAGGACCCATTTATAGAGAATAGTTATTTAAAAAGAAAAACTGTCTTGGACAGAATATGATTTGTGTGACTCAGTCATATCATTCAGTCTTTGACCTTCCTTATAGTAGGGCATTAGGGCTACCTTCTAGTAGAAAGTAAGAATATTGAGTAGCTACTATGTTGTAGGCCTAAAAGTGCATGGTTTTTAGGTCCAAATGATGATGATGGCTGTCAGCCCTTACCTGCATTGCTAATAAGATTTCCAGTTCTTTTTGGTAGTTTTTCCCTGAAAATTTTTCAAAACCTCTAAGGCTTTGAACCTATGTCTACAAAATGGCTCTCCCTTTCTCACTTGTCTTTTTCTACTTGCTGGCAAGTGAAAGTGGAGCTATAGTCCTGAAGACTGAGCTGTAACATGTTGATCTTTCTGATAGCTGCATGGAAATGCCAGAACCTTGAGTGGCCAAAACCTGTTAACATTGGTTGTTTCCTTAGAGTCTTCTGTTCTGCTCCTGGTAGGAGCCAAGCCTCTTCGTGACAGCTCTATGAAATGGTAGTTCACGTAGGGTTATTTCATGCCATTTTTATACAATTTTTATGAAATTTTCCAACAGTTTGCTGATTTTTATGATGTTTTTACAAAGTAAGGGAATATTTTTATTTCTGCCTTTTTTTTATTAAGGAGTATCCCACATCAGCCCTCCCTGGAGTACATATGCTATGTAGCTTTTTAGTGACTCTGCTCTTCAGTTTGCTCTCTCCTTCTCTCTTTCATTAATTGTGATGAGTTCTTTTAGAGTCACATGGTGGGTTCAAAACCTGTACTCTTCCACCACCGTCATTCTGAGTTGCTATTTTTAATTCACTTGTTCCCATTCCTTCTCTTTTAAGATTTGCTTATTTTTAGGAGTTCATCCCTTTTCTTCTGCAATCTAACCTTCATCGGCAGCCTCTTCATCAGACATGTACTTCTGCACATACATATCTCCATGGAGTTCTTTCTCCTTAGGAGGTTCTCTGAGTCTTCTGTGTAAATCAGTAGTGAAAATCAATTCTCAGCAGGATGAGTTAAGGATCCAGCTACAGTGCAGACAGGGGGTGGCCTAATTCTACTAGCTAACAGTACTGGAACCTCAGATTCTTGATTGAACAATTTTACAAAAAAACTTCCACCTAAGATATCAATTATTCATTTGCATAAATAAAAATATTAGATGTGTTTTATTTTTTTGGCTTCTCAGTCTGTTTGACTAATTTTTTATACTTTTATTATTTATATTTGGGGAGTGAACCTTTCTCATAATTTTAATCTAAATTAATTGAAAATATGGTGTTAAATAAAATTTTCATTTTCTAATGATTTTAATCAAAGTTCAATTTTTTTCTCTTTAGATAAATCATTTCTCTTTTCTGGATTATCTAAACACCAGAACCAAAGATCTTAATTCCCTATATGAGACAAAGAGAGAAAAAGGGATGAATTTGCAAAACTTGCAAAGTAATATCTGATATTTTAATAATATCTGATATTTTAAGAAACTAATACCTGAGACCTCTATGTCAGAAAATATATCTTAGTAGCATGCACGTCTTAACCCATTTTACACAATTCTGTTGAGGGTTGCCAAAAGGGGGGTTCATTTGGATATTTGAAATATGCAGAAATTATAGCAGGGACAGTCCTGGAACTCAGAGAGACTGATGTTCAAAGATCCCACTAAGAGGCTGAAATCTTTGAAAAACTCCATTGAAAGTAGTTTCACCTCTGGATTTCAACTTTGCAGAAGAGTAAAGACTCCTGTAAGCTCTGGGCATTCACTGTTTTGTAAAACAGGGAACTGTCACGGTAGATTATTCAGGAAGAATTTTCTGAGAATAATACTCATAAGTCAGCAACATTTGGTCTTCTGTGGTAGTTCTAGGAGCTTCCATATAGAGAGTTCTTAGATGGATAAGACCATCCCATACCTTCACATAAACAATGTAAGGAAAACAGTTCAGGAGAACACCTATGGGTCTAGTCATCTGCCTCTATTTTTAATCTGCTCCAGAACTTAAAAGATGTGGCTTTATGGGTGAAAATGAGTTCTGGAAACTGCAGGTTCCTAGCCTCTCCATTGGTATTTCTGGACATGAGACTAGGCACTTAGGTCAGAAGGCGGAGAGTGAGGAGCCCCTCATGGTCCTCAGAGTTGTGAAGAGAGATGTTTGTCTTCTGATCATTCTCTTTCACCTTTTAAGCATCGTCTTACAGCTAGGCATTATTATTAATTTTTTGGTTGTTATTGTTGTTTGTTTTTTTGTTTTTGCTGTTGTTGACTAATAAGACATTGGAAGAAACATTCTGATAAAAAGCATTGATACAGTGCGTTATCCTTCCAGGGGAGGGGCCTTCGCATTTTAAAAGAAGTGGGGTGGGGGGACTAACACAAAGCAATGTATTTCTAAGTGTGGTCATTTAGTCCTCTGTAAGAGAGGTATTTTTAGTCAGCATGACTTTCTAATTATCCACCTACTAAAATGATGCCCTGTACTTGCCTTAAAAAGATATCAGTCTTAAAAAAAAAAAAAAGATATTAGTCTTAATACACAGATCCATAGAAAAGCAAACGTCCTCTAACAAAATCATTAAGCTCTGTTTAAAAACATGGTGATCTCCTTTTTTTTCTTTCTTGGAATTGCCGTGTATAAGTTCTGTGATGTTGAATAAGGCACTTAGTCACCCTGAACTCCAGTTTTCTGATCTTCAAATGAGAATCATTTTAACCCCACCGAGTTATTCTGAGGATCAAATGACATACTGGTTTGCAAAGTTTTACATTGCCAAAGAAGCCTTGGTTGTGAGGAATATGGGCATTTAGCAATGGAAAGGTTGCTATAGGGATGGAGCCATGAAAATTAACATTCTCAGAACAGCAGGACTACTGTACTCAATATTGAGTTTATAACTTATAATTCACAAACTGCCACAACGTGGATTAATTATAGAATTCAGTTGTGTGTTCTTATTTTGGGGAGCTGAGTTATGGATTTTTACAGAGTCAATATGACTATGGTAATTTCCCATGACAGTGTTCACTGGATCGTGTTGTGAATGATGCTTAGAAAGTAGTAGTGGGATTGACTTTGGATCTGTTCCAGTCTCTATCCCTCTAGATCTGTGAGGATTTTGGTCACCCTAGGGATCTTGAGACTATCCACATATCAAAGAAGATAAGGAATAGTATAATAAGGTATTGAACGAGCTACCTGTGATGACCCCAAAGGCTAACTTGGAGCCACAGAGAGAAGGGGCTCCTAAGATTTTCACACATTAATATCATTGGCATAGACCTCTTGTGTACACATGACAATTAGTCTATATTCTTTTAGTTTCAGTGGGACATTTGAAAGGGCTCTGTCCTGCCCATTTATTTTCCCTTGTTAACTCTGGATAGACTTTGTTTAAATAGTGCTTTGGGATGTGATTCGTTTTTTATCCAAGTTCTTCCAAATGTTTCTCAGTTGAAGCTTTGATTTTATATCTCCTAGGCATCTTTTTCACCATGAACATCCATTCCGATGTGTAATAATAATGATTCTTGTTGCAACACCAGAAACAAATTCTGGTTAAGAGATTTATTGGACCAGTATCAGTCAGAAAGCTATAGAGCCAGGATTAGCAGGAGCCAAAGGAGGTAGTTATAGGTATATATCTATCACAAACTTGTCTGTTGAGGGATACCACCAATGGTTCCATTGCCCTTGGGAAATGCATTACCTTAAAACTACTGTGAGTAATCTCTAACTGATTCCATTCATTTTTGTCAATCCCTAAAGGTCTGAAGTCCTGCAAGAGCTTCTGACTAGCGATGCAGAGGTCATGTGCCATGCTCTAGCAGGCAGAGGAAGGGATAATCACCCTTACTTCCGACCTATGATGAGATTTCCCTCAAATAAAAATGATGTTTGTATGTTCACTAAGCAGGATCAACAAGTAAGAGGTGGTCTTCTCTTTAGAAGATTGATTATGTTTAGGAGGTTTATTGTCCCATCTTCTCTGAGCTTACTGTTCTCCTCAAATCCTCACCATCCTTCTCAATACTGACTCCTTCTCCTTTCCTTTCACTCTCTCTGGGCCTTGACTTTTCACTCAGAGTCAGGAAATAAGCATATCTCCCACAGCCTTGGTTACTTAGATTCTTTCTCTCTTTTCTTAGGCACTGAAAGCTTGGGTTCCTTAACCTACTATTATAAAGACAGAGAATCCCCTCCCTCCCCTACCCCTCCAAAGATCACTCTTCATGAAAGATACAGGATTATTTTCTTTTCCCCAGATGTTTTCATATCTCTCATCCAATTCTTGCCATTACCTCTAACTGCCTTGTTACCACCAAATACCTTGGAAAGAGCTTCACTTTGTATATTTTACTATGTCAAGAAGCAATTTTATACTACAGATGGAAGGAGAATGTTAGTGCAATGCTACATCTCTTCACATGCTTAAACTCCCTCTTCTTTTTTTCTTTTTCCTGGAAATGCCCAGATTTATGACAGACATATGGGACAAAGTACATATATTATTGTAGTAGTTCTTGGGTTTTCAATAATTAAAAAATTGTCAGTAAACACAATTTAATTTTAAATAACAGATGATTTGGAATGAGATAAATCTACCTTTAAAACTTGGCATCACCATTTCCAAGCTTTGTGACCTTTAATAAACCCTTAATCTCTCAAAAATCTTAGTTTCTAATCCCACTGGATTATTATGAAGATTTAATGAGAAAATTAATTGAAGGGGTGCCTGGGTGGCTCAGTGGATTGAGCCTCTGCCTTCAGCTCGGGTTGTGTTCTTAGGGTCCGGGGATGGAGCCCCATAGTGGGCTCTCTGCTCAGCTGGGAGCCTGCTTCCCCCTCTCTCTCTGCCTGCCTCTGTGCCTGCTTGTGATCTCTCTCTCTCTCTCTGTCAAATAAATAAATCAAATCTTTTTTAAAAAAGAAAAAGAAAATTAACTGAAGCACCTAGTACAAAGCCTAGCATATAGTAGGTGTTCCATACTAGGATTCTTGCTATTAGCTCTGAAAGTGAGGTATTTTCAGAGATCTACATGGGTTCCCAAATCCTCATGTTAGTGTGTTTCCACAGAAACCTGTGTTTCTCCAGAATATAATTTCCTCAAAAAATACAAGTTTTCTATAAGTATCTATCACTAGATTTTATCTCTCATTAGATGGTTGTTTCTGAAAACATAATTTTGTTATGAATCAGAGTTACTCTGATTAAAATGGTGAAAAGAAAGCAACAATTCCACATGGTGTTAAGGAGACTTGGCGGGTCAAGTCTCTCTCTCAGCCCCATAGACTCAGTGTTTCAAATATAATCCTCAGCCAAGTTTCAAATTATTTTACATTTATATTAGAATATTTAAATTTTCAAAGTTTTTTATATCACAATTATTTTACATTACCTTGGTTTATAATAAATTGTCAAAATCATGTCATTTACACTTGTGAGTTCCATGAGCATAATCTACACTGAGTATAGAACACACATATGACAATTTCAAACACTCTAACCTGTAACTACACCAATCTGTCACTTTAGGCTTCATTTAAATGCTGGATTCAGAATTTCATTGTTTACCCCTGAATACATATGGATAGTTCTAAAGCAAGCTGAATATTTCAAAATATCATGGCAAGGAATAAGCTATTCTGATGAGATTTCTTTATCAATGAGGTAAGTGAGTGATGATATTGATTGGATTTCTCAATAATTCTGAGATGAGAAAATTAAAGCCCCATGGAATCAAGGAAAATACATATTGAGGCTTACCTCAGACCTTGGCTGAAACTTTTGCCCATGAAATTTGACTTTTTCATTATTTTCATCTATGTTGTTTTATAATCCTATGAGTTGTTAACCTACTGACATTACTTGATGACAAAACTCCTCTTTCCTGAACACTTTTAGGAATGGATAATACTAAAAATGAAATTGAGGACAAGTCCACGATGATGAAGAAAGAGTGTACCAGAGCGTGCAGCAATAGTTTCACTTGCTTTGTATATCTGCCAATTAACCAATTACTCAAATATGATTTATTGATTACTCAAGTATGATTTATTGGGCCCTGGGTCACCCAGGGCTTGTTCCAGTAAGGCAGGAGTTTGCCAAGGCTTTAGTCATGCACTTATTTCAGTCACAATATTTTTTGCAAGGGTACCTTGGTGGCTCAGTCGGTTAAACACCTGACTTGGCTCAGGTCATGATCCCGCTGTCCTGGGATCCAGCCTCACATCAGACTCCCTGCTAAGCAGGAAGTCTGCTTCTCCCTCCCCCTCTACCCCTTACCCCTGCGCGTACCCCTCTCTTTCTCTCAAAAAAATAAAATCTTCAAAATAATTTTTGTTTTTATGTCTAGTATATGCTATTTATTTATAAATTATATGCCAATACTACTATAGTAATATATTTTGTACATTGTTCCATGTGTGCAATAGTATAAAATAAAAAAGGAGACATAGAAATAGATACAAATGGCAGTCTTGATATTCCCTTCCACATCTGGTTCAGTGGATCAGCTTCCACACCTGTTGTGGTATTTGTGCTTCATTTTGAAGATCATTAGTCTAAAGGTATTGGATGGCTTTCAACAGGTTAAAAAAGCTATAGTTATGTACAATGTTCACCATTTCCAGAAGAAGTTATGATCTTCATTTCTTTCTTTTTTTAAATGATCTTCATTTCTTTCTTTTTTTAAATGATCTTCATTTCTGAAGAGCATAAGCCACATCTGGACAAGCTGAAGTTAAGCTAGTTTTCCATTCTCAAACTCTCACCAGGTGTTAACACACAGCCTCCCAGCATGCTGAGTGTGAAAGATAATGGAGAGAGGAGTTTTGGGTAAAAGCAGACAGGAGAACAGCAGTTTTAAGGGGAGTTTGATAATTGGAACTCAAATCCAAACAAAGAATGACATTCTAGTTCAACTGTAGGACAAGTAGGAGCTGAACAGTATTGCATGAAGTCAGAGTCTATCATAAACGCTAGTCTCCAGGGTGATATAGACCAGAGAGGATAGGATGTTACAAGAAGAATGTTGAGAAAGAGCTATAGCAGAAAACAAGTCTCAGCATATCTAGAGAGGAAGACAGGGCTTCCCTTAATTCCAGGTGCTAGAGTACCTAAGTAGCAATAAGGTGTTCCAGGTTCCCAGTACCCCTGGTCATAAGAGAAGAGACAGACTGCCAAACTCTTCCATCTAAGCTCTGCTGCTCTGACTACACCATCTGAGTGTTTTATTAAGAGGTGATTGCTATTTTGCCTCAAGCAAGTTGACCTATGAAGTTCCTGACAGTTCTTTACATTCTTCTTGGAACAATATTTCTGGATTTGGGATGGGGGCCTTTATATAACCAGACAATGTTTATTTAAAAAAGCTGGACAAGAGGCAGCGACTGACATGGAGCTCTGGAGACTGACAAACATCTTCCTCACAAGGAGAAAATAAATGAGAAAAACAGTACTTTCATTTTTGTCTGTCTTATTATTTTAATGCCTGCTCTCAGTTTCTGATATACATCTGGACCTCTATTTTCTGATCCGTGTGGTCATTCAATTTTTATAAACTCAGTGGTTACTGGAGATTCTGTTTTACCCCTTTACCTTCCCAAGTAGTTCCTGTGTTCATTTGACCAAATCCTGAGGCTAAAAGTTGTCCAAAATGATGTTAATCTTCTATTGACATTTTGAACTGCCAGATCATGATACTAATTGTAGAGTCACATTTAAATTAAGTAATGGAAATATATTATACAACTACCTCCTTTCTCATTCTGTCCATTAGGGAGACAGGATAACCATAGCTGAGGGATTAATCATATTAGATACAGAATGTTGGTTGTACCTGGGAAGATAGAGTCAAAATTAGGTATGGCACCTAATTAAACTGTGCATCAATTACCATGGTATGAGTGGCAAAATGTTACAATGAAAATAGTATAGGAGATAAAGTCAGGGGGCCCAAGTTCCAGTCTTATTCTTTGTTAAGCCATAAAGTATTGGTTTTTTTCTTTTTTTGTCAAATTAGACAAATAGATTAGTGCATCAGAGATCCATTCAGGTATTAATATTCTATGATTCTACATTATAAGAGTGTGGCTTATATAATCTTGATATAAAATATTGTCATTCCCAATTTTCTGGGGAGGGGAAATGGAGATAAAGGAATTATGCCCCAGCTGGAAATTAATATTCAAAAAACAGAAATATCCTAAGGCCAACTGCAATAGTTCCCTACCATCCCACCCCTGGATTAATAACAGCTTTCTTTCCTTGCATTGAGTCTGCTGAGCCACCAATTCTATGGGAAGGGTAATTAGAAGGAGATATGTTTGCAAGAGAGTGCTGGGAAACATCCAGGATATGTTTATTCCAAAGGGAAAAAGAAACTAATGCAAATTAACAAGACTGTTGACTTTGAAAATAGCATATTATTAATTCAGAGGATATGTACTTAGCTTATAATAACTTAATAGTTTCAGAAAAGGGAAGGATGGTGCTTGCTAAAATGTCATTATTTCTGAAGGTATGTTTTCAGAAATACTCACAAGAAGGAGTTGAAACGAGTCTACCTATTTGTTTGAGTCCAGAAGACTATTTGGATAAATCCTGAAATCAACAGGTTCTTACAGGTCACCTGAAAAACATTTGTTGTTTAGGTAGATTTGAAATAACTTTCAAAAGACCACAGTGTAAGCATTTTTATTATTTTCTTCCTAGTTAAAGTCAATTGTAAAAACTCTTTTACTCCTTTCTCCTGCCTTTGGTTTTAGACCATACTTCAAATAGTTCTTGGCTCAATAAAAACAAACAAACAAACAAAAAAGAAACAACAACAACAACAAACACACCATGAAATTTTTGGCTTATTCTCAAATATATGAGCCCCAGGTTGGAAAAAACTCCCTTGTTTAGAAAAGTAGATGCTATTGTTTCTAAATGATCTCTTTTAACTGAGAGAACAGAATGTAAAGAATGACTTTTTCCACTAGTAAGTTATATGGAAATAAAACCCTGAATTCATCATTTTTCAAATATGATTTTCAAAGAATGACATATAACATTTTAAGGGCAGCAAAAACTTTAACCTTTAGAACAAATAAAACAACATGAGCAATAAGTACATAATTTCAGAAGGGAACACATTGCTTTCTGGCAGCCCTGCTAACAATTGGCTACTGTTGTGCAGTTCTTCCCGTAATAAGATTTCTCTTATGCTGGGTCTATTATAGTTAAAGGCTATAATCCAGGAATGCAAGATATTTTCTGGTAATTTTTCACTATTACCCATCTTTTGGGGGAACCAGATTAAAAATAAGATTTTAAAATATTTATGTTGATATTTTGCAAGTAAACTGAGCAGCCTATAAAGTTGATTAACATATTTGGAATGATTCAAAGTAGAAATGGTCAATTTTTAGAAAAGGCAAGCAGGGAAGGCAATTTCTTAAGTTATTAACCGGAAAGGAGAACCTAGAATGTGTCAGAGAAGGAAGAGTGTAGAATCCATAGATTAACATAATTTTGGAGATTCCAAACAGACTCCTTAGATAATGTAGGTAGAATCCACATTTGGTGACTTTTCTCTCACAATTTGTGTACACAGGAATAGGGATACCATTTGTTGACTTTTTATATTACAGTGAAAAAAAAAACCTGATTCGATCTACAGTGGAAACAAATTCAAGGTATTTTTATGTTTTTATAGATTATAAATTAATGAGAAAAATATTACATAGCAGTAATAATAAGCTAAAGACTGCTCAGTATTCTTTATATATTAACATATTCAACACGTACATCAGTAAGATAGGTACTAGCATATTTTACAATGTAAAGACTAGTTCCACAAGTGGGAATCACTTGAGTTCACACAGCTTAAGGGGTACCTTTGGATTTGAGCTCAGGCAGTTTGGCTTCAGAGTCCCAGCCCCTCACACAGCCCCTCTTGAATCATAGTACCTAAAAGGCGTGTTAAGCATCAAGTAGTCCAGCCCCTCTACCTGAAGCTCAGAGATGAAAGTGTGTTTATGTACCACAGTAATTTAGCCACAAAGGCAGAAACAAAATTCTGATTTCATTAGCCCCACTGAAGAACTCTCAATTCCATTTGTTTTCTTGGAAAAGCCAAGTACTTAATAATGTCTTTAAACATTTATAATTAGATCTTTCTCTCTCTTCTTTGGTCTAAACACAGTTAGTCAGTTGAAGAAAAACTAACTAGGATTGTCATTGCCCACTTAGCGGGAGATGAGGTATATGCCATTAGCTAAATGACCCAGAAGCAGCTGGAGGCTCAGACAAGGAGAAAGTTTACAATACATTTCAAACAAAGCACTCTTTTCCTCAAAATTTGTTTTCCCTCCAGGCTGCATTTCCTATAAGAAGCATAGCTTCCAGTATTTGTTTTGGATTAAAGAACACAACTTTGTTTTATCCTTTCTCCCTCTGTTTCTGTGTTTCTTTGGGAAAATGGAAAAGGATGAGATTATGGAGCCCTAGAATAGCTTCTTCCTCTTATCCTTATGGTGACGTCTTAACCTTTTTTTCTTCCTTGATAACATTTCTATCAGGTGGTGGCAAGGAAAAGAAATGAAAACTTCTGTGTTTCCATGAAGGCCTTGAAACAACAGAATGTTGAAACTATTGGCTAGAATCAAAGTGCTTTTACAGCATTCTTGACATTTCTGGATTCTTCACTGTGGTAGGAGAGAAAGCTGATGTTCATGTGCACAGTTCAGTGCCATACTCACAAGAATTCTATAAAACACTAAAGTTTCATGAATAATTTGCAGTCACAACTATTAGAAGTTGTTCCCTATAGACTGTATGATAGATGGGTTAAGATTTGGTGTTATATGCACCCCACTTCTATAGATATATGCAAACTCACCCTTTTTCTCCCACTCAAATGAACATACTGGAATGCAAATGATCCAGAGTCATGTTACTATAGGGATCACCTTGCATGTGTTTTGCTTTGTTGTTTTAAAAAGTAAAACTTAGCATATTTTAGTGCTTTTCTTAACATTCCATTTTAATGTATCTCACAACGCACTGGATAACCAAATTGTGTCTCAAAACTACAATTTCATTAAACGATCAAAGAATTTATAGAGCGGGTTCAAGCATATATTCATTCATTTATTCAACCTTGTTTGGAGCTCCTGCTATGTCTTAGATTCTGTGTTGCAGTCTGTGAGATACTGAGATGAGTAAGCAAAGTCTTGGATCTCAAATCTTACATTTTCGCAATGGAGACAGAAATCTGCAGAATAACAATGGTGGAGATAAGAACAACGGTGGAGAAGGTTTATAGGATTGCTCAGGAACATTTGCCTTATCTAGGGTCTGGGGAGGATCTGCAAAGCCTTCTTGACTTTTTGAAGGAGACAATCTCTAAGAGCCTTAAAGTATAGGTAGTAAGTGGTCAGGTGTAGTGAACCATGTAGATTTGCCTTTAGGATTTAGGCACTCTTTCCCTTAGATGTTAAAAGCCTTAGAAGGAATTGTCTGCCTTGGTCAAGGTCAGGCCCCCTTGTGGAGACATTGGTATCCAATGACTTGTTAATGGGGAAGGGGGATAATTAAAAGCCCAGCTCTCTAGCCTCAAGGTGGGAAAATATTGAGGGTCCGTTCTAGCTGCTGAGCACCCCCCCACAACCCCCCCGGGATCATCTGAGCCTTTTGTTGTGCATCTCTATTCCTCTTTTCCCATCTCCACTGTTTCAACTTCCCTGCAGGGACACTTCCCAGTAAATCTCTTTTCTCACAACTCTGTATTTCATAATCTGTTTTCAGACAACATTACTAAAGATAAAGAATGTAAAAGCAAACAGAACAAAGAACTTTCTGGCAAAAAAAGAACAGATTAACTGAGAGAAGAGTAATCTTGTTAAGTTAACATTTGTTAAGTAGAGACTGGGATGTCAGATGGTGAGCCACTGTTCAACAACAGACTACAAGGGAATTGAAATAGACAAGATAATTACTCTTAGGTGCAGGAGGAAGTAGGCAGCCACTACAGGGATGCCAAGGCAAAGTGCAGGCAGAGAGAGCAGCAAGCCTTGGGACACGTGTATTTATTAGGGTCCATGGATGAGGTGTTTGGGGTTCCTATACAAAAACAGATTGATCAATTTAAACCAAAACAAGTGGGGTTTTGGTAAGCTCCACATGGATCTTAACCAAGGGGTGCACAAGGGAAAGATCCTGGGAGGTAGAGGAAGATGTTTATCACAAGGGAAGCCCTATTAAGAACATACATTTAATTGTGACTCTGTAGGCTGTTTAGGGCACTTGTGTGAGGGGCTTTGAGCTTCCTTATCCCCTTCTCCACTGGCCACTTGACAAAACAAATGGATATGAGGCAACAATATCACAGAGTAGTTTAGCTAAACTCTGAACAGAGAGACAAGAAACAGCGTGGTATGTGTAAGCATGTTAAAGATCTCCCATGTTCTAGAACTTAAACAGAAGATGAAGTTCTATGGTGAGATGGACATACTTCAGAGCTTCAGGAGGCTTATTGTCAAACTTGAGGTACTTAAAACATCATCTGACAGCTGGTGAGCTACTGAAGGTTTTAGAGCAGGGGAGTAAGCTGGTAGTGGTTTCTGTTTTTAATGGAGCATGCTGTTGACTATGTGAGAAGGCACCAGAGGGGCAAAATATCAGAGGTAAGGAAATCCATTAGAAGCTGTTGTAGTCTCAGAAAAAAACAATGAGAATCTCAACTAGCTAGTGGTAGAAATTAATATTTCTAGGCAGAGAGAAGGGTCCAGATGACCTTCAGACTTCTAACAAAACTGAATGGATGGTGGTATCATTTACTGAATGAGAGCATACTAGAAAAGTTGTCATAGTAGAGTGGAAGTTGTGAGTTCCTTGTTAAGCTGAAGTTTTGAGATACTTATGAATATATCCAGGTTGCCCTGTTCTTTGATAGATACTGAGAGTTCTCAGTGAGGTCTCTAGTGGAGATAAAAATGTGAATATCCCTACTATGTGGCTGATAGTTGAGGTCCAAGTGGAAGGGGTATGCCTGGAGAAATATACAGAGATAAAAGAATTGGTATCCAAGAAAAAAAAAAGAAAAAATCTTGGTAAGACCAATATTTAATGGGTAACCGAAGAAAGAGGTATCTGCTCCACAGACACCTTTACCTCCAGGTGGAAAAAAAGAGCAAAATCCAAAGCCTTTTCTGGTAGGGCTTATTGTGGAACATCAACTCTAAGCAAAGATACTTTTCTATCAGCGATTTTTCCAACAACTGTGTTGTACATCACATTGAGAATTCTAAAATGACTTCTTCCCTTTAGTTGTCTGCCCCATCACTCATTCATTACAGATTGCATCTCCTCACCCCTTTGCATTTCTGTGCTTGTGGTTACACTAAATAGAATTATTTCCACACTCAATATAAAGATACTGTGTGTTGTATACAAAACAAAACAAAACCAAAAAAACAGAAACAAAAAGCACCATTAACAGATTTTCTGAGAGAATGTTTTACAGGAGCTTCGAGGTACCACTTCTAAATAAATGCTGGGTGCGATTTGAATATTTTATGGAATGCTGCCATTCCTCATTTCAGAACTTTTATTTAGATTGATAGATTGTGACTAAAGAGGCCTCCATCAAAGTAGATTCATAAGCAAACTGTCTCTGTGGCAAGTTTTACCATATTGTTACTCTGCAAAGCCTCTTTTTTAGTTCTTGCCATCATAATGCTTTTGAGATTATGATTTAAGTAGCTAATATCACACAACACAAATCGTGTTAGATATTTGACATATCTGAGAGGAAGTGAATACTTAAAATACTAATTTTGACACAACTGTGGTCACTGGGAGATAATGTTCTTGAGTTTCTAGGTGCCTGGAGTTCTCCTGAAATCCTCCTGACTATCTTGTTTTTGCCACCTGTTTTCTATATCAAATTTGAGGTTCTTGCAAAAGACATGAGCTATTTCTGGTAGAAATGAAGTGGCATAAGTATTTACAAAAATACCATGTAAAGTTCATTTCTTATTTACTCTGTCATCAATTATGCTGTCATCAAACATGCCCACTTTATTAGAGGAAGAACTCAGAGGAATAAAAATGGAGATAGCTCTCCTATCCCAGAAAATCCAGAAATACAGTTAGGTCAAGGTTTCACAAACACAGTGTTGCCTAGTTAAGTATCATTCTATCTTTGATCTTGCTCTTAAATATAAAGGTTCCTCTGAAACCCTAGAGGAATGAAAATACTGTCCAGTTTCCATAATTTTCAAGTTTTTCTATTTTCAATCCATACACAACTTTTGGATGATGTCTGGCCATTGAGTGGATCCTTCTATCCATGAATTTACATGAATACATGTGATATTGTAACTGAGAACTAAACACTTAGCTTCTGTGTATCTCAGTTTCCTTGATTACAAAAGTGAAAAATAACATTTGACGTGATAACTCATGTGAAACCACTTTGGAAGGATATAAAGCACACCAGAAATGTCAGTGGTTCTATTCTGTGTTCATTGCATTGTTGTTGGTGTCTCCAAGTTATCTCTGGCATGGTGCTCCTTGGGCCTATCTTAATAAAGCCAAAGAGATGGAGTGATGAGGAAAGATGTTTCCATTTCTTAGCAGAGTTAAGAAGCTGGGAATGCATTTTGTAGTTTTTGATGGACCTGGATGTTAAATTTGAGGTTCATTCCCCCACTTTTGCTTCTTACTCAGTTGCGATGATTTATTAATACTAATGGCCTCAACACTAATGCTACTTCATGTAGGAAAATCTCCTTGGACATTAGTACAAAGACAGGAAAATGGAATTCTTTTATATTTTTAGAAAATAAGTGTCATCTGAATTGAAGGTGGCATTGTGGATATATGAGGAGAAATCCTCAGATGAAAGCATTCATTCAGAAAGACAGAGTCCCATTTCTGTTCAAAGCACTTCAGGTGATCTTACCTGTCAAAATGATAGTTATTTATTGCCTTTAAGGACACAAATTTGAGTCAGACCAAATTGTTCCTTCAAGTATTCATATTACCGTTGTAGTTTTGTCAGTAATATTAAATTGACCCAGAGGCTTTGTTTTCACAGGGGAATACTTATTTGAGCTTTTAAAAGGCACATTTTTATTCTTGATTGAAGAACATACTGGAGGGAGTTAACACTTTTTATTTCCAAAGTGCTATACACACATTATCCTACCACTCATACTATCTATGCAAACTGGCTTGATATTCTTGTCAGCACCATCAAATTTATAAAGCCAAAAGACCTCAAGGGGTAAATTCAGTGAATTTTTTTAAAGGCAAGAAAATATAGTTTCAGAGTGCTTTCTCTGTCTTCCATTCAGCCCAATGCCCCATGGTGGATTTTGCCTTTCTGCATGCAGAAACACCTGCCCACTTGCCCAGAGACACTTCAGGGGCTTCCCTTTAGGTAAGTTCGTGATCTGATTTCAAATCAACGTATTGCTATCACTGGTTGAGGGAAGGCTGTTTATTCAATGGTTGGCACTTCACTTATTCTGAAATCATTTGAAATTTTGCATTTTCATATGTCAGTTGAGAAATTATGCATAATTAATGTATTTGAGAACCATTTAGAGAGGACTTCAGACATATAAGATGTAAGAAAAGCCAATTTGTGAAACAGAAATTGTCACCAATCTCAATAGCGATTATAAATACTTAAAATATGTCTTACAAAGAAAAGAGGAGTGAAAAGGATGTGTAATAAACTCCATGAAAAGACACTGTGTTTTGGGTTTTATAGATTTATTAGGGAACTTAGCAAAGGATAAAAAACTAACTGAGCACCTACACTTTATCTTACAAAGTGCTCTGTGTAAGCTGATGATACCATTTGTTCTTCACAACTCCTTGATATTTGGATTATTTTTAACATGGGGTAACTGAGGCTCAAAGAGGTTAGATAACAGTAAGGCTAGGCTTTGCCACTGGACATCCTTTGATTTGAATCTGTTAAAAAAGAGACAACAGGGGCGCCTGGGTGGCTCAGTGGGTTAAAGCCTCTGCCTTCAGCTCAGGTCATGATCTCAGGTCCTGGGATCGAACCCTGAATCGGGCTCTCTGCTCAGCGGGGAGCCTGCTTCCTCCTCTCTCTCTGCCTGCCTCTCTGCCTACTTGTGATCTCTGTCAAATAAATAAATTAAAAAAAAAAAAAAAAAGACAACAGGCCCCAAATAGAGTCATTCATGCTAAGCGATGCCACTAAACCAAGACTTAATATCTAACTTAAATACAGTTTTAATCTCTCCCATGAGTCAAATCTTAGCCCAGTTAGTCTGGAATTACCTGCTCAGCACTAATGAGGTATTCTGTTTGACAGACTCCTGCTGTTCCCCAAAAGAGGATAACTTTACCTGCAACTATCCCTTTTTTGCTAGTAACTTCTTTGTCCTGCCCTCTTCAGCTTATGAACGTCTTCTATTTTTGTACAGTTCTTCAGAGATACTTTCTATTTGCCAAATGGGATGCTGACCGATTCGTGAACTGCTGAATAAAGAATCTTTAAAATTTACTCAGTTGAATTATGTTTTTTAAAAACCCTAATTCTGGGGCACCTGGGTGGCTCAGTGGGTTAAGCCTCTGCCTTCAGCTCAGGTTATGATCCCAGAGTCCAGGGATCAAGCCCCGAATCCAGCTCTGTGCTCGGCAGGGAGCTTGCTTCCCCCGTCTCTCTCTGCCTGCCTCTCTGCCTACTTGTGGTCTCTGTCAAATAAATAAATAAAAATCTAAAATAAATAAATAAACAAAACAAAAACCCTAGCTCTATGCTCCTAACCTATAGACAACCCCACCTCTAGACTCAGTAGGCAAAAGGGAAAGAAATAGAAAGAGGTTGGGGCACCTGGGTGGCAAGCAGGGAGCTTGCTTCCCCCTCTCTCTCTGCTTCTCTGCCTACTTGTGATCTCTCTCTCTTTCTCTCACATAAATTAATAAAATCTTAAAAAAAAAAAAAAGAAATAGAAAGAGGTTAATTCCTCTCCAAGGAATGGCAGTAAAAGATGAATATTCTAAATTTATCTAATCCAAGCCTGTTGTATTGCTAGTTCCCAAACAAAACTTTAACTACTAGAGAAAGGGTTAGAATTAAACAAGATTAAAAATCTGTTCCACATTCACAAATTAAACCTTGGGAGGGTTTAATTTGTGAATGTGATTGGGTATGACTGGGCATGGTTGGTAAGATTTGATCACATTTTTCTGCAGCTTCTATGTTCTCCTTTTATAGAGAAATCACATGGTTCCCTGGGCATGCAGGTCAGAGATGAGTGAGGACAGGAATTTTGTGTTTGTGTCCAGAAGGTTTCATTTACAACTCTGTTGATCAGCAGTTTCGATGGGACCCCACTGGCTCCTGACACTTGAAACAACAAAGATTTCTAGAAATCTTTTCTAGGAATCCTTCTAGATTCCACTCCATGGAGCAATCCTTTTAGATGTTTCTCTTTTTTTAGATGTTTCTCTCTTGGTACCTAAGCCTGCCACAGACTTCAGCTTTGGCTGATGCTGCCCTTATTGCTTTCAGTTATCAATTGCTAAATGATGTTTTTCCTCATCATTTCTTTTTCCACTGTGCTTAGCCTTGCCTCCATTCACGCACTCCCTGGGTGACCCTGTATCACTCCCCCTCACCACCTTCAGTTTGGATCCACTACTTCCTTTTTCCAGTCTAAAGGCCTCTGGAGTATTTTGGGGTTTGGTCTTTGGGTGTTTTTTGTTGTTGTTGTTCTGTTTTGTTTTTTGGTTTTGGGTCTTGTTTTTTTTGTTTTGTTTTGTTTTGTTTTGTTTTAAATGAACAGCTCCTTGCTGCCCCCTTCTGGCTGAAATTGCAATTGATCCTTCAGTTTGCAGACCAGGAGCTGAGAGTCAAACCTGGGCATTGGATCACCCTGTGTCAATCCTATATCCTTGCTACTGGGAGGGAAGGAAAGATAATTCTTCTTTTTTCTCTATTCTCTCTCCTATAACTCTCTCCATATGCTTTTTACTATTTTTATACTATTCTTTCACTAATAACTAATTTTTTTGGATTTATCAAATCACTTAAATTGATTATATATGTGTTCATCTTTGATTTGTAACAATGAGAACTATTTCCCTTTAATATTATTTATTTTATCTTTTTAAGATTTTATTTATTTATTTGAGATAGACACAGAGAGAGCACAAGTAAGGGGAACAATAGAGCTAGAAGGATAAGCAGACTCCACTGAGCTGGGAGCCTGATGTGGGGCTCAATCCTAGGACCCTGAGATTATTACCTGAGCTGAAGGCAGATGCTTAACTGAATGAGCCACCCAGGCACTCCTTTAATTTTAAATATGAACTCTGTCTTCCTTATTCATGCAGAGTACATGCTCATTATTGAAAACTTGGAAAACACTGAAAGGTATCTAAAGAGCAAACATCACTCATAATTTAACCATGACAGATGGTTACTATTAACATTATGGTATTATTAGTACGTGTTACTTATATGATTCTATAAGCATGGTTCCATAGCTTGCTCTTCCCCTTAGCAATATGTCATTTGCTATTTTGGCCATTTTAAATATTGACAACTTTCTTTTGGAGGCAATCACACTCACAATTTTGTTGGGGTTTCAAATCACTATAAGATTATAAGCATCTGCAAAGCAGATTTTGGATATACGAACAGAAGTTCCTTCTGTATTCCCTCCGCACTGTAGAATGCTAGGCTATTTATGCTGTGATACTCAATAAATGAGGTTGACTATCTGTTTTGAGTTCATGATGTGTTTTCCAAAATGGCAATAAAAATGGTAATGAAATGTTAAGTTATTCTCAGCTACTAAATTCTAGTAGCAGGGATATCATAAATTGTCTTGTTGACGATCAAAACTATTTGACCATAAATTTCAACTAAGTCACAATAACCTCTGAATTTCTCTCCAATCCCTTTTATCCCATATGTTTCCATCATGACTAAATTATATTACAACTAGTTAGAATGTAAGAGAAAATACAGTATATGTTGAGGTGGTCTTGAGAAGTAATTTAAATTTATTTTAAAAAGTATTCTATTGTAAAGGGTATTTGGGGGAGCATTTTATCCCCAATGCCCTTTTTTGCCAATAATTCATCTGTCCATCTTGCCTCCTTTCTGGCCATGGTGAAGTCAATTCATGTATTCACTTTTTTTTGTGAGCTTTCTAGCTCCTTGAATGAATAGGCTCGAAATCAAAACTGCATGCCAAAGGAGTGCTCAAAATCATCAGTCCTGATGTTATACTATTTCTTGCTAATTCTTGTAGCTTATAGAAGCTGATCAAGTTGAATAAATCCCAAGCCTGAAGGAGAATCTGTGGACAGGTCTGTTTTTAGCTACTGCAATGGGTCAGCCCTGATGTGGGAGGGGTCTCTCCACTCCTCTTCTGTCTTAATGGTAAGAAACAAAATGTCACAAAATCAAGACTGATTTGAAGAAATGAACTTGTTTACATTTAAAGAAGACAATAAAAAGAGCAGAGAACATGACCATACTTTTTTTTCCAACTAATAAACTGTGTTTTAGAGAAGTTTTAGGTTCACAGCAAAAATGAGAAAGAAGTACAAAGAGTTCCCATATACTCTTACCCTCACACCCCCATAGCCTCTTATACTATCAACACCCCGCACCAGAGAAGTACGTTTGTTGCACTGGATGAACCTTCATTGACACATCATTACTGCCCCAAGTCAGTAATTTACATCACAGTTCACTCCAAGTGATGCGTTTTGCAGGGATTTCGGCAAGTTTATCTACACTCACCATTATCGTATTGTACAGAATAGTTTCACTGTGTTAAAAATCCTCTGTGCTCCACATAGTCATCCCTCCCTCTCTCCCTCCCTCCCTCAACCCTCATCACGCTCTAATCCTCTTACAGTCTCTATAGTTTTTCCTCTTCCAGGATGTTGGAATCATCATACAGCATGTAGTCTTTTCAGGTTGGCTTCTTTCACTTAAGTAATATGCATCTGAGTTTCCTCTATGTCTTTTCATGTCTTGATAGCTCATATCTTTTTAGAATTGAATAATATTCCATTGTCTGGATGTACCACAATTTATCTAACTACTGAAAGACATCTTGGTTGTTTTTAAGTTTGGGCAATTAGAAACAAAGATGCTATACATATTTGTATGCAAGTTTATATTTGGCCATAAGTTTTCAGCTCCTTTGAGTAAATCAAAAAAGAGTGGCATTGCTAGATTGTACTGTTAGAGTATGCTTAATTTCATCTTTCCAAAGTGGCCATACCATTTTGCATTCACACCAGCAATGAATGAGAGTTCCTGTTGTTCTACATTCTTTTCAGTAGTTGGTGTTGTCAGTGTTTTGGATTTTGGCCATTCTACTAGATATGCAGTAATAGTTCATCATTAATTTGTAATTATGTATGATACTGAACTTCTTTTCATGTGCTTATTTTGGTGATATGTATCTTCTTTGATGAAGTGTCTGTTGAGATCTTTGCCCATTTTTTAAACTGGGTTGTTTGTTTTCTTATTGTTGACTTCTTTTTTATTATTATTATTATGTTCAATTACCCAACATATAGTTATTGTTGACTTCTAGAGTTCTTTATATATTTTGGATAACAGTTGTATATGAGATGTGTCCTTTGCAAAAATTTTCTCCCAGCCTATGGCTAGTCTTCTCATTTTCTTGAAGAACATGCTTTTTAAAAACAGCTTCTTTTTACTTTGCTCTATGGATAAACAACACACAGAGTTCTTCTTAACATACTTAGAAAATAATTGTTTAACCAGAGAAATTGAATGAATTATATTTGCCTGATTGTTCTTGATTCTAATTCAGGAAACTTAAAATGCATGATCTATTATCTATGAATGCTCAATATCTAGCTCTCCCTACTCTAAAATTTTAAGTGGATGTGACCTTGCAAGAAAGAATATAGCAAAGAGAGTTCTTAACATTATGTTTAATGTGCCTGAAGGCATTGCTTTCCTGGCATATTATTTCCTGTTCAGGAATATTTCTGTCCAAGGAGATTCAGGATTCTTTCTTTCTTTCTCTCTTTCTTTCTTTCTTTCTTTCTTTCTTTCTTTCTTTCTTTCTTCTTTGATTTTTTCTTTCTTCTCTCTCTCTTTTCTTTTCTTTTTGTATCCTAGAGAGGACTACCATGACCAAGCCCAAGAAAATGAGATTAATGATAAAAAATGGTAATGTGTTAATACATTTCAGTTCTCTACCCAATTCTCAAATATCTTACAAACACTGGTGAAAAAAAGATATTATGTGATATTTTCCTTAGGGCAAACATTAAAAAAGAAATGTTTGCTCTCTGTGTTCTGGTACCATACAGTGTATTCTCAGAGAAGAAATGGCTTAATAAATTCCTTTGGAAAATGCTGTTTTTACTAATTCCTTTCCTTTTTCTCTTTTCTACCCCTTCTTAAAATTTTTCTGAATGTAACTGAAGTTATCTGCAGCTTTAATTCCATGTAATTCTTTGTTTATTCTCTCCTTGATCATGAAAGGGAATTATGAGGATGATAAAGTTATAATTTTATAAAAGCTTTATGCAAAATTTAATTATAGCTATGGGGTACATTGTGCTGTTAGGTAACCTCCCATTTATGCTTATATAGGCATACTTACAATTTCAGAAGTGTTCAGACAACAATTTTAGATGAAATCAATCAAGTACTTAAGCAGAGCTAGATTATTTCAGTAAATACACACCCATCCACCACAAAAAATCTTAGTTTTGATTACTTCATGTTCTATCACTATACACATAAACACAGTTTCTCTTTCTCTCAACCCTTTCCCTCTTCTCTTGATACCCCTAACTTTTGAAACATTAATGTAACACTAAGAACTTCATGACAAAAGTTTCAAGAGAAACATTACCTTTCTCAGCAAAGGCAACACTCAAGAGAGCTGTCTATATTTCCATTTCATCTCTTATGTGATGAACACAACGATCTTTACTCTTTCAATAGGAAGAGACACTGTAGCAGTTAACAGGCTAATAATGGAGATGGACTGTGCTTCTCCCAAGGAAAGTATCAGAAAGGCTCAGAACTCTTCAGAATTACAATAATTTGAGAAGAGCTGCTCTACCTATTTTATTTAAGGGCATGTTAAAACTCGTCCTTCAAGCTCTTCAATCTGTCAATAGACAATTAGATGTGCTACAAAACACCTCTCCTCTACAACTAGTGTCATCAGTGTGTTTAAATTGGGTGAAGTCACAGTTATTAGCCTGATAAGCAATGATGTCATTAACACTTTGGACTACATTTCTCCCTATTAAACATGGCTGCACAAGAGAATAATTTTTGGACAGCTGCATCAGATATTGTTGTGTCTTACAGATCTAGCTAACATGGAGTTTTCCTCTCTATTGAACTTGATATCTGCACGGAATAAACTCCCAGAAATCCTTAATAAAGTAATTTTTTTAAAATGTTTCTGCCATTTCTGTGAGCTCAGATTATAGCAAGTTACAGTAATTACTGTTAGTGATAGGCAATATACCTGAAGCCTATTAAGGAGATTTTTTTGGGCCTCTTCTTTGCGATCTTTGCACCTTAAAAGGTTATAAAGGGAAAAGGGTGCTAACAATGGCAAACCTTAACACTGCTATCACCTTACTGTTTATGATGTTTATAAGAATATTTACAAATTCTGGTCCTTTCTCACACAGACTCCTCCCGGGTCATTGATAGAATTACAGGCAGTGTTTTAATTCAGGTTCCTTTAAAATTTACTTGGAGGACAAACTACAACTCCTATAGTAGGTAGGACAATTACAAAGACTCATCATTTGCCATCTGTACTGTTTGCCAATAGGCCAGTGGAAAATCATTTTCTTGGAGTATCCATAGTCATTTAAATCTGAGGCCCTTAGGGAACCGACTTTCCCATAGGGCCCTTCTAAGGAAACAGCATCTGGCTCTGGTCTTTTGTTTCTTACTTGAATATAGCCAAGATACAGGATTGTCTCTCTTTGTGAGCTCCATGAATAAGAATCCTATTCAGGCTTTCTAACAGACCTGAGGCTGGTTCTAGGAACAGATTGAATTTTTTATCTCCTGGCTATTTAGCCATTTTCCACAGTCTCTACAGGTAGGTAGACATTTTCTCCTCCCTTCTTCCCTCTTTCCTTCCTTTTCTTTTCCCTTCCTCCCTCCCTTTCTCCCTTCATCTATCATACTTATGATATGTAGCTTTTTTCTGGGCAAGGAGCCTGGCATGCCTTGTGGTTTATTTATAATGTACTGCCTCCCTGTCCTCTGTTTGGAGGTAGGAATATCATCCAGAGACGATTAAACATTCTGTAGAACCTTTAATATCAACATAGATTGTTAGAGTCTTAACAAAACAAAGTCAGGGATGACCACTACAAAAACAAGTTTACTATTAAGTTTTATTTACTCAAGAAGAGGCAGTGTTGTCTCTTCAGTCTTGGACTTCAGAATTAGTGGTGGGTCTAAGAGGGCATAATAACCACAAGATGAAGGAAAGAGTGAAGAATGTCCCTTTCAAGTCACTGAGTATTCTGCTTACAGAGAAGCAAAGGGAAAAGCCAAGTGAGAGGTAATCTCAATCAGTTTTGAAATCTATAAACAAATAAGTTGAGTTATTTTCATCTCATATATATCTTTAGAAGTGCCAGAATAATATTCTGCATAAGGTGGTTGGGGGGGGGTTGCTTTTTTTGAATAGTCAAAGTTACCTACATCCCATTAAGAATAAAACTTATTCATATATGAGGGAGAGGATAGTGTAGTGATTAAGATATACTTTTGGAAGCCAGGTTACCTGAGTGTACATTTTGACTCTGTATTGTGACCTTCTAACCTACCTATGACTTAGTTTCCTTATGTGTATAATGGGGATAAAAGCACCAGCTACCTTACAAGGTTCTTAAGAGGATTAAAAGCCTATATATATGCCTGCAGAGAGCTAGGCAGAGAGGGGGAGGGGGGAAGCAGGCTCACCACCCAGCAGAGAGCCTAATGCGGGGCTGGATCCCAGGACCCTGGGATCATGACCTGAGCTGAAGGCAGAGGCTTTAACCCACTGAGCCACCCAGGTGGCCCAAAAGCCTATATTTATAAAGCAATCAGAATAGTGTCTGCCATATAGCAAGCACCTTAAAGTGTTTTCTAAATAAATAAAAGTTCAACCTCCTCCAATAAGATGGAAATTTTTAACATTAATAGGGACTGGAGGAGTGGCAGCAACGGTAACTTATATAGCATTATGTCAATGCAAGAAGACATAGCTTATGATTTATTTTCCATGAGCCAGGTTTAGATATACATTTGGTGGATTGCCTATAAATTTTATTGAGTGATTGAGCACTTTGCTCAGTATTTGGTTCACATTGCTATTTTTCATATAAATTCCATTTTACTAAACATTTTCATTAGATTTAAACAAAATTATGGTCACAGGGGTTCCCAAGATCTTTCACCATAGAGTATTGCTATAGGAAGCACTTAGATAAAGGCATTAAATTATCCTTTATTGATAAGAAGTTATACAGGGTGAATTAATTTTTTATTTATACATTAACCTTTAATAGTCATTTAACTTTAAAAAGAGTCATAGACGTATGGTCTTTCAATATCTTCCAGCTAAAATGTTCTAAAATCAATCTTTTCACTTCCAGAAATAAATCCAATTTGATTACGTCATTTCCCTGATTAGAAGTATTTAGTGTGTCTCCATCATCCACACAAGATAAAATATAAATGCCTTAGATGGTGTGCATGGCTTTTCATGATCTGGTTATGTATTTTTTGCCTAATCTCTTATCATTTCTTCCATTTCCCTTCACTTTAGCTCTACAAAAAAAACTTAACACAGGGTTAATACCTTTTACCTTTGCATCTAGCAAAAGCTGTTCTCAGTAACTGTCATATCCTTTCTGACTCCTCACTGTCCACTTTCTATCTTTCTTCTTAGCCCATGTCAAACTGTGACTTGGCCTTTATACTTTAGTTCTGTTTAACTAAACTTTTAGGATACATAAGCTCTCTCCTCCATGTTGTCACTGTAATAAAAGATAAGCCTACTGTGTGTGAGGCTCTATCCCAATATCTTTGCATGTATTAACTCATTTAATCCTCATAATTAATTTGGGTGGCAAATGTTCCCCCATTTTTTTCAGACTAGAAAACCACGTCACTGAATAAGTTAAATAAGTTTCCCAAGGTCATACTGGTTGATTACAAATCCAGTATTTGAAGTGTGTTGCACTACACTGAAGCTTGTATATTTTTATATTTCTCCACTTATTAGATCTTAGTAAGTATTTATACATATGACTCTTTGTTCTAGTAAATACCTCCATGGCCTACTAAGATCCTCAACATCATAGATGCTCAATAAATATTTGCAAAAATGATTATTCATTCGTTAAAAAAATTGAAAACTAAAGATGCCTGGGTGGCTCAGTCAGTTGAGTGTCTGACTCTTTTTTTTTTTAATATTTTATTTATTTATTTGACAGACAGAGATCACAAGTAGGCAGAGAGGCAGGCAGAGAGCAAGGAGGAAGCAGGCTCCCCACTGAGCAGGGACCCCCCCCAATTCAATTCGGGGCTGGATCCCAGGACCCTGGGATCATGACCTGAGCTGAAGGCAGAGGCTTTAATCCACTGAGGCACCCAGGCACCCCAAGTGTCTGACTAGATCCCAGCTCAGGTTTTGATCTCAGGGTTGTGATTTAAGCCCCGTGTTGGGCTCCATGCTGGATGTGGAACTTACTAAAAGATGTTTTTGAAAATCAGTAAGTATGATTATTAAATCCAAAGAAACTTGTATGATTTCTCAAATCTCTATTGCTTTTCCCCATCTTTTATGTTTTCTGATAAATAAAAACCACAGTAATGATCTTGCTACTATTTTCTTTTCAATATATGTAAACTCTTACAGTTGAATTAGAGGCTGGATCTCCTCTAATTTATTTATTTATTTTTAAAAAATATTTTATTTATTTATTTGACAGAGAGAGAGATCACAAGCAGGCAGAGAAGCAGGCAGAGAGAGAAGGAAGCAGGCTCCCGCTGGGCAGAGAGCCCCATGCGGGATTCAATCCCAGGACCCTGAGACCACGACCTGAGCCGAAGGCAGAGGCTTAAGCCACTGAGCCACCCAGGCACCCTTCTCTAATTTATTTTAACTTACATTACCAATCACTAGTTTAGTCACTTTTCCTTCTGACTACAGTAGACCTAGATACTGAGTTTACATGTGATTATAATACATTTTTTCAACCTTGAAGACATAACTAGCTCTGTTTTTAAAGCTTCTAGGCAAAGAAAGAGGAATTGAAATAAAAATGAAGCCCAGAATCTTACCACACTAAAATAAAGTATTTTAATAACACAGTACCAAGATGTTCTGCTTTTGAAATAACAGTTACATTTTTCATTTTTCAGTAGATAAGGAAAGTCATGTATAAGATCACAGTAAATACCAGCACATTGTAGAAGGATGGCTTGATTTATTGTTCTTGCCTTTAATTCCCACATTTCTATATTATGTTATCTATAGGTCTGATTGATTTTCTTTCAGGCTTTTAATAGTCTACTCCATGTTCCTTTGTAGAAATATCACAGGCCATTATGCCACTACCCACCCCTACTTTTTTTAAAATGATACTTCATAGCACTTAATCTAGATCACATAGAAAACATGACATCTTCGTCAAAAAAAAAAAAAATCTGTAGCTATCTCCATATTGACAACAAAGCTAGTCAACTCTTAAAAAAAGCTTAACAACTTTAAATGTGGAACAAACTGATTGGTTACTGACAGGAGACCACTTAAAGTCACCCACATTTTTATGCTTAAGTTCATGCGATATTTTTCACCTAGTTGTTTTAGTCCCAAGAAGACACATCTTTGGGACAACTTAATAAATTAAGCATGACCAAATTTCTATTTATTTGAAAAATTCCTAGTATTTGTAATTCCTCTTTGGTTTTTTTGTTTGTTTGTTTGTTTTTTAAGATTTTATTTATTTATTTGACAGAGAGAGATCACAAGTAGGTAGAGAGGCAAGAAGAGAGAGAGAAGGAAGCAGGCTCCCTGCTGAGCAGAGAGCCCAATGTGGGACTCAATCCCAGGACCCTGAGATCATGACCTGAGCCAAAGACAGAGGCTTAACCCTCTGAGCCACCCAGGTGCCCCCCAGGCGCCCCTGTAATTCCTCTTTGTAATAGCCATAGAAAAACAACTCAGGAATTTACCACCAGAAGTCTGGGTTTTTAAAATTAGAATGGTGGAATCTTTCTTTCTTTACTGAATTTAACAACAAATGTGCAGGCAGTGTGTCGGTGCAGAAAGCATTGCTAGAAACACCTTGTGTCCTCACCAGTCTAGAGTCTAATGTCCATCCCTTACTACTATACTGCTTTCCTAGAAATATGTCCTATGTAATTTCCTATTGCATCAATGTAGTTTTTTCCCATTATAAATTCTGTTGAGTCTCACAGATCTAGCTCTGAAGATTTCAAATTGGATATTCCTTGCAAAAACATTTTCTCTCATAATTATTCCCACTCCTCCAGGAATAAAATACAAAATAAAAAAATAGGAATATCTTTAATAGGCAGATACAAACTCATAAAACATAACCGTGTTTTTTTGTCATAACCGTGATCTTAAAAGAGCATACAACTTTTGGTTATGATTTCCATCAGCCAAATGAACCTACAAATCTTATCTAAATCTTAAACAGTAGGAAACAAGAAGGTAGCCAGTGTAGTTCAAATACAAAGAAAGTAAGTCATATTATTTATTTTGTCACAGTTCCTGCAATGTGTTGCTTAGCATGGTAAATATTTTTGGAAAATTTTGAGACAGCACTTAAGTATGATGATACCCATTTCCAGTGCTGTCAGAATGAATTCCAATTGAGCAGCTCAGTTTTTATCTATATGTTGGAAACGAGGCTTAGGAACACAGTTAATGTCTTTCTACTCCCTTCCAACATTATTTCTGACCAAAAAGCAAGCAGTGCTATCTTACTGTTTTAAACTTAAAAACAAAAGTTCCCACCTACCTGTGTATTACAATCCTGCTTATCAATTTGGCTGATTTTGTTAATTTATCTCTGCATAGCCCTAAGTGAATTGCTTATCTCTCCCTTCTCCTCCTCTAATGCCAGCTCTTGAATTCCCTGACTTTGAGACCCTGAATGCACTATAAATCAAAGGAGACACTCATGAAGATCTTAGAATATTGTTATCTATACTTTACACTAAATAAAATCTTAAAATACATTTTATGGTGGTTAGAGTAATACTCATAAACTTAACAATATTTTAGTTTCATTTGTATGGATATATCTATATGCAAGTGGTTGTTGTTGTTGCTGTTGTTGTTTTAATTTTTATTTTTAAAAATTTCTTTCCAGTGTTCCAGAATTCATTGTTTATGCACAACACTCAGTGCTCCATGCAATACCTGTCCTCCATAATACCAACTACCAGGCTTACCCAGCCTCCCACCCCCACCCCTCCAAAACCCTCAGTTTGTTTCTCAGAGTCCACAGTCAGTCAAGTGGTTTTTGATCTACCTTACCCCTCCCCGCCTTGGGCAAGCACAGTATCCCTGTAAATGCTAAAGAGTCATGTAGTTCCACAATTCTACAAACTCAAGAATTGTTGCTGTGTTCTGCCTAGTCACCTCTTGGTCCACAGGCTGGGAAAGTAAGAGAGTAATAAAAGTAACTTTTATAACTTTTTATAACTTTTATAACTTCCCCATCCTTAATACTTTTATTTTCCTCAGAGTAGAGTGAAGACTTAAGTAGATAATAAGTCATTAATTAACTTGCCAATAGAAGAGGGTCTGGTAGAAAATACTCTCAGATATCCTTCTCTTTGTTTAATGTTTAGGGTCCCCAGAACGGGGTCTCAAGACCATGAATGTGTCAAGTTCATTGGATATATCTTAGCAGCTTTTTCCAGGGTGGCCCTTGCCCTATGTAGTCTACTTCTCTTTCCCTAGGAGTGCAATTTGAATTCAATATTCCTCACTTGTTGAAGACTCCAGGAAGTTATATGACCACTTAATCCTTTTACAGATCAAAATGTGTGGTTTTAATCTTGATAGCTCTAAAGTCTAGACTAAGATATTTCCTGGTTTGTGGGAATTTTATATCAAATGAATGCCCCTAACTTATTATGTTAAATTGATTTTCTTAAGGATTTCAAAGCAAATTAGAAAATTTAGAATGGAAAATCTATAGACACTTCATATGGAACCATAAAACCATCATGGTGATTCAGCAACCGAACATGTGAGCAAATGTTCAGACAGATTCTGTAGAAATCCCAATTCCAAGGCTTTGGGTAAGACTCTGAGAAGTATTCAAGGACACTGATGACTGATTCAGAAGTAAGGTTAATGGATTTTGGAAGAAATATCAGAATGGAAGTGAAGAATGAGTTCTCTTGACTTCTTTGAGGGGTATTGTCAACCAGAAGCTGTACTAACTACAACAACAACAGCAAACCATAAATTAAACAGTCAGAGAAAGAAACAATGCAAAGAATTTTAGTGACAAAATAACATAAAAATAAAAGAAGATGCACATAAGGAAATTCTATATAGATTAAAAGGCAATATGATCAAAATTAAATTAATAACAAGTTAAGGAAGTAATTAAAAATGTACCATAAAACTGTACCATTAAGAAAATCCTCCAAGAGAGGATAGGCACTCTTGGAGGAAGGTGTGTTTGTAGACAGACTGGAAAGTACTCAGTCATACCTGGGTCTAGCCCACAACTCTAATTCAACTGTCCCAACCCAAATTGTGTGTTTATCATAGTCAAGGTCTGAGCAATAGGTTTAATTTGAAATTTACAGAGATTAATATAATTAGATAAATGATGTGATGCTATCCTCAAGTCAGTATGGATAAGAACATACAATTTTGAATAACATAGTACTATTTCTCTGGGATAAAAAAGAGATGAGCATTTATATTATTGAAAGTGTGTGCTGGGATGCCTGGATGGTTCAGTTGATAAAGAATCTGCCTCAGGGTCGGGTCATGATCCCAGGACCTGGAATGGAGTTCTTCATTGGGCTCCTTGCTCAGCAGAGAGCCTGCTTCTCCCTCTGCCTCCTGTTTCCCCTGCTTGTGCTCTCTCTCTCTCTGACAAATAAATAAATAAAATCTTAAAAAAAAAAAAAACATGTGTTGAACTGTGATCAGTAAGGAGATAGAAGATAACATCACCCACCAGCTACTGGTCAGAAAAAATTTTCCTTCTCCCTTTCTAGGTTCTTTGGCTGGTCTAATAATCAAATTGACATAAGACAGATTAACAGGGAAAAAAGAAAAGTATGAATAAATAGGGGCCCCAAAAGAATATGAGACCCAAGAACAAATGGGGCAATTGAGGTTTATATGCCATCCTGAGCTTAGAATAAGGCTCTGAGCATCAAAACAGAGGAGAATAATTCACAGATAAAAAGAACAGCAGATGTTTGGTAGTTAAATGTTTGCTTTGCCATGCAGATAGGTCACTCAAATAAAAGTTATCTCTGGTAACAACTCTCTCATTGGGCCAGGCCTCCTACCTAAACACTTCAAGGTAGGTAAGGGAGAGGTTAAAGTTTTCTTAAGTCTGTTGAGTGTTGATTGCCTTCAACTCAAAATAATTCACATGCCAAAGTGTCATATTTGGGGGCCATGTATTCTATTCCTCTTCACTGCCCAGTGTAACATGTTCTTTTAATAATTGAGAGGAATCTGGGGTGCCTGGGTGGCTCAGTGGGTTAAGCCTCTGCCTTCGGCTCAGGTCATGATCTCAGGGCCCTGGGATTGAGCCCCATATCGGGCTCTCTGCTCAGAAGGGAGCCTGCTTCCTGCCCCCTTCTCTGCCTGCCTCTCTGCCTACTTGTGATCTCTGTCTGTCAAATGAATAAATAAAATCTTTAATGATAATTGAGAGAAATTTAATTCTCTAGTGCCTGTACAGAATGCATTTGGAACTGCTTTGTTTAGCCTTCAAGTTACAGTCCCAGTTTTTTGGTGCATTACAAAGAAACTTCTCTGGACCCAAAAAGTGATCTGAAATGGTGGGGATCCAAAAATCTTGCTCAATACGCAGCATACATAAATCTAGTATGGAGAACTATGCCATGGGAAGGGCAAGTGTGACTTTTCTATATTCAATTTTAAGTCTCTGCATATAGAGGTAGCTGTGAAGGATTCACAGTTACTTCTTGGAATGGAAAGGTATGCTATGCCAGTGGAATGCATTTTCGTAATTCTAGATAACTTTGTTTACTCACCCTGTAATAACAAGATCTTAGGTACCTCTTTGCTATCCTTGTTATCTGGGTTGCTCATTCGAGCCGTTATTTGTTCTTTGTTTACTCATTCAACAAATATTTTTTAAGTTATGTTTTCCAATTCATATTAGTCTATTTTAGCAAATGATTTTCTTAGTCTCTGGTCATTCCAAATACAAGCTTCTTTAGGACATAGATGGGCTTGTATTTTCTTTATATTCCCTACTCTCCCAAATCAGTTCTTGGCATGTAGTAAAGAGTTAATGTCTACCTAATTAATTTAGTTTAATTGAAATAAAATTCAGAAGATGTGTGGATCTCAACTGAATAAATGAATAACTCGTTTCCACAATAACTTGTCAAACACTAGAATTCTGAAAAAACAAGGCCTGGAGTATGAAAGGTTTAATTCTAATGGCAATAATAGAGAGACATTAGCGGTTGCCACATCAGTGTCATGTTTGAAAGAGAAAGCTTATTTTTGAAAAGAAGAGTCCTGGACATAAATGGAAACCCCAAAGTCTTTCCTGAATTATTATTAAAATTATAATCCAGGTAAAAGTTGAAACTAGTAAATAAAGAACTCAGTCAAGTGTCAGATTTCAGGAACAAGAAAGAGTTCACTCACAGGACAATTGTAAAACTTTGTCTGATAACCTCTTCAGTCAGCTCTTTCAGTACATGGCCCATATTTGGCTCTATGTGGCAAGTTTTACCCCAATATAGGCAGGTGTTGCCGTGAAGAAGCGCAGATAACCTGAGGTACCTAACTGAGCCCTTCACAGTTAAGTTAGAGAAGGAGTTAGTGTTGCTGTGATGGGCTCAGAAAATACAGGATGGCAGTAGAAAGAAGTGTTGGAGAAGCAAAATTTCCTGACTTTGCTGAGGGCCAGCCCTGCCTTTTTTTTTTTTTTTTTAATATGAGCCAGTACTTAGAGACACAATGAACTCTTGATTTGAGAGACTCTCTCAAAGGAGTATGTTTTCCACTTCAAGATTTGAGTTCCTGCCAATAAGGAGATGAGGTCCTTACTCTTTTTGCAACAAAATTAGAGCAGTGGGATGCGGTTGAAAGTTTCGAAAAAGGGAATTCTCATGTCGACCCTGCCATCTCCTGCAACGTTCCTCTATGTATTGTCTGGATTTTACTTTAGTTATAGAAAGTCTGGATGGAGGAGGCCGTAGAAGAGGAAGGATTTTCCAGTTGCTTTAATGTGCAGCATTCTTACTTCTCAAGAGCCAGTCATCAACATGTCACCTCAGGATGTGAAAATTGCTTGACTCCTAGAAACTCCCGAAGAACTTTTACACTATATTCTGCCTTTCTTGGCAGCTTTTTAGAGAGATTTTGGCATGGTTTTTCTTCTCTTAAAGGATAAGCTCTTTCTCCTCCAACAGATAGGCATCATCAGCTGATTTCTTTGCTAACCTACATAACTTTCCAATCTATGCCATGGGTCTTTATCCTCAAGATGCCTTTCCCTAAAACCTAAGTTTTAAAATACGTTCAACTAAATGAAATCAGGTTAAAAAAATATCCCAAGGACAACCTAAAGAAGGGGAAAAAAATCAAACTTTTAAAATGGCATCCAAAAAGATTTGCAGTGAAGACAGCATTTGT
Organism: Taxidea taxus jeffersonii; assembly: GCA_003697995.1. Lineage (NCBI taxonomy): Eukaryota > Metazoa > Chordata > Mammalia > Carnivora > Mustelidae > Taxidea > Taxidea taxus. The sequence goes on along the minus strand of RCUC01149059.1, from coordinate 2,032 downwards.
CTTGGTGATGGCAAGGAAGTATATGAATTGATTTCATGCAAAAGCAATCTCAAATTTTGTGAACAGGTTGTATTCCAGAACTGTTTGTTTGGAATTTGGAAAGTATTCTCTCATAAAAACAATATGTTGACTGGGGATTAGAATGTCAAGCTAACCCACAAAAGCTTACTTAATGTAGTAGAATTGCAATATGCTTTGTCAGACTACCTGAGAATAGGAATCAGGCAGCCTTGAGAGTTAGATGGAAGAAGAATGGCTCTTCCTATATCCTAGTGATATCTCTAAGCAAAAATTTAAAGCAAAAATGTGCCCCATCTACAACCCTCTCTGATCTTTCTTCCTCTGCTCAGTGCCACTCTGCAGTCCTGGCACACCCTTAACCTGACCGAAGGCACTCATACTCAGGCACCTCACCCATCATTTCATTGAAATTTTAAAGGATCTCTCTTCTTTCATCCCCCATTTCTAATTTTCTCAGCATAGTTAGACTTAGGTATTAAAAATAAATCAATCCAAATCAACTGAATCATGCTATGGTGTGGAAAACCAGCAACTTCTCACAAGTATTTTTTTTTAAAGACTTGTTGACCCAAATATATAAATTCAGATAAAATGGTGTAATTATGGCAACTGGAGAGGTGTTGGTTTATAAGGTTATAGGAAGCATCCTAGAAGTAGGCCAACTTGAAATTCACACCATGTAACTAAGCATATTATATATATATATATATATATATATATATATATATATATATATATATAAAGCATTCTGACTTTAAATTTTTTTTTAAGATCCTTCTTATTTATTTTAGAGAGAAAGAGAGAGAGAGAGTGTGTGTGTGTGTCTGTGTGTGTCTCTGTGTGTGTGTGTGGAGGGGGGAAGGGCAAAAGGAGAGGGAGACAGAGAGAATACCAAGCAGAGTCTACACTCAGCAAGAACTGAACTGCTCTGGGCCTGCTCCCATAACCCGGCGGTCAGGACTTGACCCAAAACTAAGTTGGATGATTAAGATCAGGACCTGAGCTGAAACCAAGTTAGATGCTTAACCTACTGAACCACCCAGGCATCCCTGACTTCTTATTTGAGTTTGCACTACAAATTGACACTCTTGGCTCTAGAGACCTCAAGACCACATGTAAATCTGACACATCAAGACCACATGTAACTTGTCATAGTAAATATTTTGTCCCAGGTTAATTAACATCACCGACTGAAACAAAGAAATCCCAAATCTCAATGGATTTACGTAGTAAAAGTTTATTTTTGTTCACACAAAGTCCTGTTGAATCTGGGCAACTCTTCTCTAACAGGGCAATCAGATGGCTTTGTCATTTAAGTCCTTCAATCTAACTGCTAAAGAAAGAACAGGGAAGACCAAACATATGGCACATAGCTTTTCTGCTTATTTTTGCATGGCCACAATCTATCACATGGTCCAATCCAACTGCAGGGAAGCCTAGAAATGTGGAGCAGCTCACAAATAGGGAGAATATTAATTCTCTCTGCTAGTATTTTTGTCCTCAGAGTAAGGTGCGCATCTTTCTCATGATTCCTTTCTATCTAAAACCAAAACCTCCTTGAATCTCCAAAGTTCCTTCCCTTTGCTTCTGAATACTGTGATGTCAGGTCTGTGTGTGTGTGCACCTGTGTGTGCATGCACACACGCACGTGCACCTGGCTAACATCTGATATAACTTATGCCAGTGAAATGAGCGAGAAGGCAGGTGGAGGAGGCTAGAGGAATAGAGTGAGAAACCAAAAGAAATCAGCAACATAGATAGAGACAGGAAAGAGATACAGTCAGTCTAAAGGTGAAGGGTCCAAGATGATTATCTCCAGCGCTTTGAATTTTAGAATGACTATACTGACAAAGCCCAAATATGTAGGCAATTCTTTATATAATATACATCCTAAGAGGAAGTGTACATCATTGAGAAATATGGAGAAGGAAGTCACCCACTTGATTTCACAATTGTGTTGGTGTGGACCTCCTGGGAATTGTTGTGAATATCAGTTACTTGTGAAATGGAA
>ML106331.1:15118-32498 GCA_003697995.1 Taxidea taxus jeffersonii | reverse complement strand
AGAGAGAGAGATCACAAGTAGGCAGAGAGGCAGGCAGAGAGAGGGGGGAAGCAGGATCCTGCTGAGCAGAGAGCCCGATTCGGGGCTTGATCCCAGGACTCTGAGATCAAGACCTAAGCCAAAGGCAGTGGCTTGTGCAGCGTTGGTGGTATAGTGGTGAGCATAGCTGCCTTCCAAAGGCAGAGGCTTAATCCACTGAGCCACCTGGCGCCCCGAAATGCTTCATTTTTAAAAGAAAATTGTGCTTGAGGATTCACTGAATATTCACATGGAGGAAGAAAATAACCTTGACAACACACCATACACAAAATTAACTGAAAGTAGGGGCGCCTAGGTGGCTCAGTCATTAAGCATCTGCTTTTGGTTCAGGTCATGATCCCAGGGTCCTGGGATGGAGCCCTGCATCGGGTTCCCTGCTCAACAGGGAATATGCTTCTCCCTCTCCCACTCCCCCTGCTTGTGTTCCCTCTCTCGATGTGTCTCTGTCAAATAAATAAATAAAATCTTTAAAAAGTTAACTGAAAGTGGATCTTACACCTAAATGTAAAAGCTGAAACTACAAAGCATCTAGAAGGAAACAGGACTATCTTGAGAGAGTCAAAAAAATTCTTAGAACAAACAGATTGAATCAAAACTAAAACCTTGTGCTCTCAGAAAGATACCATTTAAAATGAGAAGGTAAGCCAGAGATTAGAACTTTTTCTTAATACATATTCCTGAAAATGAACTTGTATTCAGAGCACATAAAGAACTCCCAAAACTCAATAATAAGGGAAACAGCCCCCCACCAATAGGCAAAAGCTTTGAAAAGACACTTTATGAAAGAATACATACAAATGACTGATAAGTACATGAAAAGATGCCCAAATGACTGATAAGTACATGAAAAGATAAGTAGTGAAAAATAAAACTATAATGAGACACCACTACATGCCCATTAAAATAGGTGAATTTTTAAAAAACTAAGAATAGCAAGTTGGCAAGATGTAGGGAAACAGAACATTGCTAGTTGGGACAAAATGTGGTACAAACATGTGGGAGAAGAGGCAATTTCTTATAAAGAAACATATACTTAGAGTATGACCCATAATTCTTCTTCTAGGTATACCCAAGAGAAATAAAAATTTATGTCCACAAAAATACATGCAATTTACATAGTCATAGCTGCTTTCTGGCTCATAGAAACCCCAACCGGAAACAACCTGAATGTCCATCAGCAGGTGAATGGATAATTGTAGTATATTCACATTATGGAAAACTACTCAGCAATAAAAAGGAACAAATTATGCATTCACACAAGAAATGAACCTCAGAAACTTTGTGCTGGATGAAAGAAGCCACATATACTACTATTTGATTCCATTATATAAAATGCTAGACAAATAGGGGTACCTGGGTAGCTCAATGGATTAAATCAGGTCATGATCCCAGGGTCCTGGGATCGAGCTCCGCATCGGGCTCTCTGCTCGCTGGGGAGCCTGCTTCCTCCTCTCTCTCTCTCTCTGCCTGTCGCTCTGCCTACTTGTGATCTCTCTCTGTCAAATAAATAAATAAAATCTTTTTTAAAAAATGCTAGACAAATAAAACAGGAAGATCAGTGGTTGTCTGGGGCTAGGCGTGAAGGGCATTGACCACCAAGGAGCATGAGGGAACTTTTGGCGATGATAAAAATGTTCTATATCTTACTTGAAGTAGTGGTTGTACACGTGTATACATTTGTTAAAACTCACAGAATGGTTAAAATCAATACATCTGATTGTACTTAAATTATACATCAATAAAGTTGATTTAAAAAGAAAAAAAGGGGTTGTTGATTTAAAAAGAAAAAAAGGGGACGCCTGGGTGGCTCAGTTGGTTAAGCGGCTGCCTTCGGCTCAGGTCATGATCCCAGCATCCTGGGATCGAGTCCCACATCGGGCTCCTTGCTTGGCAGGGAGCCTGCTTCTCCCTCTGCCTCTGCCTGCCTCTCTCTGCCTGTGCTCTCTCTCTCTCTAACTAATAAATAAATAAAATCTTAAAAAAATTTTTTAAAAAGAAAAAAAAGGATAACCACCTGCTGATCCCGGTATAGTAATATGTCCTACAGATATGCAGATATGCGTGTAGATATGTGACCAAAGACTGATGTGTGATAACTGTACATTTCAGGGGCACCTGGCTGGCTCAGTTGGAGGAGCATGCGACTCTTCATCTCAGGGTCGTGAGCCCAAGCCCCAGGTTGGGTATAGAGGATACTTAAATAAAACTTAAAATAAAGATAAATGTACATTTCAGGAAGTTTGCAAGAGTAATAAGTCTATAAACATCCTAAATGCCCTTCAGATGGGGCTGGTTATTAAACTATGACACATGCATATAACAGTATTACGTCAGTGTTAAAAGAATCCATGAGCTTCTGTGAGATATGAAAAAAACTTGAAGACACAGTCAATGAAGAAGATCAAGGTGCCGAATGGCATTATAGTTGATTCAGTTCACTTTTTAAAAATTTTATTTATTATTTATTTATTTGTCAGAGAGAGAGAGATTGAGAGCACAAGCGGGCAGAGGCAGAGAGAGAAGCAGGCTCCCTGCCGAGCAAGGAGCCCGATGCGGGACTCGATCCTAGGACTCTGGGATCATGGCCTGAGCTGAAGGTGGCAGCTTAACCAACTGAGCCACCCAGGTGTCCCTCAGTTCACTTTTTAAAGGGTATCTATAATGTATGTGTTTTTAAAGAGCATATAAGAAAAATAGTCGATAAGACCGATAAAACCAAAATCTGATTCTTTTAAAATATCAGTAAAATCTATACACTTCTAGCCAGACCAAGGAAGAAAAAAAAGGCATAACCAAGTAGCGATATCAGCAATGAAAGAGGTTCATCACTGTGGACATTAAAGGATAAGAAGGAAATATTGTAAACAACTGTGTCCACAGATTCAATGACTTAGAGATGAAATAAATCCTTGAGATACAAAGCCACTGCAAGTTAGTAAAAAATAAATAAAAAACCTGAATAGTGTATTAGGGAAATTGATTTAATAGTTACACGTATTTAAGGAAACTCAGGGCTCAGAAGGACCTGCTGACAAATTCTACCAAAGACTTAAGGAAGAAACGTTATCAATTCTACCCAGACTCTGCCAGAAAATTAAAGAGGAGAGACTATTTGCCAGTTTATCTTAAGGCCAGAATTACCTGATTCCAGAACCAGGCAAAGACAGTGCAAAACAAATGACAAAGAAAAATCCTATAGACCAACATTCCTCATGAACAAAGACACAAAAATCCTCAAAAAGAAGTATCAAACAAAAATAATCCAACAGTACATAAAAAGGGTAAGGCATCTTGAATAAGTGAAGTTTATCCCAGATATGCAAGGTCGGCTTAACATTCAAATATCAATCAATGAAAGACGACCTAATTAAAAAATTAGGATTTGAGGGGCACGTGACTCTTGATCTGGCTCAGGCTCAGGTCTTAATCTCATGGTCACGAGTTTGAGCCCAGCATCGGGCTCCATGCTGGGCGTGGAGCCTACTTTAAGAAAAAAAAAAAAAAAAAGGAAAACAAGAGATTTGAAAATAAGTAAGTAAATAAATAATAAAGGAAAATAAGTTTTAAAATTGGGCTTTGAACAGACAATGTTCTAAAGAAAATGGCCAATAACCACATGAAAAAATGCTCAGTATCATTTGTTGTCAGAAGAAGAAAAGAATAAGTGTGGGTAAGGATGCAGAAAAACTGGACCTTCATCCTAGTGAGAATATAAAATAGCACAGCTGCTGTTAAAAAAAAAACAGTTTGGCAGTTATTGCAAAACTCAGCAATCCCACCCTAGGTATACGCCCAAGAAAAATGAAAGCATGTGTCTACATGAAAATATGCATATGAATGTTTATTGCATGGTACCGTTACTCGTGGTGGCCAAAAAGTGAAAACAACCTAAATGTCCATCAGCGGATGAGGACTACAGAGGAAGAACCCAGGACAATGTCAGCACCCTGACCACATTTCTGCTCTACCCCCCACCATGGAACAGTTAAGGAAGCCACAGTCCACTGGGGCTAAGGGCAAACTGTCTACAGTGGGCCTGGGGTGAGAACGCTGCCCTCTGATCCCCAGCACACCGCACCCCTCAAAAGGACTGACTGATGACAGCTTGGAGACACAGCGGCTCATAGCATCTTATATCTGCTGAATCGGTTCCTTAATCACATTACTCACTTAACGTGCTGACTGTGTGTGCCAGCTACCATGTGGGGTGCTGGGGACATAAGCAGCAGTCTGCAAGGATCACTGATCACTATGTCCCCAAGCCTCATTCTCCAGCCAACATCAACCCAGAACTCCAGTCAGCACCACTTCTCGGGGTTCCTGGTGTCTCTCCTGTCTCAGCTGCCCACTCTGTCCTAACCGCCGGTCACCTGTCCTGCTGTGTTTTACCTGCATTCCAGACAACTCTTCTCTTGGCCACACCTGCATCTTTGGCTAGAATATGGCCCCAAAATATAAAAATGATGGTAAATATCTTTGGAATATTTTCCCTGAAATATCTCAAGTAGGAAAGCAGGGGAGGATTAAAACCTCAAACAAACCAGATCTTGTTATATTTAAATTTTGCTTACTTTCCCTTTGTCAGGCAAAGAAAGAGAAAGGGAATAAAGTCAAACTTTCAGTTGGTGGAGAAAGTGTGATTTGCATGCGATGGTTGTTGATGTGTGCAAAGTTCAGCGGCTAAGAGTGTGTGCTGTGATCCTAACTGCCTGAGTTCTAACAAGCCTAACATCATCCTGATTCTAACTTCACCCTGATAAGCTGCCGGACTAGATCAACAAGATATCAAAATGTATTACAAGGTACTTAAGGCAGCATGGTACTGGTAAGACAGAAAAAATTGTTCTGTGAAAGGAGACAGCATCCCCTAAAGACCCAGGCATATGCAGAACTCTGACAGTTGCTGAAGGTAGTAGAGAAGATCTGTGGGTAAACTGCTCAATAAACAGTACTAGATCAAAGAATTGACTATATGGGGAAAAATGAAATTAACCACATATTTCACATCCTATCCAGAAATGAGTTCTGGATGTATTAAGCACTTCACTGTGAAAATTTTAAACTTTTAAGAAGAGAATACAGAAAAACATGTTATCTCTAGACAGAAACCTAAGACTGAATTTATCATAAGACTGGTAAATTCAACCGCATTAAAATTAAAGAGTGTCTTAAAAGATTAAATTAAATTAAATTAAATTGAAGAGTGTCTATTGACAGTGTGATAATGGCATAATGATATACATACAGGTCAGTGGGACACATCTGAGAATCCAAAAACGAGCCCTTACATTTAGGGCCAGAAGATTTTTAATAAGGATGCTAAGACAATTAAACAGAGAAAAGAATAGTGTTTTCGTGGTGTCTGGGTGGCGTAGTCGGTTAAGTAACCATCTGCTTTTGGCTCAGGTCAAGATTTCAGGGTCTTGGGATCGAGCCCCGCAGGGGACTCCCTGCTCAGCGGGGAGCCTGCTTCTCTCTCTCCCTCTGCCATTCCCCTTGCTTGTGCCTGCTCTCTCTTTCAAATAAGTAAAATCTTTTAAAAAAGAGAGAAAAAAGAATAGTGTTTTCAATAAATGATGCTGGAAGACACCTAAAAGAATGGAGTCGGACCCCTTCCTCACATCCACAAAAACTAACTCAAAATGGATCATACCCCTAAATGTTAAGAGCTAAAAGTAAAAGTATAAAATTCTTAGAAGAAAAGATAGAAATTCATCCTCATGAGTTTGGGTTACGCAGTGGATTCCTAGATATGACACCAAAAGCACAAGTGACAAAAGAAAAAAAATAGATAAACCAGACACCAACAAAATTAAAAACTTTTGTGCTACAAATGACACCATTAAGAGAGAGAGAAGGCAACCCCCAGAATGGGAGAAATTTTTTTTGCAAATTTTGCAAATGATTTATCTGATTAAAGACATACAGAACATACAAAGCAATAAAAAGCAAATAACCCCAATAAAACATGGACAAAGGATTAGAATAGACATTTTTCCAAAGAAGATACACAAATAGCCAGGAAGTACAGGGAAAAATGCCCAACATTCTTGATCATTAGGAAAATGAAAATCAAAGCCATAACGAGATACCACTTCATAGCCACTAAGATGGCAATAATAATAATCAGAAAGTGACAAGTGTTGGCAAAGATATGGAGAAATTGCAACCCCAAGTCACTGCTGCCCGTGGTAATGTAAAATGGTACAGTTGCTATGCAACACAGTTTGCCAGTGCCTTTAAACATTAAACTGTATAACCCAGCAATATGACCATATGCCCCAGCAATCCCACTTATAGAAATGGAAACTTACATCCACACAGAAACTTATACACCGACATTCACAGCAGGATCATTCATGAGAGCCAAAAAAAGGAGAACTAGTACAAATGCCCATCATCTGTACTTTGATAAACAGATAAAATAAAATATGGTATAACCACACAATGAAATATCATATGGTGATAAAAAGGAATGGAGTACTGATACGTGCAACATGGATTAATCTTAAAAACATTATGCTAAGTGCAGACCCAAAAATATATGACATCTATGTGACATATCCAGGATAAGCAAATCTAGAGAGATGAAAAGTAGGTCAGTGGTTGCTTAGGGTTGGTAGAGGGAGGAAGGATAGGGAATGACTGCTATGATTTCCTTTAGGAGGGACAAAAATATTCTATAATTAGATTATGATGATGGTTGCATACTCTGTGACTATACAAAAAATTGAATTATACACTTTCTATGAGTAACTTGTGTGGTATATGAATATTTCAATAAAGCTATTTAAAAATGTATTCATCAGGGGCGCATGGGTGGCTCAATAGATTAAAGCCTCTGCCTTTGGCTTGGGTCATGATCCCGGAGTCCTGGGATCGAGCCCCACATTGGGCTCTCTGCTTAGTGGGGAGCCTGCTTCCTCCTCTCTCTTTGCCGGCCTCTCTCTGCCTACTTGTGATCTCTGTCAAATAAATAAATAAAATCTTTAAAAAATGTATTCATCGGGAGACATCATAAACAAGATGATATAAAAATACAGACTAAAGCTTATCACTGATGGTCTGCATCCAGGTCATACAAGGAGCTTCTACCAGTTCATAAGGACAAACCACCAACAGAAAAGTGCGTTTACATAAGACGAAATATATACTCCCCAACAAAGCCCTCACACTATTTTGATATCAAGATAATGCCAGTTAAGATTACACAGAAATACCATTCTAGGGTCATCAGAATTACAAGAATACACATCACAATACCCAACAACGTAGTTAAATCTTAGAAACATAACGTTGAAAGAGAAAAAACAAGTCCTAAATATGCACAGAATCCAACTAAAATTATCTGATTATCTCTGTGCAATAGAATTAAAGATGCTTTTTATTTTCTTCTAAGTGCCTTTTCTTGCCTAAATTTTCTTTCTTTTTTTTTTTTTCTTTCCTAAATTTTCTACACTGGGCATGAATTATCTTTGTAATCTGGAAAATATGTCAAAAATTATTTTAACAGCCAAATGGCAGTGGTGTGGTACTGCATCCTCTGATCTCTATCTAGCAGTGGGTGGCTGGCTCCGTGGATTCCTGACTGTGCCAACTGGGTGTCTCCAGGCCTCAGTTTCCTTGTCTGTACCATAGGGGTTGGGTAAATCCCCCACAAGCTCCAAACTCTATGTAATTCATGGGGAGAATGCAGGAGGTGCATTCCAGAAGTTGCCCCCCCAAGTCCCCTGAAGAATGCCACTACTCAGAACACACACCAGGGCTCACACACCCTCTTTCTGTGGAAATCCATTTGTTCCACTCAGAACGCCACCATGTTTCAGAGCCCCCGTGAAGTTAACACTCCCTCCCCTCTGCCCCGTCACCTCTGCAATCTCTGCTGTTTGGTGGGGGATCACAAGGGCTGGGATCAGGGAGGCAGCCTGGCATTTCTAATTACCAGCAGGTGCAACCAGCTTCTGATTTTCAGCAGCTCTCCGCAGCCGCTTGGATGAGCAGCTTCTCGCTACAGAAACAGCAGTTCCTCCTGGCCCTGTGCTGGCCAGCAGAGGCTCAGGAGGGGAGAAGCAAGACAGAAGTGGGAGAGGCAAAGGTAAAAGCGCACATGGAGAAAGGAGAAAAACAGCACAGAATGTTGTTAAATATTCCAGGCCGTGAGATGCGGCTTGTTCCGCTTGGCAAAAGGAGGCAAAGATGAGCAGAAGGGACAGCTCTTCACCGGAAAGAGCCACTAGGGGTCAGTGTAAGGTGTAAGAGGACACAGAAATGGCCACTGAGAAAAAGATAGGACTAAGTCTAGGGCGGGCAGACCTGAGAGGGCGCGCGGCTATTGGCTACTGTCAGTCAAGAGCGGCTGGAGCGGGGTCCCATTCAGAAGCCCATCCACATCTGGATCTGGAACCTCTGCATCTGGAGTGAGTGCTCAAGGGTGGATTCAGCACAGTCGGGGAAGCCACTTCCCTGGGGGAGAGGGGTCATAGGCACCGGCCCTGTGCAGTCACACAGGCCCCAAAGTCAGAAGGACCCCAGGCTTGGTTTGATGTTCAGCTGCCTCCCTCTTGAAACTCTTAATAATTTTTAAACAAGAGGTCCCTACAGCTTATGCAGCAGATCATGCTGGGGGAGTACAGTTCCAAGGACCATTTCTCAGATCCTCGTCCACAGAGCAAAGGAGGCCAGTGCCAGAGTCCTAGGAAGTTCTGTCTGGCTTGGGTTCCAGCCACATCCAACATAAACAACATTCATCATGCTTCCCTTTGGGTTTCCTCATGAGGGCAGGAAAAGATATAGCAGATGACCCACAGAAGGGTAACCAAATAATAACCAAAGTGACCGGGGAGTGGGGGTGGGGGTTCATCCTTTCTGGTTAGTCAAGTGCAACTGAAAACACTAACAAGGCCCAATTTTATGCTTGGTTAAAAAATACTGCTCAGAACGATGGAAGGCTAGTGTAGGGCGGGTGGGAGAGAAGCAGATGCCCACACCCAGGCCTGTGAGCGTCACGGACCAGAACACTTCGGCCGAGGGCCATGGAGCGCCAAAGGGAAGCCTTCATATTCTCTAGCTCAGCTATCACACTCCTGGGAATTTGTCCCAGGAAAGAGACACCAAAGAAAAATTTTACATGCCAAAGATGCTCAGGCGGCAGTTTGGCTCCAGTGACAATCCGGGAAGAAGCGAAATGCCTAACAGAAGGAAACGGCATTCCACAGCCATTCAACAGATGCATATTAAGCCTGTGGTAACGTGGGAAAGTGTTTATGATGTAACAGCCACGTGAAAATGGTACCTTTTTTTTGGTCTCTCGGTGATGTAAAACGGATGTTCACATAAAGGAAAAACACTGGCTAAAAATAGAGACCTGAAAACAGGGGTGTGAGGGGTAGTGGAGTTATGGAAACACCAGGATCTTGAACATCTGGAACTGTTACCTTAAATGGTAAGCAACCCTTAAAAATAATGAACGGGCAGGGTGCCGAGGCTGGGCCGAGATGAAGCTCAGTTTAGCCAAGAACAAAGTGTATGTGTGTGTGTGTGTGCACATGTGGGTGTGTGTTTTAGGGGGAGGTGAGGAGTGGGTTTGGGGGCACAGGACTTCATCAGGCAGAAGGGTAGCTGCCAAATGGTCAATGAGCTGAGAGTCATGCTCTCCAGAGGCACCCCCCCCACCCCGGCCAAACTGCACTGCTTCTGACATAAAAATACCCTGGGCAGAGGGTGGGAACCAGGGGCCTTTGATGACTGTCCGTTCTAGCCCCTCAGGGAAAATATTTGTCCACTAACCAGCTTCTGCCTATGGCCTCGAGGACATGGGACATACCAAAGAGCTGCCCAGGTGGGGATCCCCCCCCAGCCTGTGACCTTCTTTGACCTCACCACTCATTGAGCCTGCGTGGCTCTGATTAATGAAGTTGTGCGTCAGGTGTCATTATTCTGCACACATGTCAGAGGCAAACAGGACATAAGAGGAAATTTTCTTTGGCAACCTGAAGCCCATAACTTCATCTTTATTCATAATGTTCATCTATTTGATCAGTTGGTGCTGCCGGTCTGAGCTGATTGGCACTTTACAGGAAAACCAGGCAGCAGAGGAACAACTTGTTTCTGCAGAGGGCAGTGCCACCTGCTGTTAAGACTGCCCCTAGCAGTCACCTCTCTTGGTGTGGCACCCAGGCAGCCCTCTTTCTCTCTTTGCCTAGAAGTAATAGAGATCACTGTATGATCCTCACAGCCAGCCAATCGTTGTAGTATGTGTTTATGTTAACAGGGCTGTTGGTTGGGCAGGTTACTCACTGCACAAGCACAGGCAGCACCTTTCACAAGGGACACTGTAGATTTGTTTTTATTATAACAGCAGATGAAAGCAAAGAGTGTTGCTCTAACAAACTTACTATTTACAGCAGGTTCAGGATCAGTGGAAGTAAAAGGTCTTGAGGAAGGGGTACCCTTTTCTAAAGCGGGCTCACTGCAGCTCTGCACACCAACCTGCGAACAATCAGTGAACTAGCTCCCTACAGAGTCCACTACCTTCTCCAGGCCCCCTGGGGCCACCAGTGGCACCAGAACCCTGGCTGGGGCAGCTCAGGGCCCGTCCCAGCCTTGTCACCTCCATGCTGCCAATACTCTCTTCACTGACATGCTGCTACTGGAGGGTGCAGCCATGAGCGCCAGGCAGCTTCTATTCTCTCCTGTCCTCCAAGTAGAGGTCACTTCTGTTCATGACTCTCTGTCCTCTCGGTCCTCAAATCCAGCACAGCAGTCCACCTGCCACCCAGGGGCTCAGAGCTGGCACAGGCAGGAAGCCCATTGGTGGACACGGGCTTCCGCACAGCCAATCAGAACCACGCGGAAAGCCTGCTCCGCCCACCTGCCTCCATTCTCCTTCCCACCTCCTGCCTTCAGCTCTCCACCCACCCCACCCGATGGCCTCCCCCCACCACCACACACAATGACACCCACACGCTCCCCCATGTGCAGCCCTCTTCAGTGACCCCAATGTGTTGCTCTCTCCACCTGGGGTGCCCCTGCCTGCAGCCCATCTAAAACCCACCCCTTAGCTGCCTGCCCACAGCAGGCCCTTCATGCAGGGCTCCCCGCCTACCTACCTCTCACCTCACTGTCCCCTGACATCCTCTTTCCTCAGAGCTCATGGGCTCCTGAGAGCCTCAGGCTGTGTGAATGTTCTCAGATATTCTCTACGGGGCATGACCTCCTGTGCTCTGAGTCTGGCCAACCAGGGCCATGCCCCTTGTCCATTCCCTCCAGGGGGGCAGGAACAGGTGTAGCAGATCAGAAGGATGCGGGCCAGGCTCCACCATACCTAGTCCCTCCAGGCTGGATTTCTGTCACCTGGCTGTGGACACGGTGTGCCCCACACAGCTACTGGGACAGTCCTTAGCACAGAGTGAACAGCCAGCCAGATTTTCTGCTCCATAGAAAAGACAAATTCTTCTGTCTTGTCTTAACCATTTACTGCTTGACCCCCCAGCCTCACCCACTGTGGCTTCTCCTCAGGCTAGCCTTGTACAGAGTCCCACAGATTCTGAATCTATACCGCTCCCTTGCTGGCCTTCCCCTGCCCCTTGACCCTCCATCCCACTAACACGTTGGTATGTGCTGGCACTCAGACTGTGCAGGCTCTGAGTACCGCTTAAGCCACCTGTGATCTGGGGAAAGTCCTTTAGCCTCAGTTTCCCCACCTGTAGAACGATACAGTACAATGATACAATAATCGTCTTATTTGCTACCACTAATTAAGCCCCCTTGTGTGTACTGAGAGCTTCACATTCCCCCTGACTTTAAGCCCCCAAAAGTAATAGTAATAATGATGAGCAGCTACCATGTGCCAGGAAGGGGCAGCCGGAGGGGGGGAGCTCTCATACAGATTGCTCATTATCCCCATCCCATGGGCATGCAGACAGAGCTTCCCCCAAAGTAACATCTATGAGAGAATGTCCTGCTCCCATGCATCGCACCAAGTAATGGTGACCATTCATGAGGCCGGATGTCCTTCCAAGAGAGGACAGAAATGGGGTCAGTGCTGCCCTAAAGTCTCCTTTCTAGAAGCCATACTCCACCTCCAGAGCCAACAGAGCTCATGGCCTTTCCTGCCCACCTGTCCTTTTAGAGCCAACCCACCAGTGAGGCCTTCCTCCACCTCTTGCCTGTCTCGCCTCACTCAAACCTAAGTGAGCACCTGCCTTTCCCCAGCCTCCTCCTGTCCACCCATCCTCCAACGTCACCTCCTCTAGGAAGTTCTTTATGATCTCTCATGTTCCCCTTGCTCACACCTCTGAGCTTCCCAGTTTTTCCAGGGGAACCACCTGCCATACACAGTGGCACTAGAAGGGACAAAGAATGATTCCACCCGCTGCTTCAATCTTGAGTCAGAAGAGTTCGTTGCTTATAGAACAGCAATTGGCAAAAGTGCTGCTTGCTAGGGAGTGGGGGGCACATCGCACACAAACCCAGGCTTCACCTCTGGGTGCTTACAGCCTCCGAGGAAGGCAAGACTTGCACTCGACAATCCAGGTCCACTGCAGAAGGGAGGCCCAGGAGAGGTCTGAGGGGAGAAGTTACCGCAAGCCTTGAGGGGTTTGGGAGAAACTTCAGGAGGAACTGGGATAGGCACGGGACCTCAAAGGATGATTTTGATTAACATGTGAGGGATGAGCAAGGACATTCAGCTGAGTGGGCAGAGCACAGTGTGAGGCTGGACTGGGTGGGCGGTGAGGCCATGCCCAGTGAGGTCACGGATGCTAATCTTGGGGCACTGCACTGAGGGGCTATTCTGTACCCACACAGAAAGTGATCAGAACAGAGAGCTGGTCCCTCACTTCATGCCTCAAGTCCTTCTTCCCAAGGACCCCAGCAGACACCTGAGAACACAACGCAGGGGAACACAAGATTGGACACGTTGATAAGCCCCAAAATGAACACAAAAGAACCCCACCTGTGACTTTCTGAAGGACACCATATCCGACAGCAATGATGTTCCATGAGGCCCTTTCTCTGAGAATGGTACCTGTCCTAGGCCTCAAAGATGTACAAACAAACTAACAAATAAATACCCCTCCACAAAACCAGAGGCCCAGGCATTCATATCACAGCCACACAGAAGCTGGAGCGAGTCTGCTGGGAGCCTAAGCAGAGACACCTAACCTGCTTGGCCCCACAACCTGACCTTGATGGCTCGTGTTCCGGTCCCCTCCTAGTTCCATGACACAACCTCCATCTCCACTGTGCAAATGCGGCCCATCTGAGCTGGTCTCAGGATATGGAAGCTGGCTCATGGGTACGCAGGGGAGCCGCAAATGGGAAACCAGTGACCTCGGCAGTGCAGTGGGCAAGGTCACCTGGCTCGGACCCCTAGTGAGTCTACCTTGCCAGGGCAGGGGTTCTCTATTTTGTGCTCTTTCAGAACTTTACATTCTGAAAACATGTCCAAGTCCTATATACAACTGTGTACACGCGTGCATACGCACAAACCAACAGCTGATTCAGTAGAGCTTACGAGCAACCCTGAATGGGCATTTCCCCATCTGTGGGTCCCAGCCCTATCTGAAGCACAGAGACACGTGAACTGATTGATTAGTAGGCATGGAGACATATTATTTCATTTTGACCTCCCAGCCTCCTTGTCAGGTAAGAAGGCTCCGCAGCATCTTTCAGACAAGAAAATTGCAGCTGAAGTTCAGGCAAGCGTCAGGGATGTGGTTTGAACAGGCCATTCCCCAAGGAGGAGCGGCCTCCTGTCAAGGACTCCCCAGGGCTCCTCTTCACATGCCCGGGCCTGAGAGCAAGACAGACACTTCCAGCCCTTCACAGCTCATTCTTCCTCTGTCATGTACCAAGGTGGGAGCCACCGAGGCCCACAGAGGGACAGGGAATTGCCTGTGGTGACACAACCCAGTGGCAAAGGCAGGATAGGTACTCAGGCCCCCCGACACCCTGGATCCACTGGGGGAAGCTCACCTCCTGTGGAGTAACAGCCCCTGTGATGAACCTCCGCAGCTCAGATGTTGTCCTGTCACTTACATGATCACTGCCTGGACCTTGGCCCCCAGTCCCCAGGGCAAGCTGTGTGCCCGGCTGGCTCTTCGACTTGCATGATTTCACCAGGACCCTTTTCTAGGGGGAAATGGGCCTGGAGTGGCCCCTCATTGCAATACCTTTCAATGGGTCAGAAACTAGACGGTCGGTCTCACCTCGTCTGCAAGTTGGGGAGAAGAGCCCCGTGGCCGTGCCTGCCACACCCATAATGTCAGGGCCCGCGAAACACCCCCCCGCTCCCAGAACAGCCTGCTAAGCAGGCCTCCCGAAGGCTTCATCTCGGCTTTCCTCACTCTGCTCTTTGTAGCTGGCCAGAATCATTGTGCCCTCAGAAATGTTCTGTTTGGCCTCGCAGGGCACTGGAGGGGACACCCTCTGCAGTCTGCCTCTGGGACATCTGACATTGGGGCTGACCCTGGCTGCTCTTGACTGCGGTGCTGGCTCCTGGGCTGTGGGAGGAGGCACCCACTGCTCCAGTCCCTGTGCTAAGCACCGTGCCCACCACCGCTCACAATATCCTCAGCTCCTCATCCCCAGACCCATTGTGGAGAGTGGAACAGTCACAAGAAGGGTAAGACAGAAGGCCTCGCCTGGAGGGGTCTAGGAATCAAAGAGGTTACTATGTCATCAGTCCTGAGGTGCAGAGGTTTGAACTTCCGGACAAAAATGAACACCCTCGGGGCGCCTGGATGGCTAAGTCGGTTAGGCATCTGACTCTTGGTTTCAGCTCAGGTCATGATTTCATTGTTGTGGAATCAAGCCCCGTGACAGGCTCTGCGTTCAGTGGGGAGCCTGCTTCAGATTCTTTCTCCCTCTCCCTCTGCCTCTCGCTCGCTCTCTCTCTCTCAAATAAATAAATAAAACCTTGCCCCCCAAAATGAGCATCCTCTCACAACCAAGCATAAAGCAAGTGGATACTAGGCCCGATGCTCCCTGCCAGCAGCAAATGTTCTAGAGAATGACAATCAAGAAAATCATCAGGCAGGCCAATAGAAGAAAAATTAACACCTAACCATACATTCTTTTTTTCTTTTTAGATTAACTCCAAAATTCACCCTCAGAATAAATTCAGCCAAAACGATAACAGGAACATTTAGACTTTTCATTAAGAGCATAACTGCATTAGAAAGGACACTCCGTCTAAAATTAAATTTGGAAATCAAAACCAATCTAAAACCAGAAGACATACAAAATTCACTGTCGGTTTCTGCAAATCATTCTCAAAGTGGGACCACAGCATCAGCTCCCATGAAAAGAAATCTCAAATGTTTCTAATTACAAACACCCTGAGACTTCAGATGGTATTTTCAGGAGGACATGCACGATTAAACCTAACTTCAGGGCTGAAGCCTGGAGTCCACAACTTGGAAGATGTCTGTCCTGCACCAGGGCCTCATGAAGCCCAGTGTGACTGGTCAGCAAAATTAATTACAAGGCTTATCACAGATCAGAGGAAGTTAATTCCTAAAAGGAGCTCTTTCTAATGAATTCGTGTTAAGCGAATTTAACTGCGTCTGTATCTTCTAGGTCTACAGAGTTGAAGAATCCTATTCGTTCCCCAGAGTCTCAAACTCTAACAGAAACAATAAGGTGAACTGCAAGTTTCACTCGTGCAAAATCTCCAATAATGCAAGTTTCAAGCATCAGGAATTGCAGGCAGAAACTTAACCGGTTTGCAAGATTTCAACCTTAACAACAGCTGCTGAGGAAGGAAGGGCTCTCAGGCGCATGCCTGCCCAGCCCCCTTGTCGAGACCACCTCCTGGGGGTGCACCCTCAAGGCAGGTCCTTGCTTAAACCCAGGCGGCCACTTACACTGAATCTCCTGATCTGTTGCAGCTTGCTCAAAGGGCAAAGGATAGTTGGTTGGGTCATGCACTGAGCACAGCTGCCCCCACGCGGGGGGGTGGGAGGGGCAGGACGAGGTTCTTGTGGACAGAGCAGCAATTCTGCCAGTGTCCCAAGCCAACTCTGGGGAAGGAAGGGAGGGTGGGTGGATTAAACAGGTACCTCCTCTTCTCGCCCCCTATTTCCAGAAAGCTCTGGATTATATTTTGTTTCCTTTTTGCAGGAGTTAATCAGACGGATGGGTCTCTATCCACAGCCCTCTCTCCAAAATGCCCCGCGCCAGATGGAAGTCCGGAGAGCACACTCTCTCCCGAGGCTCCCCGCGCTCCCCACGCCGCGAGGGAGTGACATCAGAGGCTCGCGTGGACTGATCATGCAGCAAGCCCGGCTCCCGGCGGACGTGCGCAGGGGAGCTCGGCCTCTGGGCGGAAGCCGGGCAGCACTAACCCTTCTTAAATTTATTCAGGCAGCCGGAGCTGCAGAAGGAGCGCACGGAGGCCGACTCCCAGCAGCCGCATCCCTTCATTCCCGCGGCGGGGCGGCCTCCGAGCAGCCGGACGCTACATGGCGCCGGGCCCAGGGTCTCCCACGGACCGGCACACAGCTCGGCGGGCCTCCCGGGGGAGGCGGCGGTGCTAGCGGTCCCGGCGCTGCGTTACCACAATGCACCACTGCTGCCCGCCCGCCCGCCGCCCGGTGCACGAGCCCGTTAACCCCGTCGGCGCCACGGGAGCCTAGCGGAGCTCGAGCCGAGCCGCGGCCTGCCCCTCTCTTCTCTCAGGAGCGATGCCTTCACCCGCACCCTCCTTGCTCGTCCGTACGACCCCCAGGGGGCCCAGGTGGGACCCAGGTGTCAGGCGGGCTCCTCAGTTAAAGGTCACATGTTAACGACAAAATGAGAGCGAAGCTGTCGCCTCCTGCAGTAGCAGGATTGGCGGTGCTTTATTTCAAGATGCCCTTGAGAGCTAAGTGGCACGTGGGAAATGGGGTTGGCCCAGAGCCTGACGATGATTCCAGGAAATCGGGGTCACTTCTGAGCCCTGGTCATCCTCTGATTCCCCTGTGGCGCCTGGTGTGCCCGGTGCACCTGTGTCTGACCGCCTGCTGACACCTGTCCACCGTCCTGGAAGGAGGCAAGGAGCTGGGCCCCAGGTAGTCCAGCTACCACTGCTACCATAGGACTGCCGGCACCTCGGGACCAACGTCTGTCTCTGCCAGACCTCTCTGAACACAATTCACCTGTCCAGCTGCCTGCAGGAGTTCTCTGAGGTATGTGTGATGGGCATCACAGTCCCAGCTGTCCAAATCTGAGCTCCCAATGGCTCCCTATACCTGTGTCCTTACCTTTCCCCCAGTCCTCCCCACTTCAGCTAAGGGGCAGCACGGACCTTCCAGTTGCTCAGGACAGAAACCTGGAGACCCTTACTCCCAGGTCTCTT